>CM021109.1:350928613-350996751 GCA_007115665.2 Sequoiadendron giganteum | reverse complement strand
GTTTTGCAGCCCCTAGAGGAATATTTAGAGAAAGCAAAAGACCTCAGAAGTTTTCAAGCTATGTTGCATTAATGAGTCAAATCATTGAGTCTGAACCTTCCACTGTTGAGGAAGCTACAAGTCAGCAAGTATGCAGAGATGCTATGGCTGAAGAATATCAATCTATCCTCAAGAACGATGTTTGGGACATTGTACCTAGACCAGAAGACAAATCTGTTGTATCTTCTAAGTGGCTTTTCAAGATCAAGCATGCGGCTGATGGAAGCATTGAGAAGTACAAGGCTAGATTTGTGGCTAGGGGGTTCTCTCAGAAAGAGGGAGTAGATTATAAGGAAACATTTGCTCTAGTTGCTCGTTATACCTCCATCAGGACTATCATTGCTATTGCAGCAGCTAAAGGATGGAAGTTACACCAGATGGACGTGAAGACAACATTTTTAAATGGTGTAATTGAAGAAGAGGTATACATTGAGCAACTTGATGGATTTGAGGCTCATGGGAAGGAGTCTCATGTTTGCAAATTGAAGAAGGCTTTGTATGGCCTTAAGCAGGCTCCTTGTGCTTGGTATGAGAGGATTGATCGATACCTACTGAGCTTGGGCTTTTCCAAGAATGATGCTGATTCAAACCTATACTTCAAAGTAATTGATGGTGAAGCATTGATCTTGGCTCTCTATGTTGATGATCTATTTCTTACTGGAGAAGAACACCTCATTATCAAATGCAGGAAGGAGTTGGCTTTTGAATTTGAAATGAAGGATCTTAAGTACATGCATTACTTCCTTGGTTTAGAAGTATGGCAGAGGCCTAATGAGATCATTCTAAGTCAAGGGAAGTATACAATAGACATCTTGAAGAGATTTGGTATGATGGATTGCAAATCCATGTCTACACCTATGGAAACCAATTTTTAGAAGTTAAAAGAGGCTATAGCTAGTTCAGATCTAATGGATCTACTATGTACAGGTAGTTGATTGGATCATTGATGTATCTAGTCAATACTAGACCAGATATTTGCTATGCAATGAGTGCACTTAGTCAATTCATGTGTGAACCAAGGCAAATACACCAAGTTGCAGCAAAGCATATCCTGAGATACTTGCATGGCACAGTTGGGTATGGCTTAAGATATTCTTCTGATGTGGACTTGAAGCTACATGGTTATACTAATTCTGATTGGGCAGGGTGTGTTGTTGATCGGAAGAGTACCTCTAGATGTTGTTTCAGTTTGGGGTCTACGATGATCTCCTGGTGTAGCAAGAAGCAATCTTCAGTGGCACTAAGCACCGCAAAGGCCAAGTACATTGCAGTGTGCGTGGCAGCTCGAGAAGCAGTGTGGCTTTGGAAGCTCCTTGTAGGATTGTTTGGACAATCATTGGAGCCGACTGTCATTCATTGTGACAATCAAAGTTGTGTGAAGCTTTTTGTCAATCCAGTGTTTCATGACAGAACCAACCATGTTGAATCAAATACCACTATATCAGAGATATGGTATTGAGGAAAGCAATCCAGTTGAAGTATATTAGCATTGATGAGCAGACAATAGACATTCTCACCAAGCCTCTCTTTAGAGTAAAGTTTGTGTACTTCCGAGACAAGCTTGGTATTGTGGAGAATGAAGCCCTAGCTGAGAGGGAGACTCAGCTTCAGTGATCTTCTGTGATTTGCTTTAATGCATCTTTCTCTGTTAGAGAAATTTGAGGTGTAAGCCCTTGTTTTCCACCCTCAGGGAGTAGCTATGGTGGATGTCATGTTGAGTGACTCCATGACAACATCACGTGAGAGAGTCTGTGATGATTTTCTTGTACTTGTGTTTATTCACCCTTTGGGAGTATCCATGGTGAACGTCATGTTGAGATGACGACATCACGTTGAGTGATTCCGTGATGGGCACTTGTGCACATATGCTTTACCATACATGGGAGTAGCCATGATGGTTGATATCACGATTGAGTGAATCCGTGATGAGCTCCTACCACATATGGGTGTAGCCATTGTGGGTGTCATGTTGAGAGATTCATGACCTTGTGTATCAGAAGTATTCCTCCCTAGCTAAGAGGGAGTGTTGATGTTGTAGCTTCGGGCTACATACTTCCGCCTTGCTTGTTGAATAATAAATTCATATAGCCTAACGGTTATTCATTTATTGCATTGATTAAAGTGAAGAGGCGCTTCACTTGACAACTTATTATATTTCATTTGGGCCGACTTCCTTCTTGTGGCCGACCTATTTAATTATTGGTATTTTCTAAGGAAGCCCTACATGAAGAGACACAATGTTTTGTATAAATATAAGGTGATGATCTCTCATTTCATTATCAAGTTCATTCATTCATATTCGCACCTCTAGAAGAAGTTTGCACTTGAGCAGCAAATCATCATATTGGTGGAGCATCTAAGAAAAATATATTCATCTTGTATTTTCGCATCTAGGAGAGGTGCTATTATTCATTGCATCAAATTCAACATTGTGTTATGCCTGAGTTGTAAGCAGATTTCTGCTCTTATTCCTGAATATATAAGCGATATATTTGTTGGGTTTTTCCCCTCAAGTTGGAGGGTTTTCCCAGGGTATCTTGTGGTGTTCATTGTCTTATGTGTTGCATTTATGTTTATTGAATTTTTGAAAATAAAACTAACACTGAGGTCATCAATGCAGCATGGTCAACTGCCAGGTGTCAGATTCAAGGTCTCAAATGCTACACAGATCGAGAAACAGAAGAAGATGCTCGAGGAGCAAAGAACGAAGGAGGGGAATCTGAAAAATCTTGAAAATGGTGAAAATTTGTCTAACATTGGAGATGTCAGGCGCCCCTGTCCAGTCAAGGCGTCTAGCTATTCATGCCTTGGCATATTTTTCAATCTCCGACATTCGATGCACAAGCAGCTGTTGAGCGCAAAGCACTGAATGCAAGGCAAAGAGAAAGTTGAAAAACTCGTAAAAAACTAAGTCTGCTAAAGAAAGGCGCCCCAACTAGCTTGAGGCGCCCAGCATTTAAGACCATCAAAAGCAGGATTTAGGGTTTGTGCCTCCAAGAGTTTGCTCTCAGAATTCTTCTAGCTTCACAGTGAATCTATCAGTAGGGTCATTGGATCAATCAAATGATCGGAATCTTCGATCGAACAAAAAGGTTGCATCAAAGGAGCAAAATGGAAATCATGAAAATCCTCAAAAATATTCTAACTCTGGAGAGGAAAAGCGCCTTAGCCAAGGGTGCCCAAGAATCAATGCCTTGGAAACTTTTCAATTTTCATTCAAAACAGTGTCCACATTCGATGTACCTGCTTTCGGATTGGCTTCACAATTTTAAAGCTGGAGAACAAAGCGCTTTTTCATCCTCAAAACCTATTTAAGAAGGCTTTGGCATTCATTATTCACTTTTTGCAAGTTGGCATCCAGAAGAAGAAAAGTATCTTTTTCTTCTCATCAAGATTTGGAGGCTCAAACAAAATGCTTTTTCAGTTTTCTTCATGGATTCGGGATTGGCAAGCACAGAGTCACGCTTTTTCATAATCCAATCTACTAGGGCATCGCATTTCAAAAATAGGTGGTCATCTTTTTTAGTTTTCATCGATTTGGGTCCATCTTCTTTTTGTTCCTCTTGAAGATTGCAAAAATCTGCTTTTTCGACACTTTTTCGAGAAGCCTTCAGCTTTTTCAGAATCTAACGAACTGGGTTTCTCCGAAACGTAATTCTCTACAAAACCTAGACCTCGGCTTTTTTTGGCAATCTGTGTTTTGGAAAAAAATCAGCACCTTTTTGGGGCAGCGAAGATTTTCAAGAATAGAACTAAAAACGACAGTTAACTCGATGCCTTTTCCGAGTTTTTTTGCTAATCTTGTCTCATGCTTATCTATTCTTTGTGAAAGAGAAAGGAATCAAGTTGTAATAATTGGCACTTTCCTTGTTTTTTGCTTTCAGCAGGTTGTTGGTTAGTTGTCTTGTTTTTGTTTTAGAAATAAAGCTTGCGAGTTGACAAGTCTTGTTGTAAAAGCAAGGAGATTTTAGGGTTCCCTACTCCTCGCTTGTGTATAAATAAGGGCAGCCTTGCCCATTTGTTTTTAACCGTTATTGTGATAACAAATTGCTGAGCCTACTTTTGCCTACAAGTTGTTATTCAGTGTCTGTTCACTTAGTGTAGGAGCAAGCTTGCATGCCTACCTTTTGCTACAAGTTATTGTTCAGTTCATGTGTAATTTGTTTCAAGTGTATTCTGGTTTGATCGCTAAACTATAATGCCAACAATTTTCTAGCGCCCACTATGGGGCACGAGGCATAAAACTTCAAGAAAGCTTACGCTCTATGACACGAGAATGACCATCTGGCGTCCTATTGCTCCTGTCAGGAAGAACCTATGATCCAACCAGAAGCAATGGGTGATAACAACAATAATGTTGGCATTAATCAAAGACATCCACCCCCATTACCTTGGGGTAACAACATTGGACCTTTGGCTTTGCGGGAACATCATGAGTTACCTAAAGGGTCAAGAAAGCACTTTCCCTGGTTTCACAATGACGGGAGTCAACACCCCGATGATCATCTTTCCACCTTCACAATGGCCTGTGTCGTCCTGCATGTGGGACACGAAGACATTGTTGTACGTCTCTTTATTGAGACCCTTGTGGTGTTCTACCTGGAGCCAGGCATTATTATTTTTGGCAAGATTCAAGCCCGTTGAAGACGGTCATTTGTTGTTTGCCTGACTCGCAAATTCAAAGATGGAGCACAACGAGCCCATAAGGGAGTTTGTAGCAAGATTTAATCGTCTTGTTACAAGACTTTCTTCTACACTTAATCCATCACCAGAGATTCTGATGAGCTGTTTCATAAATGCTCTTCCATTAGAGATAGCCTTCTTCCTCAAGACAAAAGAAGAAACAAAATTTATAGATGCGCAAGAACATGCCATCAAGTTGGAGGATAACATGATCACTTCCGACAAGATGAAGAAGGATTCAATCAAGCCTCTGGTTCGGAGTTTTGAATATCCACTGCTACAGAAGGTAGCCAATGAGATGCTTGCACTACCATCACCACAATATCAACCTCAACAACAATATCAACCACCACAACAGTATCAACCTCAGTAACCGTACCAGCCGAAGAGAAATAATTTTTCAGCCTTTCAATAATTACAGGCCACGGTTGCCAGCACCTCCACCAAGAAAAACAGTTGAAGCGATACAAAACACAATATTTTGTTCTTTCCATGAGATCGATGCACAAACCAATTCTACATGTCCTCAGAATTTAAGAATGAACCAAATCATGGGATATGCTAATGTTGCACCTAGTTCCAATTTTGTACCTACACCAAGTTCGAATGTTGTCTTATCGCAGACAGACAACTTCGGTGGCGACTCTGCTAAGAGATACTTTGAACCCGTTATTGAAGAAGAAGAAGACCTCCGCCACTACTCTCTTGCAGTAAATCGTGGAAGACATTCAGCACCTATGTTTCCACATACTCAGCACTTGAAAATGCGGAAGGAAGAAGAAGAGAGGCCGAGAGCTAAAGAACAAGTTAAGGAAGTAGTTGCTCAAGACCCATCTTTAACAAATTTTGACATTGTAAACTCCATGATGAAGACCAAGGTTAAAATTTCACAGTTGGAGTATCTTCGTGATCATCTTGAGCAGCTAGACAGAATAATACATGTAAAGAAAGAAGCTTCAATCCAGCCTACATTGCTTGAGTCATTTGTTCCAGTGGAAGAAAAGCCCAAACCTTTCTATATATCTCTATATATAGGTGAATTCAAATTGAGCAATTGCATCATAGATTCAGGAGCCTCAGACAACGTCATGCCTCTACAAGTGATGAATGCATTGGGGCTCTCATGCACAGAAACTCAGAACGAGTGTTGTTCACTTGAGTCTAAGTTGGTGCCATTGGTCAAACAATTGAAGGACGTTCAAGTAAGGTTGGCGGCTTGTCTGGAGAAAAAGATAAAGATGACTATTCCAATGGCTGACATTCCAGCCAGCTATGGGATGTTGTTGAGCTGGAGCTTCTACAGAGATCTTGGTGGTGAGATACAGCTAGAATGGTTGTCCGCTACCATTCCTGTAAAGGAGGGAAAAATCAAGATAGAACCTGAGCCCAAATCTCGATTCATCATGGTGAAATCCCCAGACCCCTCAGCCCAAACTCTATATCAAGAAACAGGTCTTGGTAATTATGTGATGCTATCAGAGATAGAGACTAAAGACCAAAACATTGTTTGTTCTGAAAAGAGACTGACAAAGGATACAAAGTTATGGGCAATGCAGTTCGATGGGGGTTGTTCAACTGTAGGTTCAGAAGCAAGGGAAATGATCATCTCCCCTAAAGGATAGTTGCATCCACTTGCATATTGCCTGCAATTGGAATTCACTAAAGCTGAAAAAGAGGCGCTTTTGTTAGGCATCAAAAATGACGAAGACATGGGAATTGAACTCCTATGTGTTAAAGGGGACATAGAGCTGATCGATGAGCCAATCAAAGGATATTTTCAGGTCAAAAAAGATCACCTACGGCATTATAGAAACCGAGTTTGGAACGCAATCAATTGGTTTGAAGCGTTCGACATCAAAGACATTCTGAGGATGGACAACAACAAAACTGATGCCTCAATGGTATTTGCTTCCCTCTTTGAGCCATATTGTGACTTTTGTCAAGTTGCCTTTGCTTGGGCGTATGAAGATATGAGAATCTTCATCTCGGAGGAATTGTCTCTTACAATGCCCATCAGAAGAGAAGTGAAGCCTTTCAGGCAGAAATGGCATCGTTGTAATCCATTCCCGCTGCCATACAATGGGGCAATATCTGAAGCACTTCATCCCTTCGGGGGGTGGAGTAATTTTCTTTTCAGTAACTTTCTTTTTGTTTTCGTAATGTGTTTCCCATTTTCGTAATGTGTTCGTTATGTCATGATGTTTTTCCCCTTTCCGTGAAGTTTTGTTGTGTTCTAGGTGATTAGGCGTCTTGTTTTAGATGATTTTTAGGGGAGTTCCAACTTTTAGGTGATTTTAAGGCCTGCAGTCCTGTCCTAGGTGATTTAGAGAAAAGTCTTGTGATAGGTGATTAGGAAATGGTCTTGACTCTGATGCCCAACTGATAAGACACTGGTCTATGCTTAAAAGTCCAGAGATTCTTGGTTCTCCTATGCCATAAGTATTTGACATGGTCCCCAGACAGAGCCAAACGTTGTACCCAAAATTAAATTTTTTTCTTCATTAAGGCATTTTGTAAAACTGGTAAAAGTCTTGTAAAAATGGTCAAAAATCAAAAATTTGCATGTCACGCATGTTGGTCAAAAACTCAAAATTTTCAAAATCTGACAATCTGGGTCTCTTTAGAGCAAAATTGTCTACAAAACCTAGATCTCAGTTTTTTGGCCCTACTTTTTAGGAAAATTTCAATTTTTAGAAAGTTTCTAAAAATAGAATTTTTGTGAGGTTTTCTAGGTTTCTTTCCAAACGGATACTGGCAAAATTTTCTAAAAATAGAAAGTTTCTAAAAATAGAATTTTTGTTTTCGAGGCTTAAACTGATTTTGATAGGTTGAAAATACTTCCCGATCAGGCTAGTCCAGTCAGAATCATCAAAAGATCATTTTTTCTCTGGTGGGTCTATTCTACTTTTTCAAAAGCTGAAATAAGAGCTCTGAGGCCATCAATGGAGGATGGTCAACTACCAGGTGTCAGATTCAAGGTCTCAAATGCTGCACAATTTGAGAAACGATGGAAGATGCTCGAGGAACAAAGAACAAAGGACGGGAATCTGAAAAATCTTGAAAATGGTGAAAATTTGTCTAACACTAGAGATGCTAGGCGCCCCTACCCAGTCAAGGCGCCTAGCTATTCATGCCTTAGCATATTTTTCAGTCTCCGACATTCGATGCACAAGCAACTGGCGAGCGCAAAGCGGTGAATGCAAGGCAAAGCGAAAGTTAACTAAGTCTGCTAAAGAAAGGCACCCCAGCTAGCCTAGGGCACCCAGCATTTAAGACCACCAGAAGCAAGATTTAGGGTTTGTGCCTCCAAGAGTTTGCTCTCAAAATTCTTCTAGCTTCGCAATGAATCCATCAGCCGACTCATTGGATCAATCAAACGGCCAAAATCTTGGATCGAACAAAAAGGTTGCATCAAAAGAGCAAAATGGAAATCATGAAAATCCTCAAAAATATTCTAACTCTGGAGAGGAAAAGAGCGTCAGCTAGCCAAGGGCACCCAAGAATCAATGCCTTAGAAACTTTTCAATTTTCATTCAAAACAATGTCCACATTCGATGTACCTGCTTCCGGATTGGCTTCACAGTTTTAAAGTTGGAGAACAAAGCGCTTTTTCATCCTCAAAACTTATTTAAGAAGGCTTTGGCATTCATTATTCACTTTTTACAAGTTGGCATCTAGAAGAAGAAAAGTATCTTTTTCTTCTCATCAAGATTTGGAGGCTCAAACAGAGTGTTTTTTCAATTTTCTTTGTGGATTCGAGATTGGCAAGCATAGAGGCACACTTTTCATAATCCAATCTTCTAAGGCATCGCATTTCAGAAATAGGTGGTCATCTTTTTCAGTTTTCATCGATCTGGGTCCATCTGTTTTTTGTTCCTCTTGAAGATTGGAAAAATTTATATTTCCAAAACTCTACTTTTTCGACGCTTTTTTGGGAAGCCCTCAGCTTTTTCAGAATCTAGTGAACTGGGTTTCTCTGGAACGTGATTCTCTACAAAACCCAGACCTCAACTTTTTTCGGCAATTTGTTTTTTGGAGAAAAATCAGCACCTTTTTGGGGCAGCGAAGATTTTCAAGAATATAACTAAAAACAACAGTTAACTCAATGTCTTTTCCGAGTTTTCTTGCTATTCTTGTCTCATGCTTATCTATTCTTTGTGAAAGAGAAAAGAATCAAGTTGTAATAGTTGGCACTTTCCCTATTGTTTGTTTTCAACAAGTTGTTGGTTAGTTGTCTTGTTTTAGTTTTAGAAATAAAGCTTGCTAGTTGGAAAGTCTTGTTGTAAAAGCAAAGAGATTTTAGGGTTCCCTCCTCCTCGCTTGTGTATAAATAAGGGCAGCCTTGCCCATTTTTCTTTAACTGTTATTGTGATAACAAATTGTTGAGCCTGTTTTTGCCTGCAAGTTGTTATTCAGTGTCTATTCACTTAGTGTAAGAGCAAGCTTGCATGCCTGCCTTTTGCTGCAAGTTACTGTTCAATTCATGTGTAATTTGTGTCAAGTGTATTATGGTTTGATCGCTAAACTGTAAGCCTGTTATTGCTACAAACCTGCTGTCCCAGAAGTGTAATTGTTATTAGAAATTTGAGAAAGGAAATCTTATGCCTGCATTGCTGCTCTGATCTACTGTCTCAAGTTTTGTTTTATGTGTTTTCTTATATAATCTTTATTTCAGCTTGCATCGAAAAGTACAATGAGTCTTCAAGTGTGCGTTGGAAGTGAGTTTGTTTAAGCATCTGTGTTATCAAATCATTCCTTGTTTACTTCTAACTCTCAAGCTCTAAGTTTACTTGAGTAGCTAGAAGCGTCATTAGAGTAGGCCTAGTTGTAGTTGAAGTTCTAAAAGAGAAAACCTCAGCTACGACGCAAAGAGTTTTATAACCTTGTGCTCTTAGCTGAAAACAAAAAAGATTAGCAAATAGTTTAGTTTACTTTCTTTAAGCATCATCAACGAAGAGGGAGCTTCCCCTCCTAATTTGAAGAGTAGTTTATCGTGCATAGCTGTCCATTTCTAATCCGCATTCCAGAGGTGCGAATTGAAACGCCAATAGGTTGGATAAATACTTGTATGGGATAGTCCATAGATTGCCCCCCTAGTTAATGGCCATTCCACCGAATTCCTTAGGATATCAAAGTGGCTTAGGAGGCTGCCTGCTCTCTTCCTTCCTGTACATTAGTTTTGTTGAGTTGCTTGCTAGAAGACTTGAAGAAAAAAGAGAAAAAATTCCTAGTGGGTATGCCTACTACAGGGAAAAGAAAGAACTCAACCATGCTCAATTTCTTGATGATACTATACTATTCTGCGAGGCTTATCCTCAAATTTCTAGGAGGTTTTCTTCGGTTCTTAAAGAGTCCACATAGGCCACTAGAAGTTAGATCAACACAAATAGATTAGTTATCTATTTGGCTTGCCCTCATAATCCTAAGACTGCTAATATCTCTCGAATTTCAGGAGGCACAGTAACCAATGAGCGAACATTCACTTATCTAGGCATTTCAATTTCTTTTAGCAAACCAAAACCCATTAATTAAGATAAGCTGATAAGAAGAATGAAATCCAAAGTTTGCAGCTGGTCTAATTCTTGGATCACTCCTCCCGCCCAAGTGCTCCTAACAATTATGTTTTTTCTGTTCTTCTAATCTACGAACTCGGCACTATTAGCACCCCTTTGGGAGTCATTCCAAAAACTCGAACAACTAATGCACAAATTTCTTTGAGAAGGGGTAAAACAAGACAGAAAGAAGAAATTTCACCTAATTAAATGGGAGCACATGATAAGAACCAATCAAGGGCGTGGTCTGAATCTTTGCAGCCTCAAGATCACCAGAAAGCCCTAACCAACTAAATTGTCTGGAGAATGATATACCGGTCTGGCAGGTGGTGAGCACAGTTTGAATGCCCGAAGTAACAATTCCAGCCCAGCAAAGGAGCCATCTTCCATATGCTTCGATGAAGTCTTAAATCTAAAAGAATATTGAAGCTACTTCTCAGCTCACCTGTCAGGAGCTTTCTTGGCTTCCTAGAAATGAAGCTAAGATTCACTATCTTGAGGAAAAAATTATGGGCTACTTTAATCTAAGAATATCTTATAAGTTAAGAGAATGGCTAAAGGAAATCCACTTCTCTCTGCCGCTGAAAGATTGGTAGACGTTTACTTTCTCTTTGGAAGGGTGTACCATCTTGACCCTTTAGCTGAAGATAAAAATCATCTAGGTGCACGTGAAAGGGACAGGTTTTTGCTTTGTCAATAAGGGTTATGAAGTTTTGCGAGGGGAGCTTCCTCCCCCGAAATGAAGGAATTTTCAGCATGCAGGTGCCCTCTGCGAAGTGAAAATTTTCCTTCGGCCTATTTTTCAAAACAAGCAACTGACCTTTGATAATCTTTAAAAACATAATTTTGCAGGTTCCAACAAGTGTGCTCTATGCTGCATGGATGAAGAAACTCGAGGTCCTTTGTTTATTGATTGTTTTGTTATAAAACTTACATGCAATCAGCTGGACCCAATGCAACTCACAAGTCTAAAACAAAACTGTGTCAGGTCAACATGACTTGGCTGTTGAGTCTCTGGTGACTATCCACCGAGTCTCAGCCAAGTCCTTGTAAAAAACCTTCTGAGCCTTCAAATGAAGGCATAATTTATTCGCTTGATGGTCATATGACATATGTAATCTTAGAAATATGGCAAGTTGATGATGGGAATAGTCATGTCCTCTCCAAATGCATTAGTTTCTGTTTTCTTGTGTAATTATGGTTTTTTTTCCAAGTCCCAAGTCTTAGTCAAAATTTTGAGCTGTCGAATCCAAGATTTCCAACTGTGATTGAATGTGCTCTATGCTGTAGGGTAGTAGAAACTCGAGATCATTTGTTTATTGAATGTGCTTATGCCACGGAAGTATGAAAATTGATTCTTCAGAAAACCATTCTTGCTACCCCTATTACCTATAATTTCCAGGAGGCTTTTGGCTTTAACTGTTGCCTTCTAGCACCCCTCCGAAACTGCACCTGAATCATTAGTATCATTCCTCTCATTTCAAATCATATCTTTTTGAAAATTTGGAAAATTAGAAACCATCAAATCTTTAAGGAAAAACCATTTCTATACATTGGTACTTCGCTGAATACTCTCCCTTCTTCATGATTCTGAGATTCTCCCAACATGGAAGTAAAAGTAAAAAGAATTAAATGTGCCAAAACCCGTCCCCTCAAACATATTTTAGAGAGGTTTTTTTCTTTTCTTTGATAGAGCTTCGAAATCAAAACCTAGAATTGCTAGTTGTGGTGGTGCTTTAGTGTCTAACAGAAATATAATACTTAAATATGTTGTTAGCTTGGGTCTCACCCATAATAGTGTTGTCGAAGCCAATTCATTAAAAATTGGATTACAACTTGCTCTGGAGGAAGGAATACAACAGCTTAACATAAATGGTAATTCTTAAGATGTAATCGATGCGGTGAAATTCTCTCAATCATAAAAATGTCTACTTGCAACACATGGTCAAATATATAGTCTGCATCCGGAGAAACTCTTCTTTTATTGACTACCAGCACATACCAAGAGCCAGAAATGCAATTACTGATTCCATGGCCAATCATGGAGCTCGTCTTCCAGCTGGTGCTTTTCAAATATGGCGCAACCATACAAATTCATAGTAATTTTTAAGTTCTAATCCGCGTTCCCATTTTTTTTGTATTCTTCATACATTATCGATAAAAATATCTTATTTAAAAAAAATAGTTTTAAAAACCAGAAAATAATAATTAAAAAAAGAAAAAAAGAAAAATCAGCATCAGGGCAGAGCAGCAATTAATCTGCATAAATCTTGTTTCTTAAAAAATCAGCAACTATGAGAAACCAAATGACAGATTTTCGCCCAGTGCTGGGTGGCTTATCTATGACATGAGAATTTTTCGGCAATTTAATTTAGTTAGAGATTTCGATTTTCACTCAAACATATATTTGGAGACCACTGTGTAGTGTTTTTTAATTCTAGAACTTGATTTAAATTGCTGGGGGTAATTTTATCGAACTGGGCCAAGAGCTCAAAATAACTTCTTGTTTTACAAATCCAGACAGAACAAATTAAATTTAAATTGCAGGAACATGATGAAATATGAAGGAATCCTTAGTTGAAATAAGGTTTCAATTACCTAATAACTCCCCATGTATTTTGGGAGACCAACCAGCGGGCAGTGGCTTGAACGTCGTTGTGATCGGGCTTGGCCTTCGCCTGCATTCCGTAACCATTTGCGCAATTATAAAAAATGAAAATCAGTGCCAAATAAGATTTAATGGCCATTCTTAAACTTCTCTTCAACATCCAGTTCTCCGGCCATAAAAGAAGAAAGTGTTTGTTGGCTTACCTACGATTCAAGAATGGACAAAACAGAATTTCCTCCTTCGCCACGTCTGAATGGGCCCAAGTACGATAAGTTTCTTTTCATGGATAATTTTTTTTGGTACCGAGTGGGCCCTGGTCTTTGCCATGAATGCAATGAAAGGAAATGAAAGTTTTTCATGGCATTCATCGAAATAGCTGAAAGTTGAATTAATGGTTATATTTAAATCGTTTTTAGGCAAGAAGATCCTTTCTTAAGTGATCGTTTGTTTAAAATTGATCATTAATTGTACTCCATGTTGTGCAAGGATGTAAGTGGGCTGAAAAGAGCAAAAAGGTCGGAATGTCATAATTTAAGGGTTGGCGAGTCATTGTGTCAAATATGATGGAATCATCAAAAGGATATTCAATAAGAGAAAGAATGTCATAATTTAAGGGTTGGAGAGTCATTGTGTCAAATATGATGGAATCATCAAAAGGATATTTAATAAGAGAAGGTTTGAAACACCAATAAGGATGAGAGAAAGAGTGAAGGATTAGCTAGCAAGGAATGGGATTTTTGAGCTTTTGGGTGACGAGGGTGTGGTATTTGGGGAAGTGAGATCACAAAATTTCTTAAAGAATAAATGAATCTAACGTTCAAAGGTCATTGTTTTCGAGGGAAAGGCATACTAGGAATGTAAACTAAAAAGTCTAACCATTTGTACACACTTAGGAGTTCGAACATAAAACTCTTGATACTTAGAATATCTGAGCTCTATGAGGTTGGCCATATTAGACTTAGTTCACCAAAAATAGGAAATGGCTTTAGGCACCATAAACATTAATTTGATAAAAAGAGGACATTCCCAGTTTTGTCTTTCCAAAATTTGTTGTGCTCAAGCAATGCATATTAGGATGCTCCAAGATCTTGTGTTCTTCCCACATAGCATCTTCAAGAAGTAGGTTCTTATAACAAACCAAGTATTATGTGATGCATAGTTGGCACACTCGCGAAAAACTCGCGGAGTTTTTTTCCACCGCTAGTTTTTACGAGGTTAACTCGCCATCCTTTCAAAAACGAGTTTTTTCGAGTTTTTTGAAAAACTCGCCACTAAAAACTCGCAAGTACTCGCCAAAAACTTGCAAGTCTGACAAAAAAACTCAGCCGCGTAGAACATAAAGCAGAAAACGTCTTTTTTCAATTTCATTTCATTTCGAAATTGAATGATAGTTTGTGTGAGGAGCTCAAAACCCCCCCCCCCAAGCAAGGAGATATCATTTCCAACGATTTTCCATCGAGGAGAGCAGATTCAAACGCCATTTTGTGTGGATTTTGAAGAGAAATTCGATTCACAAGTAGGGGTTTTGTTTTTGTTTTTTATTTTTGCTTAATCATTTTCTTTCATTCTTCTTGCAAAATACTCATTCCAAATTGAAAAAAAGTCATAATAGAGCACAAAGAAACAATTTTTTTGCATTTACAATCCAAAAAACAAGATTCATCACAATCTTTTGTTGATTTTTGCTGATTTTTTTCATTGTTTTTTGAAATTTTCAGACCTAGGTTCATTTTTTGTGTAAAATGATAAGATTAGTTAATAATGTTAATTTATAATTCATTTAAACACATTTGTATCAATTTAAATCAAATTTAGCTCTATATCTTTTAAGTTTTAAATTTTTAATGATTTAGGTTGTTTTTAAAATTTTTTTGTATTAAAAAACTAATATGCTGTACATATTTTTTGTGTGTGTAGATTGATCATTGAGCATTGAATACACACTATAATGGCTTCTGGCTCAGCATCAGGTTCCAACCCCACCCCACCATGTTCCACCCCGTCTACACCATCATCATGGGTTCCAGGCACTCGTCCTGCAGGGGCTAGAGACCCTACATGGAAGTATGGTGTGAGAGGGCACGTACCTGGAATAGTTGTTTGCAGTGAGTGCAAGAATACATATCATGGAGGCATAAATCGCCTCAAATACCATCTTGCAGGCATTCCTCAGCGTGATGCCAAGCCTTGTGAGAAGCCCAAAGAAGAGATTAGAAGAGAGATGCTTGCACTACTCTCAATTGCCGAGGAAAGAAAAATGCAAAGGGAGAGGGCAAAAAAAGCCATAGCAGCTGCCATGGCTAGTGGACATGTGCATGCCCATGGCCAAACTCAGGAGCACGAGGCTAAGCACATGGAGATAGAGTCAGATGAGGAGGGAGATATTGGCATTGTTGGCTCTCTTCGTGGTCCACAGATTCGCGTTCATAGCACAGCCACAGCTGTACTGTCCTCTAGGCCCCCCGTTTCCTCTAGTTCGACTTCGACTAGAGTGCCAGTGCCACCACCACCTTCATCTTCACGCAACCCATAGAGTTTTTTTGTGCCTCAAAACACACCAAGAGCACAGGTATCATTGGAGGCTGCAGGGTGGAACAAGGAGGTGCATCAACATGCCGAGTCGGCATGTGCTGACTTTTGGTATTTCAATAACATACCATTTAATGTGGCGAGTAGTCCCTATTGGCACAATATGGTCACTGCATTGACAGTTGCGGGAAAAGGCTTCAAGCCACCTTCTCGCAAAGACTTGAGTGGGAGGTAGGTGAAAGTCAACTTAAATTTTATGCTAAGTTTATGTTCTTTAAATCAAATTAATTTATAATTTATTATTTATGTTGAATTGAAGCTATTTTTTGTTTAAAACTTACAATTTTGTACTTATTTAATTATTTTACTTTGTACCTGCAGGTTGCTCACAAATGCAACCCAAAGGGCAATGCAAGTGGTTGAACAACAAAAAGTTAAATGGAAGAAATATAGCTACTCCATTCTTTCTGATGGGTGGACGAATGGGAGAAACCGCACCATCATTAACTTTTTGGTTGCTTGCAAAGGTGAAGTTGTGTTTTGGAAGTCGATAGATGCTTCCAACAGGATAAAAACTGCAGATACATTGTGTACATTGTTGGAAGAAGTTGTGATGGAGGTGGGGATTGCTAATGTGGTGCAAGTTATCACAGATAATGCAGCAGCGTATGTGGCAGCAGGAAGAATGCTTGAGATTAGACATCCATCACTCTTTTGGTCACCTTGTGCGGCACATTGCCTTGACCTTCTTTTGGAGGACATAGGCAAACTTGTTTGGGTGGCACCGATTGTAGATGATGCAAGGAGCATCACAAAATTTATCTACAATCACCCTTGGGTTCTTAGCTTGATGAGAGATCATACGCAAGGGAAGGAGTTGGTGAGACCAGGTGCCACAAGGTTTGCAACGATTTTCATAACGTTGCAAAGCATTTTGGATTCTTTGGGCTTTTTAAAACAAATGTTTGTGAGTCAAGCATGGAATGACTCCTCATATTCAAAGAAGCCCGAAGGAGAGAGAGTTGCTGCAATAGTCTTTGACCACTTGTTTGCACAAAAAGCTACAGAGATCGTGAAGGTAACTTCAAAACTTTGATTTTAATTTTAAACTCAAGTTGAATATAAATATATATATTTTTTAATTTAACTTTAAGCCTTTCATTATAAATTTCTAACTTTGATCTTTTTGTATTTTTAATCTAGGTGTCGGAGCCCTTGGTAAGAGTCCTTCGCTTGGTAGATGGGGATCAAAACCCCATGGGATATATTTATGAGGCCATGGATAGGGCCAAAGAGGCTATCAAAAGTTACTACATGGGGAACAGCCTGAAATTTGATCCCATATGGGAAATTGTTGATAGGAGGTGGAACAATCAACTCCACCAACCCATCCATGCAGCAGGGTACTTCCTCAACCCTTATTATTTCTTCTCAGAGAGCTTCTCCGATCCTAATGGAGAGGTTATGGAGGGGCTCATGACATGCTTTCAGAGGATGGAATCCGAGGTTGCAGCGAGAGACCACATCGTCATGGAGTTGGATATGTACAGGGAAGCAACTGGTAATCTCTTTTCTTCAGAGATGGCTCTTAGAGGAAGAAACACTCTGCCACCAGGTATAAAATTGGGAGTCTTTAACTTTTAAGTTTATTTCACATGCATCATGATCATATAATTTGATAAAATGTGTTTTACTTTTGACTTTTGAGTCTTTGACTTTGTTTTCTAACTCTTCAATATTTATTTTTTTTGCAGAGGTTTGGTGGAAAAATTGGGGTGGAAAAACCCCACATCTTCAAAAAATTGCCCTCCGCGTATTATGTCAGCCCTGTAGTGCATCCAGTTGTGAGCGCAATTGGAGCTTGTTCGAGTCCATTCACACGAAAAAGAGGAACAAGTTAGCACAAAAGCGCCTGAATGATCTTGTCTTTATGCAATACAACCTTCGGTTGCGCACAAAGAGAGTAGAAGAAAAATCACTGGATCCTATTGATTTAGATGAGATAGATCCTTATAGTGATTGGACAGGGCGAGATGAGCAGCCTCCATTGTTTAGCGTGGATGAGATCCTTGACTTTGAGAGACAAGCAATGGAGGATGTGGGTGCATCAGGAGATGTAGGGTTGGAGGACATTCCTAAGCCAGAGCCACAGACACAACCTTCCATGCCACAGCCAGAGCCACAGACACAACCTTCCATGCCAGCCGAGGAGCCATTAGCAGTAGCAGTAGCACCACGAGCACAATCACCACCACCACCTCCACGCACACGCAGGGGGGCTAGAGGACCCACCCCTTCTTCCCTAGCTACTACTAGACTAGGGAAGAGGAAAGCCTAGCATGTTGTATTTAGTTACTATTTAGTATTTGCTTCTAGTTCTAGTTTTATTGCTTTCATGTATTAGACTTTCAGGCTTTTAGCCATTGGGATTCCGCATAAGAATGTGATTTTGTAATCAATTTACATTGAAGTCAATCAAAATTAATAGAAAACACTTTTGTACTCATTTATGGATTCATTGGATTCATCTTGTCATTGAATTTTGCAAAAAAAATGTGTTTCTAATGAAATTTATGCAATTTTTTAAGTTCCCGAGTTTTTTTGCCGAGTTTTTTTCGAGTTTTAAAAACTCTCTAGTTTTTGGCTTGGCGAGTTTTTTCTTGGGGCGAGTTTTCCAACTATGATGTGATGTACTTCTTCCCTTGGTGTTTTATACCCTAATATCTATCACTTATTTAGGTATGAAAATCAACTTATCCTCATTATCCAAGGGTGATAGGTCTATTAAAGGCACAATATGTTGGACAAGATATTTTTCAAACAAGACTTGTGAAAAAGCATTATGGATCTAGTTGTTCTTTGGAAGCTTTGATGCATAGGCCACTTTGCCTATCCTCCTCACAATCTTGTAGGGCCCATAGAACCTTTGTTTCATTTTTTTTAGCTCCACTTCTTTTGGGAGAAGTTATCTCAAGTAGACAATGTCATTCACCTCAAAAGATCTCTAAGTACAATTCTAGTCTACATAAAACTTTTGTTGATGTTGAGTTTTTTTAGATGGTCTTTGAGTGACCTCAATGTTTTTTGGCTTTGATAAATCAAGTCATTAGTTTTTGGTACACTATGGTGTATGACTAATAGATCAACAAAATTTATTGTCTTTATATAAGGATTTGAAATACAACATATCAATATACATATGATAAGATGTATTGCAATAATACACTATTAGGTGCAAACACAACCACTTAATCCATCCTAAATTATTATTTGAAACATAGTTCCTCTAGTACCCCTCGACCTATGCATTCATGATTTATATTTGTGCATATGTCTGAGGGTGATAACTTGTGCTAAAGGTGAGCTCTATTCCTACCAAGTGAAATAATTTCTGCAAAAAATGCACTCAAAAATTCAGTCCCTATCACTAACTATATTCTTAAGCAATCCATAATATGGACACTTATTTGATTAAAAAAAATCTTCCACATTGAGGAACTTTGAAATCTATGAAGTTCATGGGTATGTTTTCCCACTTTTGATTTGGAATTGTTAGGGGTTGAAGAAATCCTGCTAGGAAAATTTGTTCTTACTTTGTTTTGTTGACATGTAGTGTGCTCCTCTATATGTATCAAAATATTTATTTTCAAGGCCTTTCCATGATATCTTTCCCAAATTTTCCTTTGTCTTGAAGTAATTAAGATGCATTACTAATGACGTATCATGAATTTCTCTCAATCTCTTTTTCTTAACCTTAGATTTAGGGACCTAGAAGACTCTGTGCTTATACAAAATAAGTCCACTTGCCTTTGTGTATCTATCATATTTTACCTCCTCATCAAGAATGTTAGTAGAAAATACATGTCTTTAGCATATTCTGCTAAAATGGAGACCTTCCAATCAACTAAAAATGTTGAAAGAGGGCATAGAGTAGGTTTTCTAGAATGAGTATTAGCAACAATATTTTTCTTTCCTTTTATATACTCTACATCCAAATCATAAGTTACTTACCTACTTCTATTGTGATCATTGAAATCATGTTGGCTCAAGACGAATTTTAGGCTATTCTGGTTAGTTTCCACTACAAACTAAATATTATATGAACTTTTGCATTGAGCATGCATAATTACAAGCATTTTCTTATCATATATAGAGTAATTCCTCTTTAATTTACTCAATTTTCTACTTTTAAATTTATAGGGTTCCTCCTCTAAGTTAGAAGAGTTGTAATTCCTTCTCTTGAGCTATTGCTTTTTATAACAAATGGAAGAGAAATATTGGTTTTAACAAGTACGAGGTATGATTTATTTCTTCATCATATCTTTTAATAGCGCAACAAGTCAATAAAATTCCTTAATAAATATTGTATAGTAACTACCTAGTGCAAACGATTCTCACAATTGTGTTAATGTGGTAGGAGGTGGCTGATATGAAATATCTCGAATCCTTTGTCAATCCACTTATATACCCTTAGAACTTTCCCCAAATACAAAACATATGTTAATCCAAAGTCACATGTTCTAAATACAGAGGATAGGTTAATCTAAATGTCGAAGATAGTGTCCAAGTGCTTCAAATATTCTTCCCATGCTTTACTATAAATCAAGATAGCATGAAATAAAATGAAGAAAAAATTATTCAAATGGTTACTAAAGCACTAAGTCATGTTTAATTGGAAAGTAGTTGAAGCATTTTTTAGACCAAAGGGCATAGCCAAAAATTTAAAGAGTCAAAACTAACATTTGAATGTTGTTTTGTCTATCATCTCATCTATAATTCGTATAAGATACCTAATATTAATGGTCTTATTGTTCAATACTCTATTATCAATACATATCCACATGGCAACATCCTTATTTTTAACAAGATACACACTAGATGCAAAAGGATTGTAACTGGGTCTTATCTAGCTCATCTCTAGATGCTTCTTTACAGCCTTTTCAATTTCTTCTTTATATCATCTTGGGTGATGATATGGAGTGTTTATAATTGGTTTTGTAGGGTTCTAATTTTATGGTATACTAGAAACCACTATCTAGAGGAAAACCCAATGGCAAATAATTAAAAACCATCCTATGGTTACTAAATACTTGCTAAATAACAATTGGTTGATCATGCCACTTGACCCCTATGGAAGCTTCTCTCTATTATTTTTGTTGTGACCACCCTTTTAGAACATCTTTTGCATTTGTTTAAACTTGAGTTCCATACACTCATAGTTCTATGTAAACCGACTTAATAAATGCAAACACTACACACTTGACAATGTATTCATTTATCCCAAGACAACAACATAAAAATCATTACATAGCTTACAATCTGTAAGAGCTATATGGAGTTTTTAAATTACCTTGGTGCAAGGAGAGTGAATCTCTTTTGACCACCAACCCTTCATCAATGAAATTTTGGGTTAACCCACTATCTATAAACACTAAAATTCATTTTCCAAATAGCACTCCATGTTCCATGATGGGTGGCATTTAGGTGCCCTTGAAAGAATTGTAAGTGTTTCTTCACTCTCTTCTTCCTTTCCTTCTTTATGAAGTACATGGTCTTCTAAATTCACAAATTTCTCAATTTCATCTAAATGTGAGTCCTTGCTTAACACTAATTCAATGTATTACACCTATCACTTGCTAAGGCACCTAGGACTTTGTGTCCAAGGTTATCTTCAAGATAAATGAAGGTTCTCTCTCTTGAGCTCATTTTTTGTGTCTTTATCCATTTTCGTTGAAGTAATGGTCTTTTCATAAGGTACATGGAAGCACTTTCTTTGGAAGTTTCCTTTATGCTGCCCAAAAGTGGGTGGCTTGGTATGAAAACCAAATTTATTCTTCAATTTAGATTACTCTAGAGCGAGAGATATTTTCATAACCTATTACATTGTTGATCGAATAAAATCTCTAACAAGACCTTTGAGTGGTTAAAGGGTCCTTTAACAAAAATATATGATTCTCTTTTTTAAAATGTATGTCACCATGATATAAATAATTTGGAACTCTACTACATATGCACTTACTACAGTATGTTGCTTGATCATAAAGACTTCTAAAATATTATTCTTTATTTTTAAGATCAAATATATCATGTACCATTTGGTGGAACTCCACAAAAGTCAGAATTCTATCACATCATTTCAGTGATTTAACTATGGTACCATCAATCTATGCACCACCTTCTAAATTCAAAGAGACAAAATTGATTTCATCTTTCTCATTCATGAGGTTGAGGATGAGATAAGTTTGTAATTTTTCCAATCATACCCAAAATGAAATCTTATCACTTCCATCAAAAGTGGGTGTAGAAATTTTATTTAACTCATTCCTTAACTCCTTATTCTACATTTTTTGGATGCTCCTTATTCCTTACCATCTCAACTTATTTTTCAAAGTGTAAGACTACAATTGTAGCTTTAGATGGGCATTGATACCTATCTATTAATCTAATCACTTCTTCATTAAAAGACACTTCATGAGGAGTGATGGGAATAATATTAGCTTATTATTTTGTTGTTGCCTATGGGGATTCACCTTCTAAGAAGATTTCTCATGCTTGTTTTTTTACTAGTTTCTTGATTAGTTCATTTCTCTTTTTGGTCTTAATCAAGATTTTGGGGAGTCCACTAAAATAACTCCTCCTTTTCCTCATTTATCATTTTTCCATTTTCCTCCTTAATTGATAACTTCTTTACCTTTTTTTGAACCTTTGATGCTTGATCCCACAACCTAAAATTTCCTTTGTTCTTGTATGAAATCCCTATTCTCTCTATAACTACAAATCATAAATCATCAAAATACCTAACATGCTAGGAGGGTCTTTTAGTCTAATACCATTGTAATAACCCTACTAGTTATTTTAAGAAATTAAGTTTGAGGTTTAATATTTTTTATAAAATATAGATAAACCCAAAATTTTCCTTCATGTTTCATAAAAAACGTTAATTCTCTTAATTATAAATTAGGTTTACAAATGGTGGATCAATTGCATATATTTTACTTATATTAAATAAAATAAAAGTGGAGGGATGAACTTTGATTTTGGGAATACTTCATTTGCCTACTATGGATGCTTTCATCAATTGTCGATCAAGTAATATGGTTATTTATAATGGAGAAAAAAAGAAATAGTTGATGTTAATGTACCCACCATCACAACCTTTATTGGAGATAGATGACCAGTCTTGATTTTCATGAACCAATTGAATATCTTCTTATTTTAACAATTGATCAAAGTTTTGATTTTCATGAGCCATCTGAAGATGTTATTATTGTTAATTTCTGTGAAAACAAGTATTCATCATTAGACAAAACTTTCACTTTTATAGATGATAATTTTCCATTTGAGAATTTCCCTTAATAGGATATTCATAATCTTTCCAATATTTTATTACATTATACCAATTACTACTACAAATTTATTTATATAACCCATTTTTATTTATTGAAACATCCATACCAAATTTATTTATTACCATTCACTTCACAATCAATAGTTATAGATTTACATGTAGCTTCTCAGTCACAAGCAATGGAAATCTTTCTAGGATGCATACTTACCATTAATCCATAATTAAGCACTACCCAAATTGATGATTTGATTTCAATGAGCTATGAACTCATAAAATTGGATTTGTATGGAAATATCAGGGTATGTGTGGTATACATCCAGGAACTTGAACTTGCCATATTTATATGGAAGAAGGCAGTCGTCCACTAAGATAACCACAACGAAAATTGAATCCCATTTTGTATGAATTTTTTATAGAGGAGTCATAAAAATTATTAAATGTATGCTTTATTTATCCAATTTAAGATAGTGAATGGGTTTCATCTTTGGTAGTGGTATTCATGAATAGTGGTCTATGGAATATTTGTGTTGATTATAGAGGTCATAAAAAGAACCTAAAGAGGGTCATTTTCCATTGTCATTTATTGGTCAAGTTCTAGATACAATTGCAACCTAAAAAAAGTTATTTTCCTTCTTTGATGGTTTCAACGAATACTTTTAGATTAGGATATCAATCAAAGACCAAGATAAAACTACTTTTACTTGCACGTGGAGAACAATTGCATATATTTTTTACCTTTTGGTTTATGTAGTGTTGGTGTTTCAATTCACACCTCTAGAGTGTGTATTGGAAACTGACATCTATACATAGTATTAATTGATCTTCAAACTAGGAGGGGAAGCTCCCTCTTTTGGTTATATGCATACAAAAGTAAAGTAATCTAAGTTCCTATATTTTTGACTCAGCTAGTAGAGGCACAAGGTTATAAAACCAAATACATTGCAACTAAGGTTTTCTTTGGTTTCTGCAGATCTTAACTACAACTAGGCTAACGCTAAAACTATTCTATCTCCTCTAGAAAAATAAATCAAGAGGAACTAGGAGCAATTGGGAATGGTTGACTATAAAATCTATCTCAAGATTCTCGAGGAGGTGGAACACTCTATCCAAGGTGTAGGCTGAAATAAAGGTTATTGGAGACAACATGAAATAGTGATCTAGTTCTTAGGATTCCCAAGGAGGTAAAATACTCTATCCAAGGTGTAGGCTGAAAATAAGATTATTGGAAACAACATAAAATGACAAGCTAGATCTCAGGATTCCCAAGGAGGTAAAATACTCTATTTGAGGTGTAGGTTGAAAGTAGATTATTGGAAACAAACATTAAACAATAATCTTTATCTCTAAATTCCCAAGGAGGTAAAATACTCTATTTGAGGTGTAGATATGAAAGAAAGATTATTAAAAATGTAAAACAACAATAAATCTGGGATAGAAAATCGCATAATGAGACACACACACAATAGAAAATCAAACCAGCTTTATATTAAACAAAGTGAACAAATACTGAATAGCAATATTGCAAGAAAGGTGGCACAATAATTTTTTATCATGACCAAAAGTTAAAATACAATGAGCAGGGTGCTCTTATTTATAGAATCTCAAAGGAGTAAGGAACTCTAAAATCTCCTTGAGTTAAAATCCAAGCTTGCCAGCATGCAAGATTTATTATTATGTCTAAATGTATGCAACTTAACAGTTAAATGGAAAAACTACCTCAGTTAATTGATTCTAAACTAAACTAATTGGACTTTGCAACACACAAGTCTTATTGATATGAGAGTCAACTGATAACCAACATCAATTAACTGAATCCTAACTAAAATTTCCACCTACACCAAAAGATATCCCTCAACAATTTGAACTCAAGAGTGATGTTGAGTTGATTGTTTCCCTTGACTCTATCCTTGGAGAAAATCGTGGGATCTAACTGACTGTCTACTCTACTTTCCATCTTGAGCAATCATATCCTTCAGGAATTTGTTAACTACATCTTCTTTATCTGAAGATCGTCACATACCTCAACTATCAGTTTATTGCTCGTCAGCTATTTGAGCAATCCTGGAAATATTTGCACACTTCAACTAGCAATTCACTGATTGGTAACTTTGGTGGCTCTGTAACTGGAGTGATGATCTTTGTTTCTTCTACAGCTTGATGCTTTTGACACTCTTCTTGATTCTTCTCAACAGAAGAGTGTTGCATGATGAAACCATGAAGTTTGACTGTGAACACTCTAGCTGTGAGAAATGCACACAAACGCCATGTGCAACCAGAGTTCCAATGGTAATCAACCCTCTAAGCTGGCCTTGGAAGGCTATCATCTATACGAGGTATGAAACCATGTGGACTTTGAGTGACTGCGCCTATCAAATTGTCTAAATCAACCCTCTGGATGCACTTGATGCAAATCGATGTTAGATTTTCTCATGAAATCGTGAATTAAGACCGATTTGGTCTTGAATTCAACCTGAAAGAATTGCATTATGAAAAACTTGACTATTGACTGTAAACACAGATATGTTCTAGCAAATTTTTTGGAAAGGCTAAAAATAACTTATAATGAGGCTAAAAATAGCTTCTCAAGGAGCAATTTTCTCAAAAAATTATGAGATGTGGGTTTTGTTAAAAATGTATTTCTAAGCCGAACCAAATCATCAGAAATTTGAAAAAGTGACTTTTCCTCGGGAATGCAACAACTTTTTATAAACAAAAGTTGCAAGGGCTACTTTTCTCGAGAAAAATTGGCATATGGGTTTTGTAGGCGCCAATGTGCTGATCAAACCCAGTTTCTTCATTTTTTGAAATGTTGACTTTTTCACCAGTATGCAAAAGAATCTTCGAAAAAAAGCACATTACTTCAAAAAGTGAGAAGTATTGGGGCAATTTTCTCAAAAAAAATTGGAACATGGGTTTTGTTGCCAATGTTGTGCTGAATGAACCTAGATGACCATAATTTTGAAAAATTGTCATTTACTTGGACATGCGAGAGAAAACCTAAGACAAGGATAAAATAAATGTGAGGGGGGGAAGATAGGAATTATATTATGCCTCTATTAATCTTCAAGAAAATTGCCTCCTTCTACCTAATCAGATGAAGTTTTCCAAGCATGTGTTGAAAAGATGGAGTCTAAAAAATTATTCATCTGAGAAATATGGACCTAGAACTATGAAGAACACTTAAAAATATCTCCTGTAGCACCTCCAAATCTTGCTTGCACAAGAAAATATGTGTTTTCCTTCAATTATGATGAAGAAAATGGATGCACAAATGCTTTAATAAAGAATTTTCATGAATTAAGGCGTCACATGCAAGTAAAACCCTAAATTTAGGATGAAATGTTCTCATTGGACCTCAATTCAGTTAACTGAATGAAGATAAAACCCTAAAATAGGTGCCACTCAACATGCAAAGAAGAAATACGTCACATGCAAGAAAAATGGAGTTTTTTGTAGTTCAATTTAGAGGTGAAACTAAAGTTTTATTATTATTTTAAGTTCAGTTCAAAAACCTCTCCATTATAGGGTGGCCAAAGCATGCACTTTAGTTTCAAAAATATTTTAAGTCAAAGTTTGACTTTAGGCACCAACTTTCTTAAACTTAGAAACTTTTATGAAATTTCCTATTTTCAGCCTTTGTAAATGCCATTGAAGCCTATGTTTGATTACTAATTTTGAATGAATGACAAATCCAGTGAACTGGCTGACAGTCTTGTTGAAGAGGAGGGTCAAAATTGACAAGGAACTTCTTGAGGTTGTAACCCTAATTATGACTTCTGGTCCATCAAAGCTCTAGCCACCCCTAGCCAGTAGGGTGATTTTTCTCATTAGACTTGGTGAAATTTTTAAGCATTTTCAACATTTTAAACTTGATTTTGACCTCCCTTCAGCCTGCAACTCCCAACACTTAAAAAATCTCCCAAGCTGGTTGACAGGTTCATTGTAGAGCTGGATCAATTTTGGACATGATCTTCTAGAGGGAACAAACCCTAAAAACCTCATCTAGTAAGTGAAAATCTTGGGCGCCCCTGGCTAGCAGGGGCACTTTTATTTCTAGACTTAGCCGTTATCACAACTTGCCTCGTTCTTCATTCAATCTTCAGTTGCTGGCCACTGAAAAGTCTTCTAATCAAACTAAGATATGCAATGGAAAGCTGGAAGAATTCTGCACATGATGAGAATTTTGGAAAACCCTAATAACTGCATTTGAGGGCTTGAAACCCTAGGCACCCATGGCCTCTAGGGGTGATTTTGTGCTCTGAATTGACATTTTGACCATTACAAAAACCTTATGTTTGACTCTTGATTTTGATAGTTTGGTAACTCAGATTAATCTACTGACAGACTCGTTGTGAAGCCTGATCAAGTCTAAGACAAACATCCTAGGTGTCATTTGATCAAAAATCTACATTTGGTGCCTCAAACGTTTGGGCACCCCTGGCCACCAAGGGTACTTTTCTCCACCAGTGTTAGTCAAATTTTGACTAATTTCATCTCCTTCATTCTTCATTCGATCCTCAAATTCAGACGCTAGATAGATCTTCTAGACTAGTTGGTAGGATCATCGCGAAGCTGGCAGAATTTTAGAGAAGACCTCTTGGAAGTGACAAATCCTGAAAGGTTGATTTGAGTCCTTGAAACCTTGGGAGCCCTTAGCTAGTAGGGGCTCTTTTATTTCCAGAGAAAAATTTCAAGCATTTTCACCTTGATGAAAATCCCCTCCATCGTGAAGCGTCATTTTGAACATATTTCACCATAGAATCTTCACTAATGTGTTTAAGGCTTAGATTTCGACACCTGGTATTTGGACATCTATCATTGACAACCTCAGAGGTCCTAACTTTTCTCCTGAAAAAGTGAAAACAATCCACCAGAGCTAAACTGACTTTATTCTAACTTCACCAATGTGATCGTGACATGAAATAAGCCAATCAAAATTATTTTCAGCCAATTTTGGAAAGATCCAATTTTTAGGGTTTTTCCCAAAAATAGGGGCTTGAAAACCCTAATTTTCAAATTTTTCCACTATCCCCCTGACAGTAAACCCACAAAAATCCCATACTTTGTTTGACCAAAAACTGACTTTTGATGACAATTTTACAAGGTTTAGACCATTTTAATCAAAATGCCTTAATGAAGCAAAAAAATTGTTTTGGGTACATGTAGTGCTCTGAAAACTTTTCAAATGGAATTCTTAAGTATTTTTGTTGATCTTACTCATGATTGTGTAGAAGTATATATGGATCAATTTACAGTTTATGGTAATACTTACAATGAAGGAAATAATAATCTTGACTCTTAATTAATCACTCATTGCCCTTTTCATCACTATTAATTAAATAATTTTCAATTATTTGATTAACCTAACACTTTTCCCTCCAATAATTTATTTTTTATTTTTTTAAAATTTATTTGATTAGTTTCCCTCCATCACCTTTAATTAAATAATAATTAATCATTTTCCATAATCATCTTAGATAGTGGGGTGGACTGTACATAATCATCTTAGTGTGAGATATAATTCTTTTGAGGGTGTAAAAATTCTTTAAGCGAAAATGTAAGGTGAGACCTTGTGCCACTGGAGACCTAGCTATCCCTTTTTGAGAGTGGATCATGTGTATTTGCACGATCCTACAATATTTTATTGCTTGGGCCTTTGCTAGCAAGACACACCTTTAATAATAGATAGGTTGTACTTCTTTGTGCATTTTTATCATGAAGACCCATGAATACCAATCATACTATATCTTGGAGTCATTTTTCTACTATTCTCTACTATTTTTTAACTCTTGCTAATCAAAACAAGTGAAAATCAATTTTACAATTTGTCAAAATTAGTCAAACCCTCTCAAATTTTAGTTATAGTCCCAAAATCATGCATTTGACTGTTATTGTGGCACGTCTAATTATTTTTCAACATATTTTATGTCCTTTTATGTATTTCATATGCATAGTGGAACATATTATCTACACATTGACAATTTTGACCATATTTTGATGCATATGATTTAAACTAGTTTTGTCAATTTGAAACCTAGTTTTTCACATAGTGACACATTTGACTTTAGTTTGACACCTTTGATAATCGAAGTGATGCTTTGATGGCACAATGATGCCTTTGGTATCTACATTGACACCACTGATCCTAGTCTGACACATCTGATATCTATTTTGATGTAATTGATACCTACAATGATGCCTTTGAAACTAAGATTGACACATTTGATTGTCAAAACAATTTTCCAAAATACTCAAAATTTGAATTTCACCAATTCCGAAGAAAATCAACCTAGGATTTGAGACCTATAATACACTAGAATTGTAAACAAAATTCATCATTCAAACAATAAACTTTTTTTGGTTTTGTTGAGAAATAGGGTCTTGTTGGTGTTTTACACCATTTTGTTCTCTATTTTTCTAGGATCGGAAATGGATGTTCTGAGAAGTTGGTTTGTTGATGCCTGGCTGATTCAGGCGATGCTCTTTGTTTTTCTGGGATCAGAAATGGATGTTTAGAGAAGTTGGTTTATTGATGCTTGGCTGATTCAGGTAGTGCTCAAGTTTATCTATGGGTTTAAGGCCCCTTCTGAACCTGTTTCATGTAGCTCATTTTTTCTTGTCTTTCTCTTTATGGCTGATGTTGTTTTGGTTGTTGATGGTTTGTATCTTATTTTTTAGGAAACCCTCTCTTTTTTTGGGTTTTTGGGTTTTAAAGTACCCACCTCCACCATCTCTACATCTACATCTACCCTAAATTTGAAGGATGAAGATGAAGATGAAGTTGCAACAGTGGAGGATACTGAGGTAAAATTTAATTTCGATAAATGTTGTTATGAAGATGAATGTGAGTATAATGATGTTGCAGCAGAAGAGTGTCCTTTGAAGGACGTAGGAGAAAGTCAAAGGGATGATTTATTGATGTAGATGGCAGTAGTTGAAAGAGAGTGGGATGAGTTAATCTTAGGTGAGACGAAGGTTACACAAAAGGTGACGTAAAATTAGATTTTGATGTTTACTTTGATGAAGAATTTATTGTAATAGTAGATAAATTTGACAAAGTTGAATTTGAAGAGTGTAAAGTGAAGGTAAATGAAGAGTTTTCTAATAAATCTTTGTTAGAGAAAAGTGGAGATGAAGATGTTTTGATTTGTGACTATGATTCCTTGTTAGGGAAAGTGGAAAATGATTCTCTTGATAATGGTACTAATATTGTTTTGAGTGAAAAAATAGATTGTAGTGATTTTATGTCTTACAAAAGGCGAAATAATGAAATTTCATGGAGGAGATATGGTGGAAGGAGAGGAGAAAGGTAAAAAAACAATAAAGGTAATGAAGTACATTTATTTTGTTGAAGGTGGAGGTATATGTTTGATTATTAATTCTATTGTAATATACTAGTAGGAGATCAGATTAAAAGTTTTAAAATACATGAAGGGTAGAGGAGTAAAGATGAAAAGATATAATGTTGTAAGTTTGCAAAAAGTGGTGCATAGAAATATTCTACTAGACAAGGAAATGAGGTGGATCCAAGATAGACATAGGTTCTAAAAACGCTTTTGAGTGCAACTCATAAAACATTTATTTCTACCTGGGGTGTCTGATGCTAGAGCATCCTAGGTCAAAGTGCAATCAACGTCAACCAAAAAAAGGAGTGATTTAAATTTTTATTTTAATAATTTATGTATGAGAAATAAATATGACATTAAGGCCAAAATATTTGTTTAATATTTAGTCAAATTTCAATTGTTGCATCATTTTTTATTTTGGAGTCAATTTAAGTGATATGCTTGGTGTCTTAATACAAAAAGCATGCAATGGAGTGGGATTTTTGGGGAATTACAAGTGGGGAAAATTCATTAAAGCTGCTCAACTATAGCATGGAAGATTTGGATTCCCAAGTTGTGTAACTATTTATTTTTTCCAAGTTTGGCTCCTATTTGTGAGGAGGTAGCTACTTTTTCTTGGCCAATCATGGATAGATGTTACAAAAGATGATTTTTAGCATTTAATGATTTTAAATTCATTTTTGAAAGCATATTATCCATTTCTTGGCGTAGAAAATTGGGAGTTATAGGAAAGGTGTGAAGGAGTTAATTTATATGCTTTATTTTGGTTATTTTTGGGGGTTGTTGCTGCTAGATTGAAGCTGATGCTTCCCAAGCGTGGATTTTTGAAGCAAGAAAATAGAAGCAATGATTTTTAAGGTCTAAGAGAGTGTTGAGACAACAAATGGAAGATTAATTCCATGGTTGAAGGTGGATTCATCCACAGATTGAATATTGTAAGTGTAGATTTTTGTTTTTTGAAATTTACAGGAGGGGAGAAAAATTGCAATTATGTTTACTTAGTAGTTTCATGTTTAAAATATAGTTATAATTTGTTTGTACTTATGTATATTAGTCTTCTTGAATATAATATATGATATAATTAGATATATGGATGTTTGTAAGTAATTTTTTAAAGTTTGAATTAATGGAAATTGCTTCATAGTTGTTGTTTTGCTTTAAAATCTTGATGATTTGTTGAATGGTTTTTGAGAGAGGATTTGATAGTGAGATTTAGAGAGCATTCCCTCTTTCATTAGTGGTATCAGAGCATGTGTGTGTGCTCTTGAGAGGTTGAGTTTTTACTTGCATCATTTTTTTAGCCTACTTAAAAACCCATCCATTAAGAACATGTGTAGAGTCTCCATCTTATCTTGTAGGCCCGAGACCATCCTCCATTTTCATTGGACCACCTTTGGGGTGGGAAATTGATTAATTATATAGTATTATAAATAATAGAACTATACACCTAAGATAATCTCACATTTCTTTGTAGCCTAACTCAACATCCCATACTCTAGCAATGACAAGGTAAATATACTACAAATTTATAACTTATCCCACTTATGTTTAACCAACAAGTGTTTCAAATCTATAGTAGGGTTAGTTAAAATCCACACGCTTGTTGGATTTTGTTATACACTACCAAGATTTATTTCTTGAGCACACACATATCCCATTCTAAATCAAATTGTTGAGCCTTTAAAGTGCCCACCTCCACCATCTCTACATTTGCATCTACCTCAAATTCAAGGATGAAGATTTACGTGCAATAGTAGCACATCAATCACCTAGTCCTACAAAAACTTATATGGTGTCTTCTCTTCCATTTTTTAAATAAAAATATGTCATTGTGGAAGCCCTAGATTGGGCTTTATCAAAACTTTCAATACCCTAAGGCTCCAAAATGATGTTTGATGAGATTGAGAGACCTACTGTTTGGGAAATGAAATGAAAGGAAAGGTTGTAGATGTCAATTCAATACCACCCCCCTATAAAATGGATTTTGCACCCTAATAATGTACCTTGAAACATTTCCCATATCTAGAAGTTGATTAATTTTCCTTGAGAGAAAAATAAATAAACAAGCAAGACAATTAGGGATGTAGGGATAACTGCTAATTTTGATAGACAAGCAAGACAACTCCTAATTTAGTCTCGGGTTCCTATTTAGTGGGCATGGGGTAATTAAGGATGTAGGGACAATTCCTAATTTTGATAGACGAGAAAGACATCTACTAATTCGATTGACACATCTAGGTGGTGGAGCAGTGGGGATACATAGATGAGATATGAAGCTAGCTAGGGCCCATAGGTAGAGGTAGAGAGATGAGGGGAGTTTTGTAGGTGGGGGAGATGTGGGTGATGGGTACAAAGATGGAGCCTAGGATGGAGGAGGGGATGGAGGGTAGGTGAAAGGATAAGGAGGAGATGGAGATGATGGGAAATAAGGGGGAGGTGGGGATGATGGATGAGAAGGAGAGGAGATGATGGGAGAGGGTTGGATGGGAAGGGAGGAACAAAATAAAGAGACGTGGAGATGGTGGGGATGGAGGAGGAGATGAGGGAGGTGGTGATGGATGAGGAGATGGGGAGGTGGTGACAAGGATGGAGATATGCGGGTTAGATTAACAATGGCCCTATTTAAGTGAGATCAAGATCACTAAGAGAGAGATGGGTACTAGGAAAAGAGGGATAGCTTCTTAGTATTACTGGAACAAAGGACAATAAAGTAGGATGTTGAGATGACTTGGTGTTAGTAGGCGAAAGTGGTGGGTGAAGTACTCATAATACAAGTGGTGGGGGAGGTTTGGAGGCTGATGCAATAGGTAAAATATTATTAGACCTTTTATAAGAGGGAAGTACTTATGGATAGGAGGGATCCTCATTTCTCAGTGAGGAATTTTTAGGGGGGCTCTTGATCAACTAGATCAAAGGGGAGGTTAGTTATGGGGCACCCTCAAGACTAGCACCATTGAAACTAGCATTTCTAGGATAGGGTCTAACCGAATAGGGAGCCGCGTATCTAGCAACATATGTTATACAAGGAAGGGTAGGTCTTCCTCCCCATCCACCCTCACCTAGAGATTTAGAGGGTGAGACTTTATTTTAGAATAGCTTCTTGTATATTATGTATTATATGATGTAAACAAATTATTATTCTTACGAGATCATGTATTTATGTATACTCAAGATTATTTGTATCCTTTTGTATAAATATTGTATATGTTGACATATCATGACACGATTATAATATATGAGATGCAATTTTGTTGTGTAGTTGATGATGTGTATGATGTGATGTCTTTCTATGTTAGCATGTGATGGATATCTATGTGATTGATGTATGCATTTGAGATCATTCCTATTTTATTATGCTATATGATGGATATATGTATGCAATGACGATTCTTATTTGATATTTCTAAATTATGTGATGTATTATGATACGATGTTATGATCTCCTATATGATGATTGTACCTTGATGCTATGATTGATTATGTTACTTACTAATAATACTATGATTATGGATGTTGGATGTATATTCTATTATTATTATACTAATGATTGTGTATGTAGGGATTATATAGATGTAGTGAAACATTTTTATTTTTTTTGTTTGTGTCATGATACATGGATAGAATGGTTTTTATGATTAGTAAGGTAGAATAAGTGATGTAGGATGATTATGGATAAATGAATTGTGTTGAACAAATACCAAATAAAATCTATAGTTATGATATGGTATGTTTATTGGATAATAGGATGGGAAAATGATTTTTCTTTTTCTTTTGGTTATGTTGAAATTTTTAAAGATAAACCCTTATTTTGATATAAAAAATAGACACTATGCACCAAGGTATGAAGAACTAGTGTGGTGTCATATATTTTATATGGACTTTGACTTTGAAAATAAATATGATTATTTCTATTCATACCAAACATACAAAAATCTTGTTTGAATGTGTGAGAACATAAAACTTAGTTTGAATGTGTGAGAACATAAAACTTAGAGAATGATATTTCTATTGCATAAAAGGTATGAATAACTTGATATGTAAAGTATGTTTATTATGCAAGAAGCTACCCAAGGAAATTATTCAACATGGTTGTATTATAATAATGTACCACAAGCATGACATATAAAATTAATGGCCATGCCCCATTTTGTGCTTCTATAGACACAATAAGATATTGAAAAATTAAGGTGGCTTCGAGTAAGAATCAGAAGGAGACAAAAAGATAAATAAATAAAGAAATAAAGAAATGACAAAACATATCACATCCATCACATCTCTTTCCAAAGAGAGTGTAATTGTTATCCTAGATTTTCCTAATGTAGGAAAGATATATTTGTTAAGGCATTGATTGGGATGATCAATTAAATTATCTAGGCAATAGGTGTGTAGGTAGTGGTTTGTTTCAACAGTGGTCCTAGCTTGCAATTTCTCACGAATGCTCTAGATTTCAATTAATGTGAAATTTAATTTTTCTTATTTTTTCAAAGATGATTTTGACAATTAATTTATTATGGGTGATATTTTTATTCTGGATGGGTGGTTTTGTGTAGGTGTTGATTTATTCTTTTGAATTTTTTATTTATTTTAATGTTTTGGGATTTTTGGAATATTTAATATTTTTGGGTTTTGTTGGAATATTTAATGTTTTTGGATTTTTTGGAATATTTAATGGTTTTTGCATTTTTTGAATATTTACTATTTTTTAGATATTGTGGAATATTTGATGTTTTTGGATTTTTAATTTAAGGTAATAAGAATTATCCAATTCGATGACTAGGTTTAAGAAAAAATCCCATAATTAGGGGTAGGGTCATTTATTATAGACTAAGTGGATTGATTTTAATATGATACTAGGCGGGATGGATAATGTTAGACATTGGTAAATTAAAAAGTCATGCTAGGTACAACATATAAGTGAAAATATGGTAGGTAGCTAGATATGGGTGGAATGGTGACTTTATTATGAATGGAATGGATAATAACCTGATAGATGGTAGATGGTGCTTAATACACATGGTTCCTATAAATAAGTTTTCATCATGGTACTTGTCCAAAGTACCAATGAAGTGGTTTCAATAGAGGAAGACTTTTATATTTACTGTTTTTCCATTTTTTTTTGTATTTTGATCAAAATGATGCCTATAAATAAGTTTTCATCATGGTACTTGCCCAAGGTGCCATTGATGTGGTTTTCACCATTGGATGGGTTATTTCTATTTAATTTTTAATTTTTACTTTGGGATACCTTGATGGTTAAGCATGATATTTCTTGAGATTATTTTTATTGATGAGATCTTGTAAGTGCTCACCTTTAGGTGTTGCAAGTTGGTAAGCTCATGAACCATAGCTCTTGTGATGATAAATGGCCCCAACCAATTATATTCAAATTTTCCTTTTTTATCTTGGTCTTTTTTATTCTTTTGATTTTCTTTTAGGGATAAATAACCCACTTGAAAACTTTGGGTCTTGATCCTTTTGTAGTAACTATGATGAAGACAAATTTTATAGGCTTGAAAATAATTTAACATATTGAGATATTGTTTGTCTAGAAACTCTAGCTCATGTATCCTAAATACTTGATACTCTTCATTGTCAACAAGATGTTGTAAAGACACCATTAAAAAGGGGAGTTCAACCTCAATAGGCAAAATTTGTTCGGTGGCATAGACTAGGGAATATGGTGTAGCACCAGTAGGTGTTCAAATTCTAGTACAATAAGAGCATAAGGCGGGGTTGAGTTAGATGTTCCAATCATGACCATCATCATTAACTATCTTCTTTAGTATCTTGAGTATGGTCTTTTTAGATACTTCAGCTTGATGATTTCCCTATGAATAGTATGGTGTAGAAAAGTTGTGTTGTATATAGAATTATGAGCAAAGACTATGAATATCTTAGTTTTTGAAAGGGGTATTATTGTTTTTGATAAGGTGTGGGGATCATCATACTAGAAAAATAGGTAGTTAAGGATGAACTTCACTATATTTTTGTTGGTGATGTAGGTTAATTGGATGGCTTCTATTCACTTTGTAAAGTACTTAGTCGTAGTGGCCATTAGATGAGCTTGGAGTGATTTTACCTATGAGGTCAAGTCCCCATTATGAAAAGGTGTAAGGAGTGGTAATTGGTTGCAAATCTTGGGTTGTTGCCTGAATGAGATATCCATGTTGTTGACACTATCAACATTTATTTTCAAACTGATGTGCCTCTTGATCCATCATAGAAAAATAGTATCCTATCCTTAGTATATTTTTAGAAAGGGTGGGGCCACTAGAATGTGACCCACAAACACCTTTGTGAACTTCATGTAAGGAAATTTTAGCTTTGGCTGAGTTAAGACATTTTAGTAATGTACCATCAAGAATCTTTTGGTATAATATGTCACCAAGAATGGTGAAGTGGGATGAACAATGGATAAAGGTTTTATTTTGGTTATTGATTAGATTGGGTGGAATGGTATTATCATGAAGGTAAGCATAAATATCATGGTACCATAGTAAATTAGGACCAACAATTTTACAAATTAATTTTGACTTAGGGGCATTGAAGGCATGAACCATAAGTTCTTCAACTAGAAATTCACATCTTTGACTATTGTGAGGCATATCTAGGAAAGATCCAATAGTTTCCATAACATCTACAACTTTATTTTTCAATCTTGATATCCATTCAAAGGAGAGAGAAAAAATATTTCTTGTAACTATCGAAGATATGTAAAGGAGTTTTAATATGAAGATTTGGGTTAGTGTTTTCTTCATATGGTCTTTAATATTGTATTCAAATGGTAATAGGTTATTTGAGTTTTTTATTTGAAGTAGGGCTCCTTAGAGGGTGACTTTCCCATGTTGTGTAGTAATTATAAATTTAGGAGTCTTTCTTGGAATGGTGACAGTGGTGATGCAGTTATTGATTTATTCAATATGTCCCACTATTAAGTCATATGAAAGGTTGAATTTATTATCTTTTACTTGAGTTATTATTATTTCAATGATTATGCATTGGATCCTTGTAGATACCAAGATAATTATTGGTAGAATTTTTTGGATGAGATTCAATATCTACGTCCCCTTGATCAATAAGGTCTTAGATGATAATTTTTCAATTTCATGTAGTTAGGTGTCTTGTGACCTTTTATTCTATGGTACTAACAGTAGTTGTTGCCATTGTACCATGAGGGTTTAAATTGTGGCTCATCATACTGTCTTAGCTTTGAAAGCTTAACGAGATGGGTTTAGACTAATTTCTTCTATATAGCTTCAATTGACTCCCCTAAGGGAGTGTATTTTTGTAGAATATTATTTTATTTTCTTGGTGCTCCTTTTGGAAGATTCACATTTTGTTTTTTTTGTGTTAGATGGTGGTTTTATATTTTGCACAAACTTAAAGTCCACTATTGTCATTAGTAAAATTATTATTATTTGCCCATAAGCAAGGTTTTTTTATTGAAGTGTGATGCATGGTATTTGATATGCTTGTAAATTTTCACAAGTCCTTTTATGATGAGAGCTTTATCAATAGTAATTCCTTTCTCTATAATCTCATCAAGTGTATTAGTGAATTGTAATTGAAGGTGGAAACTCATTTCTTGAATGAGGTTTTGAACAAAAAATTGCATGACTTTTTTTCTATTATAGGCCATGGGAATTTACTAGCCATATTTCTCCATCATTGTAGGAATGAAGCGAATGATTCTCCATTTTAATTTTGGGTGTAGCATAAACCAATCATAAATATCTCATGTTAAATGTTGTAGCAGAAGTGACTGATTAATTTTTCAGCTAGTTCATGGAAGGTTTTAATACCATGGTGTAAGTGAGAGAACCATTCTATTGCTTGTCCTCCTAAACTTTGGGGAAAAAGGCACGTCACATATGTGTCATTATAAATGACATATAAACATGCTATGTAGAATTATCATATATGTTCTTGTGGATCACCTCTTCCCTTGCACTTGTAAAACTTTATAATTTCAAAGTTTAGGAGGAAGGGAACCATAAGTAGCGTTTGACCAAATGGATAAGCATATATATTCTCAACTGTGTATCTTTTATTTGTATTTCCTAATTTAATGCTTGTGAACCCCAATCCTATTCCTACACAAAGACAACAAACAAACACATTAGTGAGTTCATATGCAAGATAAAATAAGGATTCCCCATTAAATCCATTTACAATACTCAAAATAGGAAAATGAAGAAACAAAACATAAAAGATAAGTGAAATTCTAATTAAGCATGCAAACTCTTGATCCCATGGGGGAGTTGGTGCCTATTAGTGTGTCAAAATTAGCCCTTTCCCAACTCCTTTGTAAGCTTTGTGATGATGGAGATTGATCCACTTTGTTGATGAAGAACAAGATGAGTTCTTGAGAAAACCTGCAATAACCTAGCTATAGTGATGGCAATGGATAAAATTATCTCTCAATGTGAAGAGAGTAACTTTGCTAAAATGGTGGATGAGGATGAAGTTGAGTATAGTAAGTTTACTCAAATTTTGGATGTTAGAATGAGAGGAAGAGTCTCTCATTTATAGATTTCAAAATGGAAGAGAGAGTGGAATTGAACAATGTGGGATCATTCAACACCCAATGGCCAAGTGCCACTTGTCAAGATGTGAATGGTTGAAGGTTGTGCACATTTTGGTCAATGTGTATGATAAATTCCATGAGATTCAAATTTGAAATTTGAATGTGACATGTCGGAGGGAGAAAGAAATGGAGTTAATGTCACTTGGCTCAAGTCCAAGGACATGTAAGAGGCCTTAAATGCCTTGTTGGAAGTACCCATCCCCTTTTGGAGGGATTTTTGAATTGAAAGAATATTCCATAAAAGATGCCCTTTTGAATGGAAATTGATGATTTAATAAATCAAATAAATTGATTTATTGTGCAAGTGGCAAAATCTAGAGGATTTTAGTGATTGGGATTAAATTAATCAAGATTTGATCAATTTAATGAGAGATTAGGAGATGTGACAACTTTGACTTGAATTTATGAGTTAATTTAAATCAAGAATTGTAAAGAAAGATTTTAATTAAATAAATGTTTTGATTTATTTAACTAAAGGGAATCATGTTAGATTAAATCAAATAAGGTTTAATTTATTCAATTTAATAAGAAGACTTTAGGGATTTAATCAAATAAGTTGAATTATTTAATTAAAGAGGGATTGAGGATTAATTAAATTAAATTGATTAATTTAATCAATAGAGGAGAAAGGTCTAATTAAATAAATAATGATTTATTTAATTAAAGGATGAAAAGTGATGATAAGCTGAGAGTATGATCGGGACAAAATGATGTTAGTAATTAGGATCAAGTGTGCTATATTGAATTGTATATTTTCCATGTGTACATTTTGTCCCTTTTTGAAGCAATGTACTTGTTGCATTGATTCAAAGAATAAACTGTTGTGATCAAAGTTCAAAATTTCTTGATTTTTCAAATGCCCCGTTGTTGCCCTAGCAGAAGGATTATGCTGATATATTGCCTCCTTGAGAGATCGAGTGGAAATGTTTGATTTTCTAATCGAGATCACAATAAAATGTGAGAGGAGTGGTTCTATTGATTAGAGGACAAAAGATAATTCTTTTAGAAAGATCAGATTTTTGATGTAGACAATTTTGATGATGTATAGATAGTCATTGGCCATTGGTAGCCTCATGTATATTTTGAGATTTCATGCCTACTTTAGATAGAAATGTTAGTAAAGATAGAAGAATAAGAAGAATAAGATGGATGGAAGGAGGATCCAACAAGCCTATGTTATGATGATGATGCTAATGATTTTCTTACCAGGAGTTGGGATTTTCAAAGGGACAATTACTTTATGTTTGATAACACACATAGGTACGATGCATCAAGGTATAAAGGATCAGGATGACGTTGTACCTAGTGTGATGGAATTTGACTCGACGATCAGATAGGAGTGCTCTTGTTCACACTTGACATACGAAAACCTTGCTAGGATGGACCTAACAAAGCAAGTATTCACCAAGTTATTTTACAAGATTATCCAACAAGCACAATAAATAAAAAAAGATAATGATAATTGCCCCATTCTTTTCTCCCTAAACTTGTTTTGTTTAAGCATCATCGAGAGGTCCTTGGAATGAGCGCAAAATAAGATAAGTCAAAAAGACCAAATAAAAAGTAAACAAGCAAGCTAATGTTCTTCATACCGCCAGCCAAGGCTAAACTACTACGAGATACCTGATGCTTATATCCATCATGGGAAGGATACATCCTACGACATGTTGTAATCAAGGTTTTGATGAGATTGATTGGATGATAAGCTATTGATACTCTGAGTTGATCAACTTGCTTGCTTATTGACCTAGGCTTGAGACTTTTGACAATTAGGGTGTTCACTTTGGAACCTGCTAGACTTGCTTCTGAATGACTCACCAAAGGATGAAGATGATGATTGATTTTAGTATGAGTGATGATAATCACGGGTTAAAGCGAGATGAGATGAAAGCACCATTTTGGATTTTTTAGATATTTTGAGGTTGTTTTTGGTAGTTTTCAATGTTTTTGGATTTTTGAGATTTACGATGAAGAGAATAACCTAAAGACCTATCCTAGGGGTCACGAGAAATGGTTCGTGGATGAATGGACTGTTGGTTTTATTATGGATGGGATGAGATGTTTCCTCCTGAAATGACACAAATAGATGCTTGATTCTACACATGACGTTTGTTTGCCATGTTTTCATCATGGTACCTATCCAAAGTGCCATCAAAGTGGTTTTCACTAGAGGACGATTTTTTTTCTTTACTATTTTTCAATCCTTTTTTTGATTTTTTTTTGGATATATTTTTTTTTGTATTTTTCGCTGAAAGATTTCAAGGTCATGTTGAACCACCTGATGTCGTTGACGTAGATGCTTCTTTCATAATGTGCCATCGATATCCTGCTTGAAGAAGCTGCCTTGCCAAGATACGTGCACTAGAATGCAACTTTTGAGATTCTTGATCTGCTTTGTTGATACCAGAGTTAACTTTGTCTTTGAGTGCACATCGTGATAGAGTGCCTTTTGAATCCTTATGATGAAGGGTCATTTCCAACACATGGTCAATGTGAGAATTAGATATCATGCTTGGAGAAGTGGATGGTGTTGTGTGTTTAGGAATAAGAGATGGATTGGTTGACAGTTTGGAACCTTTGACCCTCCAAACTTGGGAAGATGAGCAATGATGGGTGGATACGAAAGTGTGCATGGAATTAGGACCAACTTCTTGATATACTTTGTACATTGCTTGAGAAGCATGATTTTTCCTTTTTGGACACCTTTGATGGATACTTTTCCCTTTTTTATTTTTCCCCATAGTTTCTTTGACTAATGGAGTTTGATGGGGATAATTTTTCTTTGTATTCTTTGGTATCCACTTGTATTTGATTTTTCCTTTGTGCTTCTTAACTTCTTTTTCTTTGATAATGTTCTTTGTGCTTTGATTCAAATATCCCTTTTGATATTGGTCCCAATTTGTGGATCAACTGATGGGTGTATGAAGATTCATGACGTGGATGGTTGTAGTATTGGCATTAGTTTCATCATAAGGATCCTTCGTGCCCCCTATTTTTACGTTTTCTTGAGATGAAGTTTCCCCCATTATGGTGAAAGTAGTACCTTTATTCTTTGATTCTCCTTGTTTTGAGATTTCTTGTTTAGAATGCATTCTCTAACGAATGACCACTGCAGATGACATCTTTTTAATTTGTTGCTCTGTTGACTCTGGAATATCCTATTCTGTTTGACCCATTCCCTTGAGTGGATAATATTGGATATCTTCATACATGATGTCCTTAGTCTAAATTTGGGATATATTTGATTCTGATGTTGACAACTGAGTTTGATTGTAGGAATCAATAACCCGCTCTTTTTGTGTAATAATGTCAAGAGTAAAGGAATCTTGTTCTGAACGAAGATCATCTATGTTCCCATCTAAGGAAAGCATCTCATGGGTAGATGGAGGAGTATGTTCTATGTGGATGTGATCATCTTGTATAGATAGGAGGGTGTCCATTATATCATTGTACTATCTTGGAGATACAAATTCTTGATCTCGAATGATTTCAGAATTGCTTTCGACATGCTTTGGATCAAGTTCTTGACATGATTCAATTTCAAAGGATGGATTGCTTATAAAGGGTTCTTGGATCTCTTTATTAGGAATGGGAAGTGGCTCGATATCCTCTTGAGCTTTGAGTGGACTTGGATCAAGTGGTGAGTTGAGGATTTCTTCAATATTTGTAACCATGAGGTCAAAGGATGTCAATATGTCTTGGAAAGGTCTATTGCTAGACTTTAGTGAAAGATGTTGATCATGCTTTGGAATAAATTCTTGAGATATGTCCCCTAACTCATTAGGTGATGTAGAGACATTTTCAACATGATCATTGATCGAAGGATCTTGATCATCATTTTCAACGATTTTGGTGGGAGTTTGTTGTAAGCTCTGCTGCTTAAGTAAGGCTTGCTGATATGCTTGCTGAGCCAACAATGCTTGTTGTTGGTCATGTCGTCATTGTGCCAACAATGCTTGTTGTTGGGCTTGTTGTTGAGCTACTTTTTGATATACTTGTTGATGCACTTGTTGATGGATTGCTTGCAATTGTGCCCGGTATTATGCTTGCGCTTGCCGAGCCTAATGTTGGGCTTGAGCTTGAGCCTATGCTTGTTGGGCTACTTGTGTGGCTTGTGCAGCTTGTTGGGCAGCTAATTGTGCTTGCACTTGTTGAGCAGCTAGTTGTGCAGCTTATTGGTTTGGGAGTTCCTTTTGGCGGGAAACTTGTTGAGCTTGCAACATGATGGAGAATGAATTTTCCATGTGTTTTAGCAATGGTGGCGGTGGATTTGAAATGGTGTTGACCGTTGTGATGAGTGAAACGGTCGCATTGATTGCCAGGGTTTGAGTGGTGAATGGTGTGATTGAGATGCTTGGTCCTTGAGACACTTAAGGGACAATGGTTGTGTTGATTGTTGGGGTTGCTTGGATGGTTGTCATCTGTTGTTGCGATATTGATGGCAAGATGAGAGGATTTGATATGATGCTTTGATTTATGAAGGGGGTGTTGCTTGGATTTGGTTGATTGATGGTTGGTAAATGGGGAAGGCTCATGCCTTGATTGATTGGTTGATAGATTTGTAAGTTTTGACTTTGATTTAAATCTACCAAAGGGAAAGGTGTTCCAAAATTTAGATTGGTCATGCTCACTTTTGTTGTACCATTGAGGTTTGGAGGAGATAATGATCCCATGTATGGATTGTACAAATGCAAGTTTTTCAAATCAATTGGAATTGTAAGTCTTGGATAGTTTGGTTGAATTGGACTACTCATGATGTATGAATCAGGTTTATATTCCATGTTCTTCTTGTGTTTTGAGCTTGTTGACCTCTGAGGGATTTAGGACCAATGATGAGATGAAGGATGAAAGGGATGAATGATATGGGTGTTTGAAATTTTAGGAACTTTGGATCAATGCAAGACTTTAGGACTTGGTTTAATTTAATTTTGATTGAGGATAGTTTGACTAAGTGTGTTAAGTCAAACAAAGTGATAATGCACTTGTAAACTATAGGAAGTTGTGTTATCCTAGACTAAACTTGTACACAAGAGGATAGTTTGACTAAGTGTGTTAAGTCAAACAAGATGATAATGAACTTGTAAACCTTAGGAAGTTGTGTTATCCTAGAGGTAAATTCTCTCAAGAGGATTGATAATTTGAATAAGTGTGTTAAGTCAAACAAGGTGATGTTGATTTGTAAACCCTAGGAAGTTGTGTTATCCTAGAGAAAACTGACACAAGATGATGATTTGGCTAGGTGTGTTAAGCCAAACAAGGTGATCATGATTTTTCCTATAAGTTTAGCATGAGTGATGTTTTCAAAGTTCCCAAGAATTTGTTGGTGAGATGGGAATTGATTTTGATGGCTGAGGGATGGAGTGTTTGATTTTTTTGATCCTAAATGACCCTACGAGGACTACTTATAAGACCAAGGTAATGAAGAACATGCTTTTCCCTAAAAGTGGTTCAAACTAAAATACCAACGTTTGCATGAAATCCAAATGACTCAAAAGGGACCAAGCACATGTGTGGTTCAATTGTCTATTATTTTGCTTAGGTTTGGTTATTTTTACCACAAACACTTTCTTGATTATGTTTTTCAAACTGTATGTCTATGTCTCAATTCCTTTTCATTCCATAAGGTCCATTATGTAAAAATCAAGGTTTCAAGAGCACAGTTTCTTATTTGTTAACTTTAGTGAAAACAAATGATGATTAAACCCAAGCACTTAGAAACTTCTAAGGATGGAATCCCTAGGGTAAGCAAGAGCACTTGGATTCATCAAAGGTATTTGTTTCGCCCAAAGGGTTTGAAATTTTGAAGCTTTTGTGAATGTTTATTTTCAATTGTTTTGAGACCCAAGCAAAGTGTTTTGATTCCAAGAATATGCACAACCCTAGGATGAAGAGACAATATTTGTTGGGTTCCCACTTGGATAAATCCAGCTATGCATATTCAGTGCAGATGATTAGATGCTTGACCACACAGGTTCCCTTTTACAATACACTCACTTCTTGGGTCAACCAAGCATTAGTACCCATGAATCTCCCATGACATACTTTTCATCTCTACAATAGAACCACATGTATACGTGGGGTGGCTTCAAAGGACATGACCTTTTGCACCAAAAAATAGTTAAGGATTTTGGTCTTTGCTAAACAAGAGGTTTTAATGTGGGCATTCTATTCGTGGGGGACTATCAAGTATGGCGAGAGACCATTGCTGCCCTTCTTGTCAGAATAATCCTCGTGATTCTTGAACTTTCCTCGAGAATCCACACTTATATACCGGTTGGAAGTTGCTTGGCTTTAGCGTGTTCCCGGTTGGGTCATTCCCTTGGGTGATTAATCTTTCCCACAAGGTAGACCCACTAAGATAAACAAAAGCGAGCAAGCATATCCCGTAGTTCAATCGAGCTTCATTGAAAAACAAAGGGAGAACACTCGCAATATGCCACACTCACACTCGCAAGATTGGTTCAATTTTAATCCCAAAATGAAATGTGGAGGTAATATTTTATGCAAATTAATGTCACCAAAAATAATTTTGATTCTCAAGATCGCCATGAGGCACGAGAGAAGTGCATACACCTTTTTAAATGAAATTACTTTGCAAAAAAAGATTACAAGACACAAAAGCACATGTTCATTTTATATCCTCAAAGCAATGATTTGATTCTTTTTAAAGCACCAAGAGGAAAGATGAAGGTTGCCTTGTTCAATTTTTATCCTCAAACCAAATCTAGTAAGTTGTTCTAAAGGTTTTCTTAACCCTTTGTTGCAAAATTTGAAAGCTTTTGTAGTGTTCTTTTAGAGCCCAAAATAAATTTTAGTGTCCTAAGAGCATGAAAGTAATCAAATCCTTAGAAAGGGATTATAAGTTCTCCCAAAAGTGTTTAAAAACACTTAATACAATGAGATGATAACATCATAAAGAACCCTTGGCCTTCGTTTTTTTTTCTTCACTTTTGATCAAGAAATTTCCTTTTTAGGCAAATTTCAATAATTGTTAGATTTTTCCATTTTTGGTAATTTTGCATGCATAACTTTGAGAGTCCTATTTTTTCCCAAAAAAACTATAAAACTAATATAGGATGAATTGCCAATTAACATCATAAATTCGAAACATGAACTTTGAGTCATTAACAAAAACAACTTTTAAAAAACTAGGAAAAACACTAAATTGTCATTTTGAGGGCCAAGATGAAAGTTTCAAGCCCCAAAATTGTGCCAAAATGGTCACCAACCCATCTATGGTACTTTGCAAACCACATGCCACCTCATAACGAAACCGCCTGTAAAATTTCAATAAAAACCCACATTCGAGTCAAAAGTTATGACATCGGGAAGTTCTTGCATCACAAAAAAAATGTTAAAAAAAATCAGAAATTTGCCTTTTACCCAACTCTAGCGGCACAATCCGCAGGTGCGGCACAGTTAGCAAATGCGGCAGAGTTTAGAAATTTCGCGACACTATATAGCGCTGCACCTCGACGGAGTGCGATGCTCTACATAAAACAGAGAGCGCAAAATGTGGCGCTATTTCGACATGCGACGCAGTTTAGAATTTTGAAATTTTTAGGCGGGAAAGCAGATGCGGTGGAGTTTGGAGTTTTGCACGGTCCAATATAGCGCCACCTGTCTGACAACGGTGCAATATAGCACCGCGAGAATGTGAGCGGTGCAATTTCCTGTAGGCATAAAAAATGTCAAAACCCACAAATTTTTTGAAAAATGTGATGAATTTCTCCAATCAAGCCCTCCTTCTAGCACCAAAATGTGAACCCCAATCCTATTCCTGCACAAAAACAACAAAAAAACACATTAGTGAGTTCATATGCAAAATAAAACAAGGATTCCCCATTAAATCCATTTACAATACTTAAAATAGGAAAATGAAGAAACAAGACATAAAAGATAAGTGAAATTCTAATTAAGCATGCAAACTCTTGATCCCATTGGGGAGTTGGTGCCTATTGGTGTGTCAAAATTAGCCATTTCCCAACTCCTTTGTAAGCTTTGTGATGATGGAGATTGATCCACTTTGTTGATGAAGAACAAGATGAGTTCTTGAGAAAACCTGCAATAACCTAGCTATAGTGACGACAATGGATAAAATTATCTCTCAATGTGGAGAGAGTAACTTTGCTAAAATGGTGGATGAGGATAAAGTTGAGTATAGTAAGTTTACTCAAATTTTGGATGTTATAATGAGAGGAAGAGTCTCTCATTTATAGATTTCAAAATGGAAGAGAGAGTGGAATTGAACAATGTGGGATCATTCAACACCCAATGGCCAAGTGCCACTTGTCAAGATGTGAATGGTTGAAGGTTGTGCACATTTTGGTCAATGTGTATGATAAATGCCATGAGATTCAAATTTGAAATTTGAATGTGACATGTTGAAGGGAGAAAGAAATGGAGTTAATGTCACTTAGCTCAAGTCCAAGGACATGTAAGAGGCCTTAAATGCCTTGTTGGAAGTACCCATCCCCTTTTGGAGGGATTTTTGAATTGAAAGAATATTCCACAAAAGATGCCCTTTTGAATGGAAATTGATGATTTAATACATCAAATAAATTGATGATTTAATAAATCAAATAAATTGATTTATTGTGCAAGTGGAAAAATCTAGAGGATTTTAGTGATTGGGATTAAATTAATCAAGATTTGATCAATTTAATGAGAGATTAGGAGATGTGACAACTTTGACTTGAATTTATGAGTTAATTTAAATCAAGAATTGTAAAGAAAGATTTTAATTAAATAAATGTTTTGATTTATTTAACTAAAGGGAATCATGTTAGATTAAATCAAATAAGGTTTAATTTATTCAATTTAATAAGAAGACTTTAGGGATTTAATCAAATAAGTTGAATTATTTAATTAAAGAGGGATTGAGGATTAATTAAATTAAATTGATTAATTTAATCAATAGAGGAGAAAGGTCTAATTAAATAAATAATAATTTATTTAATTAAGGGATGAAAAGTGATGATAAGCTGAGAGTATGATTCAGGACGAAATGATGTTAGTAATCAGGATCAAGTGTGTTGAATCGAATTGTATATTTTCCATGTCTACAATGCCAATTATCTTATTTTGGAAGATTTATATTTGTGATGCCAAGTGATTTGTTGTGCTAATTGGTGGTTCATTGGAGGGAATATATGTTTGAAGTTGTGGAATGGTTGACAAATTAAATGAATGATTTTCATTTTTTTGAATGGTTTGTTGTTGTGAGATATTGTTTGAGTACTTATGGGTTTGAGGTATATGTTTATTTTGAGGGGTTGATGAATGAAACAGGTTGAGAAAATAATTTTGATGGATTTGAAATTTTTGTATTCATAGGTATGTAAGATGTGGAAGAGTAATTTTGGATGTTGAATGAGGATATTTGTGAATGATTTTGAATGGAATAATGGTGGGAATGAGTTGGGTTGTATGTGTTCATGGTTATATTAGATGTTTGTGAATTGTGTGCAATGTTTGTAGGGATGTGAGATGTGATAGTTTGTGAAGAAAATGGGTTATTTGTATACTTTAATGTGATAGGTTGTGAAGTAAGGGGAATATTGGTGTTATGAGGTATGAATGAATAAATTTGGGGATTTGGGATAGATATGGTCATGCGATTAGATGAAAAATGAGTTTGATAGAGTGGATTAACATATTGTTTAGAGTGGTATATAATTTGTGTCATGAGGAAGTATCGATGGGTGAGTTTACATATTTGACATGAAAGCTTGAGGCATAGATACATTCATATAATGAGGTATAGGTACACACACATTAGATGGGATGTGATGACATGATAATTGTAAGGGCTTGTTCTTTAAGTGTGGAAATGTCAAATTTGAAAGTAGTTTAGTATCTTTTGCATGAGTGTAAGAAAACACTTTTTCGGATTTGTAATGACATGAATTTGCACCTCTTACAAATTCCCATTTACACCCCTTTACCTTAGAAAAAATAGACCTAATAATGCTATTCCACGTCCTTCGTCCACTCTCCATCCATGACACGTGGATTTCTACATGACGGGTTTCCGTCTTGACAGGATTCCCACCTTTAGAATCTACAGAGGCTTTACACTTATCAATTGGTGATGAAGAATAATGCCTCCACCGCTTCAACCAACCTTGAATGAATCTTTTGGCTCCCATTTCATCTTCAAAAGACTATTTTATTCATTCAATTCATCTTCTTCAATCTCACTTGATCACACTGACTTCTACACACTTCATTTCACAATACTTCCACCATTTTTGAAGCTCCAAGTTGACACTCTACTGGTTTCACTCCTCTCATTGTTGTGAAAATGTTGGCATCCTCAAGCTTGCAAGCTCACATATTTGTTCACGTTTCTTGAGAGCATCTTGTTGGGAGGTGATATCCATTTATTTAACATTGTTGTATTGATTTAGTAGCATATTGTTGCTAGCATTTCTTGGTATTCTTCCTTTCAATACTTTCTTTATCGTTCTTTCTATATCGTGGCTATTTTGGTTGTTCATGGAGGTGGGAACACCGAAATGGGGGTTTGACTATGACAAGCCTCGAAACAACCCCAAAAAATTTCCTTGTTTTGTTGTGTGTAGGTATTTTATTTGTGTAGAGCTTGCAGGAGGCTAGACTGACTATAAGTTACATTTCTACCACCCTTGCTTGTCATTTTTCTTATAATCAATTTATCTTTCAAGTTAAAGTATTCTTCTTGTGGTTTTAGTCTTTTAGTTGCATATTTCTTTTTTTCATCATATAAAATTATATTTATCAATTTGTTAGTAAGTTTTCTATTAGTCTCTACTATACTTTGTACTCTCTTTCCATATGGATGCAAACATGTTGCACTATCGTCCATCTTCTACACATGAGTCTTTTGGTAGAGAGGCAAGTCAATTTCCCTTCATTTCCACCCACCTCAAACATCAAACCTATCTTAAATATTCATTTAGAATGAGGTAGATTAGGGTAGTTGATTTTTCTAAACCCTCCCATGACTTGGGGTCCTAAGCAACTAATCCCCCTCCTCTACATTTTGGTGAACCCGATGTGAATTATTTTGGTTCCATTTAGTAGTGCTGAAAGACTCTTCTCTCGTGTTCTAGGTGTGTTGTGGGTGTGTGTATTGCAGGGCACCTAGCCTTGCAACCCAACCTACAACTCATAGTGATGTAGCTAAGAATATTGTGTAAGTGTTGTAGAATGAAAGCTAGAATAGGTCACAGTCCAATTGTGAAACCCTTGAGGCTTCTAAGAAAGTCCTTTCTAGTGTACATAAAGATGGCTTCCTTCATGCATCTTCCCATCTCGCTTGTGCAACCTACGAGTTGGTATCCTCTTATAACCTTCACCTTGCAGGATTTGTCAATGAGTGATAATAGAGAACCCTATCCTTTATACATTCCCGCTCATATAAATGAGAATAATATTGATTAGGGGGAAAAATAGGGTCCACCAAAATGAATCAACAAGATGATGGGCCACTTATTTTCCTAGGACCTTAATCACTTAAATTATATAAAATAAGATGCTAATAACAATTATAAATGCCACTTAACTATTATAGAAACTATGGGGGGAGTTTTTAGAGCATAAAAAGTTTTGTACTTGGCCAAAAAGTTGTTGTTTTTGAGCTATGGAGGACTTATTTGCCTTTAGTGGCGAATGGGTCATATTAGGGTTTTGAAAAACTAATTTTAGGATCTTGTTCCTTGATGTCTGCACTCTTAAATTCCATGTTATCAAGTTATAGAAGTTGGTATGAAATTTTGTAGAGCTCTTTCTATGATTTTGCACTTTGAATGACAACTTTAGGAACTTTGCAACTTTGACAATATTGCTCCAAATCTTGCTCAATTTGATCAACCTATAATTCTACAATCACACATTCAAGGGATTAGTCAAACCCCTTGTAGGTAATTAAACCAAATGATGAAATGAAGGAAATGAAGCATGTAACATGAAATATGCAAATGATATCACCTTGGATGATGTCTTGGAGTACAAATCTGCAAAATATCATGTAGTGGCCATGAAGAATATAGATCTTGGATGTGAAATGATGCTTATAAATGGATCCTCAAAGTAACATTAACTTCTTAGCTCAACACACATGAATGCATTAAACCCTTGACATGATGAATTGATCTTGAAATACTGCAATAAACACTTGAAATATGCCTTGAAAATGACTTTGAAATAATCTAATGCTCGATCACTTGAATGCTTCATAAAATTGCTAGCTCTTGTTAGGAGAACAATGTGAATTAACCCCTTATTTATACTAAATTAGGAGATTAACCTTGAAATTCAAAGAACTAAGGTCGACACCAAATTAGGGAAGAAACATAATTAAACTCCCACTAGAATGAAATTCAAAAAGGGGGGTCCCATTAAGGGAGGACCCATTCACCACCTTTTGGAAAATGGGTCTTGGCTCAGTTTTCCAAGACCTAACCCTAGGGGATTGAAAGAGGGTTAAAAACCCATTCCAGATCAGTTGAGAAAGGGGTGTCCTATTAAGGGAGGACCCATTCGCCATTAAGGGAAAATGGGTCTTGGCTCAACTTACCAAGACCAAATTTTTCCCAATGAAATATTTTGTTAATTAAGTTATGATTGTCGGGATAGATCTTTGAGAGGTTACATAATTAAGGCCTAAATTTGAATAAAAGGGGGTTAATAACTCCAATTAACCATAATTAATTAAGACCACCTAGATAAGTGTGAAATTTCCTTAAAACACTGTACAACACTTAAACAAGGTACACATTATGTACATTCTATTTAGGAAGGGGCCCATAAGGTTTAATTAAGTAGATACATCTTAGAAAAGTGTGAAAGTGTGTTACAACACTTTACAATACCATTGCAAAGGATCAATTAAGGCATGTTTTAGTTAAATAAAGGACCTAGAATAGTGTGAATGTGTACAAAACATTACAACTCCACTCCAAGACATCATTTGTTCAAATTTAATGTCAATTATTAGACAAGCAAGGGGAAAAGACTACTTTTTCCGTTACTAGTTTTTTCACCTACTTTAGTGAGAGGATGACCCCATGTAAAACTCACACTAAAGTGGACATCCAAGACACTTAAGTATGCAACAATAAAAATGATACATGATCATACCCTATCAAAGGCCAAGAAAATTAAACAAAAACAAAGGATCAAGTACAACCATTTCAACATGAAGTGCGATTGGGATGTTTTTCCATAACATATGCTGCTTAGTCTAGGGTAGTGGAACCTCAGTCCATCCACTAGGTGAGTTGTCCCAAAATATGTGTCTGCTCACTCTAGGGTAGTTGAACCTTAATCTGTCCACTAGGTGAGTTATCCTAATGAGGTGACAAATGAGAGAATCATATTAGCCTCTCATACCATACCAAAGTTATCCTCCTGAAAACTTTGATAAGGTACCACAATAAATATTCTTTTGTAAATGCTTTTAAATATCATGTAAATTTTTTGTTAAAGGTTATTTTGCTTTGTTCGTGTAAAGGTCTTCTTCTTAGGGACCATTGTGCCTAATGTCTCCAAGAGAGGAGAAGTCAAAAGTGTTAGACCGTCACCCATGGGATGCCTCATTCACATCATATTTTCCAAAAAATGTCATCGATGTATTCCCCCACTTTAAAGCGGTTGCTACACCATTACTGTGAGAAATTTCTTTAAAGTAGACAATGTTTTTATCCTAAGACATGAGAGCTTTCCTCAAAAAACCTTATGCCAAGTCATATGTTTCTGAAGCAAGCTGCATAATGAAATAGGAAGGAAGGGTTGCCCCCACAAATAAATAAGGGATCTATGGATTTGGGGTTAGTATGTCTATTCTACAATGTTGTCATAGAGCATGGAATTGTGATCATTCCCCAAATACTCATAAAACTAGAAAGATGATACAAAGAAAGAAAAAAAAAAGAAAAACCTTTTGGGTCAACAAAGAAACATGAATGTCTCGACGCCTTGCATCATCCCCAAAAGGAAAACACAAGACAAATGAAAAAGATAAAAGGAAAATATTTTGGGTCAACATGGAAGAGACGTAAATGTCTTGATGCCTTGCATCATTCCCAAAAGGAAAATACAAGACAAATGAAAAAGATAAAGAAAAATCTATTGGGTCAACATGGAAGAGACATAAATGTCTTGACGCCTTGCATCATCCCCAAAAGGAATACATAAGATAAATAAAAAAATGATTATGACGTAGAGAATAATGAAGGTACATATAGAAGAATACGCAAAAGAGAGAGGATCATCAAACAAAATGTCATGGGTGTTGGAAAATGTGCCTCAACCTGTTGGCTTGGAACTTTTGAACTTGGAATTTTTCATTTATTGTTTTGCATGTTGCAGGATCACTGAAAATCCAAACTTTGGAACTCATGTCATGGGATTTTGGAAATTCATAACTTCTTGACTTAGCGATATTGAGGCTCTCTTTGTTATTAACATGTCGTGGATTTTGAGAAATTCCTAACCTTCGATAGAGGTTATGAAGTTTGGTTTTCTAGCGATATAGTGACTTTGTACGAGATTGGTTAGTGGTAATGAAATTGATGTCATGTTGATAGTGTGATGTGATAACTTGATGAATAGTTGGAATAACTTTGATCTAACGATGCTCGTTAACCCCACATCTCTTGTGGTGGGTTCTGAGTGACTCCCGTGGGGTGTGTGGGCTTTAGACACATGTCATGGTGGACTCGACCAGTGCCAAGTTGTTATGCGGTATGATGGTTGATTTGATAACGTGTGAAGAGTATCTAGGTGAGATCCAATTTGTGCCAGGTTGGAAATCAATAATTGGCCAGAATCTATTGACAGTTTAAATGACGATTTCAACGTGGTTGTAGCAGTTACGTTCTTATAATGGTTTGTGTTCAGAAACCGAAACAACCATGATTGTATATTGCATATGTTGAATCACTTTTTAGTGGGGGTGTAGAGTTTGATCAATTGGTTAATGTTCAACATTGTATGCTTACACACATTGTAACAGTGTGAGAGAACAAATCTATATTGTGAATCTGTGTATGAGGTTGATCTAGGAAATGTTTGCTACTATGGATTAACATCTAAGAGTGGAGTCTAAAACTCTGTATGTAAACATTATTTACTGTAATACAAAGTTACTTTACTTGGTGTGTGGGTTTTTCTCCTATAAGGGTTTTCCCACATAAATATGGTGTTGAATTTTGTGTGTGGGTTTGTCTACTTGTTTCTGTGTATGTGTTTCTTCATGAACTATAATTGTAATTGAAAATTAAAAAGTACCATTTACATTATTTCTTCTGTAAGAGTGGAATTTGGAAGGCGTTTCTATATCTTGCTTTCCTTACAAGTGGTATCATAGCCTAGAAAATTGTGTTATCCTTGTGGGTGAGTCAGGTTTTTTGTGTTAGTCTTGTCCAGTGGGAGTCTTATAGAGAAAACTAGTTGTCCTAATTAAAATTTGAGATGGCAAGCACATCAGGAAGAGTAGAAATTGAAAAGTTCAATGTCGATAATTTTGAGTTGTGGAAACTCAAAATGGAAGACCTATTGGTGGATAGAGATCTTTGGATTGTTGTTATGGGGACAAAACCATCAGGCATGAAACAAGAAGATTGGGACCTTACAAATAGAAAATCTAGAGGGTTGATAATAATTTGTCTGGCCAATTTTGTACTCTTGAACGTCCATGAGGAGAAGACTACACATTATTTATGGAAGAAGCTTGGTGATTTTTATCAAGGAAAGTCTCTAGTGAATAAGTTATTCCTAAGGAAGAAGTTATACTCCTTGAAGATGGAAGAAGGAGAATCCATGGTAGACCATCTGAATTTATTTAATATGATTGTTTCTCCATTGGCCTCTGTGGGTGTGAAGATAGAGGAGGAGGATTGCTATATGATTTTTTTATGATCCTTACTTGACACATGGGATCATTTGGTGATGGCTACTGGAAGTACAACAACCACCTTTAAAATGGAATATGTGGTTGCTTCGTTATTATCAAAAGAAATGTCAAGGAAATCTTCTAAGATGCCCAAGGAGGCCCTTGCTATTTGGGGTAGATCAAAGGAGAGAGACAAGAAGAAAGACAAGAAGTCTAAATCCAAATCTGAAGGGAGATCAAAGTCTCCTAGCAAGAAGTCCAAGGTGAAATGCTAGAATTGTGGGAAAACTAGTCATATCCGAAAGGATTGTAAAGAGGAGAAAAAGAAGAAGAACAACTCTTCGAATAATGATTCTTCTCAAAGCAATGTAGATGCCTTCATTGCAACTTTGGAAACTTAGGCATCAAATGATGTCTGGCTAATTGACTCAAATGCATCCTTTCATATGTCATCTCATAGATATTGATTCACGAAGTATGAAAAGTATGCTATTGGAAAGGTGTACTTGGCAAGTGATTCATCTCTGGAAATTGTTGGTCGAGGAAGTGTCAAAATTTGATTCCTTGACGAAAGAATAAAAGGAATTAATGTTGTAATGCACATACCAAGTCTAGCTCAAAATTTTCTTTTTGTTTGTAAGTTTAATGATTTTGGTGTGCAAGTTACATGCTTGAGTGGTGGTTGTAAGATGACTAGAGGTTTGATGGTGCTAGCTAGGGGTGCACATATTGGTACTCTATACAAGCTGGCTGCATAAGCTGTTCAATGCAATGATGTCTCTACAAAGTCAAGCAAGGTTGCTCGTGTAGAGAAGGAGACTGAAGTTCCTCTAGGTCCAAACTCTTTGGAGGTGAAACTCTTAGTAGAGAAAACCATGTTGTGGCATCATAGACTTGGTCACTTAGGAGAAAAAGGCTTAAAAGCCTTTGAAAAATAAAAACCTAGTAGAAGGGCTTGTTGATTGTAACCTTGATTTTGATTTTTGCGAACATTACATCTATGAAAAGCAACAACATGTTTCATTTTATTCTAGTCCTCATAAGTCTTCTGGTGTACTGGACTGTGTTCAATCTAATGTATTTGGTCTAGTAAATGTTCCTTCATTATCAAAGTCTAAATATTATGTTTCTTTTATTGACGATTATTTGAGAAGGGTGTTTGTATACTTTCTTACAAGTAAATTAGAAGTGTTCAGTTGGTTTAAAGAGTTTAAGAAATTGGTTTAAAATCAGATTGGAAGAAAAATTAAATGTTTAAGAATGGATAATGGTGGAGAATTCTATTCTATAGATTTCAAAAGGTATTGTAAAGACCATGGAATTAAAATGCACAAAACTACACCTTATACTCCACAAAAGAATGGAGTTGCTGAGAGGTTAAACAAGATGTTGATGGAAAGAGCGAGAAGTATGTTGAGCAGTGCTAGTCTGGAGAAGAAGTTTTGGGCTGAGGCTATGGCTACAATATGTTAATTGATTAATCATTCACCTAGTTTTGCTCTTGTTGACAAAACGGCTATGGAAGCATGGTTTGGTAAGAAGCCCTCTCTGAGACATATTCGTGTCTTTGGCTGTGAGGAATATGCATACATGCTGAATGAGAAAAGATCTAAGTTGGAATTTTTTTTTGTAAAATGTATCTTCATCAGCTATGACGTTGGTGTGAAAGGATACAAGCTTTAGAATCCTATTACTGAGAAGGTTATGTACAAAAAAATTGTAATCTTTCAAGAATTGAAACCTTCTTCAGTTGATTTAAAATCAGGGAAAAAAGAAGAAGAAAAGAAGAATGATGTAGATGAAATTCCTTGAACTCTAGATAAAGAGGAACTATAAATTCAGAGTGTACCTTAAATTGAGGAGAGATCTACCATCTCTGGGAGTTCTGAATAGGAAGAAGAACCACAACCTTAGCCTCAACATGTGAGGAGGTCTACATGTGAAAAGCGTCAAATTGATAGGTATGGATTCTCTATGTTGGATTCAAACTTTGCTTATGCTTTGATTAATAGCACTGATGAGCCTATGACTATAAAGGAGGCTATAATATGTTTGATTCAGATTCTTGGTTGGAAGCCATGAATGAGGTAATGAAATCATTGAAAAAGAATGAAACTTGGGATTTGGTACATTTGCCTAAAGGCCAAAAGCTTGTTGGCTATAAATGGGTATTTAAAAAGAAAATAGGTCTGGATGGTAATGTTGAAAATTATAAAGCTAGGTTGGTCACAAAAGGTTATTCCCAGGTGGAGGGAATTGATTATGGAGAAATATCCTCTCTTGTAGCCAAGTTGACATCTATCAGATTTCTATTGTCACTTGCAGCAACATATGACTTAGAGGTTGAGCAGATGGATGTGAGGACAACATTTCTTCCAAGAGATTTGGAAGAATTAATTTATATGTACCAACCTGAGCACTTCATTGAAAGAGGTAAGGAAATTCTGGTTTGCAAGTTAAAGAATTCTCTGTATGGTTTAAAGCAATCACCTAGAATGTGGTACCAAAATTTTGACACTTTTGTGTTGTCATTGGGATTTGTGAGATCAAAATTCGATCATTGTGTGTATTACAAAACTAAAAATGATCATTTACTTATTATTTCCCTATATGTGGATGATATGTTATTCTTTGGGAATAGTAAGGGTGTGATTTATGTTTTGAAATCTCAGTTGTCATCATCGTTTGAAATGAAATATTTAGGTCCAACAAGGTATATTTTGGGTATGGAAATCAGAAGGGATAGAGAAAGTAGAAAGATTTGGCTCAGCCAGAGTAAGTATATTAATACTATCCTTGAGAGATTTAGTATGACAGATTGCAAGAAGTTAGTTGCTCCAGTGTTGCAGGGAACAAAGCTATCTGTTGAAGATTTTCCTAAGTCTCCTATTAGGATGGAGGACATGACCAGGGTGCCTTATGCAAGTGAAGATGGCAGTTTAATTTATGCAATGGTCTATACCAAGCCAGACATTACCCAAGCAGTGGGAGTTCTTAGTCAATTTATGGATAATCTAGGAAGACTGCGTTGGGATGCTATGAAAAGAGTTTTCAAATATTTGAAGGGTACTTTAGAGTTTGCTTTGTGTTATCATGGCAACTTAGTTGGATCACATAAATCTCTTAACATTCATGAGTATGTGGATTCTGATTGGGTAGGGGTTGTTGACAACATAAGATCCACTAGTGGATAAATCTTCATGTTATTCGATGGTGCAGTTAGTTGGATGAGCAAGTAGTAGGTTGTAGTCACTTTATCTACTACTAAGGAAAAGTACATGACAGTAATACACGCCTACAAGGAAACCATTTGACTTAAATTTTTGTGTTCTAATGTTGGGTTTAATGCAGGGTAGATTACAATTTTCTATGATAGTCAGAGTGCTATTTTTTTGGCGAAAAATCCCACTTCCCATGCCAAGATGAAACACATTGATGTTCTATATCATTTCTTTTGTGATATGGTGGAGGATGGAAAGGTTACTCTTGAGAAAGAAGATACTATGTAGAATGTTGTTGATGCATTGACAAAGCCTATGAGCACAAAAAAGTATAGGTAGTGTGCCAGTTTGATGGGCCTTGGGGTCTATGACCTTAAATAAATTTGAGTTTAGAAGAAGCCAGTAAGTCTTTGACAAGTAGGAGCATGTTGGAAAATGTGCCTCAACTTGTTGGCTTTGAAATTTTGAGCTTGGTGTTTTTCCTTTATTGCCTTGTATGTTGTGGGATCGCTGAAATTTCAAAATTTGAAACTCATGTCGCAGGGTTTTGGAAATTCATAACCTCTCGACTTAGCGATATTGAGGCTCTCTTTGTTATTGACATGTCATGGGTTTTGAGAAATTCCCAACCTTTGATAGAGGTTATGAAGTTTCATTTTCTAGCGACATAACGACTTCATATGGGATTGGTCAGCGGTAATGACATTGACGTCATGTTGATAATGTGATGTGATAACTTGATCAACGGTTGGAATAACTTTGATCTAACGACACCCGCTAACCCCACACCTCTTGTGGTGGGTCCTGAGTGAATCCCATAGGGTGTGTGGGCTTTAGAAACGTGTCATGGTGGACTCAACCAGTGCCAAGGTGTTATGCAATATGATGGTTGATTTGATCATAACGTGTGAAGAGTACCTAGGTGGGACCCGATTGGTGCTAGGTTAGAAATCAATAATTAGGCAAAGTGTTGATGGTTTAAATGATGATTTCGACATAGATGTAGTAGTTATGTTCTTGTAATGACTAGTATTCAGAAATTGAAATGACCATGATTGTATATTGCATATGTTGAATCAATTTGTAGTAGGGGTGTAGAGTTTGATAAATTGGTTAATGTTCTGCATTGTATGGTTACGAGAATTGTAACAGTGTGAGAGAACGAACCTATATTGAAAATTTGTGTACGAGGTTGATCTAGGAAATGTTTGTTACTATGGATTAACATGTAAGAGTGGAGTTTGAAACTCTGCATGTAAAAATTATTTACTGTAATACAAAGTGACTTTACTTGATGTGTGGATTTTTCTCTCGCAAGGGTTTTCCCACATAAATCTAGTGTTCAATTCTATGTGTGGGTTTGTCTATTTGTTCCTGTGTATGTTTTTTTTAATGAACTATAATTGTAATTGAAAATTAAAAAGAACCATTTACATTATTTCTCATGTAAGATTGGCATTTGGAAGGTGTTTTCGCATCTTGCTTTCCTTACAACGGGAGATCACATTATGCAACTGCAATCAGATAAAGGAAAGTGAAAAAGAAAAAGAATAGTAAGGAATAGGCGATTCAAACTAAAGCAGGTCACTTGCTTTCCAATATTGATTGGTATAAATGGAAGGTGAGCAATTAGCCAAAGGGACAACATCAAGTTATGAACTAGGACACGCACCAAGTTCAACACTCTTTTTAGGAGATTTGTCATTTAAGCTCATGGAAGAAGAAAACAATGTATTTAACTCATCATGCACTTGCTCATCAATTTTTGCAATGTCAATGTCATCATCAAAGTTACTCACAATAGGAGGTTGAATAATAGTGTCCTTGCAAAGCTCTTATTTATGTTGCAGTGAGGGTTAAGAGTCATCATGCATTCCTTCGGGTAGGTTTGGATTTTGATTTTCTATGCTATTATTGTTTTCTTGAGTTTTCAATCTATGAGCAATAACAAGATGTCTACGTCTCTGCTCTCTAGCACTTTGATTTCTTTTCATTTTACTGTCATTTTTTTTTGTGTAAGAGCGGGTTTGTCAATCATAGGTTCCTTCTCTTCCTTGGGAGGACTAGAAGAAACAACAATAGGCTGGTCAACCACTTTCTCTTTGAATTTGTAAACTTGTTTAACTCTAGGAGGGACAACATGATTGCTTGTACTATCTCATGGTCCCTTGTGGGGAATTGCAAGAAGTTGTTCTATAGATTGTTCTTGTATGTTTGAAAGTGTTTTTGGTTCAATCATTTTCTCATCAGTCATAGGTTGAGGCATGTTGTGAAGAGATAGGTTTGCTATTTTCTTTTCCTTTTATTTTTTATATGATTTGAAAAAGAAACCTCCACAAGGCTTGATAGGTTCCATAGGATTGGGCCAAAAGTAATCTAGTGAAAAATTCCCTTTTGCCAAGGTACGATGTAACCTGCTATGATGCATAGTGAAGATGTCATTTTCAAATGGAAACTTTAGACATTTATGCACAACCGAATGGACGAAATTCATGGAGTGAAGCCATGGATAGACTAGCTTCACACAAAATTGGTCCAATTGTGGGATGATGAAGAATGAGACTGTTAGTGTTTTTGGTCCCATCTTTAAAAAGAGATCTATCGAGCGTATCATAGGGCAAGCAAATTCGTTATGTGTCTTGATCCATGCTTTCGGGTTATCATATGTGTCTTGATATAGCTCATGCACATATAAGAATTATTCTGTGTTCAAATTTTGTCCACATATGGGATCAATTAATATCCCATTAGTGGGATTATTATTGATTTGGCCAACTATGTAAAGAGGACCATCATGTGCACGTTTAGGTATGCCATTTTTTGAGAAAGAAATGTTAAGAGGTTGTTTAGTCAATCCCTTAAGGGGTTTAGCTTCAATAAATTATATCACATTCTCTGTGGGAGGTAATTGCATATGATCATGATCCATGTTAAAATTGTTCTTAGTTTTAGTAGGAGGATTGATTGTGGCATTTATGTTGCTATTGTCTTGTTTGTTCAAGTACTCCTGAAGGAAGTAACTAAGGTTATAGATGATTTGTGTTTCATTTCAAGTTTTGATCACTTTCCTTAGATTTTGTATGATAGGAACCAAGCTAATGTCAATGCATTCACTAAGGATATGGGCTTGTAAGTTTTCTAGTTTTTCATCTAGCTTGTCAATAACATCATGCACATTGATTATAGGAGGTGAAGTCATGGGAAATGAAGTATGCAAACTATGAGCTATGGAGGATTGATTCTCAACACTATTAGAAAGAGAATTAGGAAACCCAAGATCCATGGCGAGGGAGATATCGTGGGATGAAATGAGTCTCAAACTTCATCTTATAATAGTATTGTGAATAGGACACCAAGTTGTAAAGCTCATGGAAGTTTTATAATCGTAGTGTGCAAACCCTAGAATAGCAAAGGGACAATGCAAAAACCTAGAATGAAATGCAATTTTTAGATTATAAGCAATGAAATTGACTGATTAAATAATATAGTAAGCTGAAAATGAAATATTTTGATGCAATTTTGAACTTTTAACAATGCACTAGAATGAAGCAATTTAAGCTAAATGCAATGAAATTGATGAAACAACAAATTAGGAAATTGAAACAAGAAGATAATAGCACCAAATAGAAGCTAAAAACTAAGATTTTAATGTCCTAAAAATGCAGATCTGTAGCTAATAGGGACTCATTCACCAGTAAGGGTGAATGGGTCCTAGTTAAGTGTTTTTGGGATTTTTCTGTGGATTCCAGAGTGAATTTTGATGCTTTTTTAGTTGCCAGAAGGTTTAGATAAGATTGATCAGGGACTAATTGGCCAGTAAAGAAAAATGGGTCTTGGTTAGGTATTTTAAAACTATTTTTTAATGATTTGCAAGTTTTCAGTTATATCTTTCAGTTCCAGGTTTGAAACAATGAAATGCAACTTTAAATTTTCCAAAAATTCAATACAAAAATGCAATGACAAGATGAAATGCAAGGCCTAGGTTGAAATGCAATTTTTTTAAAATTTCAAATGCAATTGAATGAGATCTAAATGAGATGTAAAATGACCATTTTTTTGTTGTAATTTTCAGATTTAAGAAGTGAAAAATAATACAAATCTAAACCCTATATGATATGCAAGATTTTAATGCAAAAGAAGTTACCATAAATTTGATCTTAATTCAATGCAAGATCTAACTTAAGATGCAATGAAGACTCTAAAAATCATAGATTTGCAATGTTGATTATGTCGGGTTCACCAAATAATGCATAGGGGAAAAATAGGGTAGACCTAAATGCATGAACAAGAGGATCTACCACTAATTTTTCTATGACCCTAATCACGTCAAGTTCACCAAAAATGATTAGGGTGAAAAAAGGGTAGACGCAAATGTATGAACAAGAGGATCTACCACTTATTTTTATAGGGCCCTAAACACCTAAAATTATGTAAAATAAGATGCAAATAACAATCAGAAATGCCACCTAACTATTATAGAAACTATGGGGGAAGTTTTTAGAGCATAAAAAGTTGTGTAACTGGCCAAAAAAAGGTGATTTTTGAGATATGGAGGACTCATTCACCTTCAGTGGTGAATGGGTCCTTTTAGGGTTTCAAAAAACTAATGTCAGGATCATGTTCCTTGATTTTTGTACTCTCAAATTCCCTATTATCAAGTTCTAGAAGTCAGTATGCAATTCTGTAGAGCTCTTTCCATGATCTTGCACTTTGAATGACAACTTTAGCAGCTTTGCAACTTTGACAATCTTTCTCCAAATCTTGATCAATTTGATCTTCAACCTGTAAATCTACAATCACACACTCAAGGGAAAAAAAACTTGTTGATTTTTTAGTTCATGGGGGTTTTCCTCAGTCAAACCCCTTGTAGGTAATTAAACCAAATGATGAAATGAAGGAAATGAAACATGAAACATGAAATATGCAATAGATATCACCTTGGATGATGTCTTGGAGTATAAATCTGCAAATTATCATGTAGTGACCATGAAGAATGTAGATCTTGGATGTGAAATGATGCTTGTAAATGGATCCTCAAAGCAACATTAACTTCTTAGCGCAACACACATGAATGCATTAAAATCTTGACATGATGAATTGATCTTGAAATGCTGCAATAAACACTTGAAGTCTGCCTTGAAAATGCCTTTGAAATTATTTAATGCTTGATCACTTGAATTCTTGAATGCTTCATAAACTTGCTAGCTCTTGTTAGGAGAAACAATGTGAATTAACCCCTTATTTATAATAAATTAGGAGATTAACCCCAAAATTGAAAGAACTAAGGCCGACACTAGAACTAGGAAGAAACATAATTAAATTCCCGCTAGAATGAAATTCAAAAAGGGGGGTCCCATTAAGGGAGGACCCACTCGCCAGCTTGGACGAATGGGTCTTGGCTCAAATTTCAAGGACCTAACCCCGAGGGATTGAAAGAGGGTTAAAAACCCATTCTAGATCAACTGAGAAAGGGGAGTCCTGTTAAGGGAGGACCCATTCACCATTAAGGGTGAATGCATCCTAGCTCAACTTACTAGGACAAAATTTTTCCCAATGAAATATTTTTCTTAATTAAGTTATGATTGTCATGATATACCTTTGGGAGGTGTCAAAATTAAGGCCTAAATTTGAATAAAAAGGGGGATAATAACTCCAATTAACCACAATTAATTAAGACCACCTAGATAAGTGTGAAAGTGCCTTAAAATACTTTACAACACTTAAAAAAGGTACACATTATGCAAATTTTATTTAGGAAGGGGCCCATAAGGCTTAATTAAGCAAATACATCCTAGAAAAATGTGAAGGTGTGTTACAACACTTTACAACACCTTTGCAAAGCATCAATTAAGGCATGTTTTAGTTATATAAAGGTCCTAGAATAGTGTGAATGTGTAAAACACATTACAAGACCACTCCAAGACATCATTTGTTCAGCTTTTATGTCAATTATCAAACAAGCAAGGGGAAAAGGCTACTTTTTTCGTTACTACAACCGTAACTGGAACTCTTGTTGAACCTATATGTTGGGTTAATGTTATCATGAAGGAGATCATGTTAATAAAATTATTACATACAGATGGGTACGATGAGCATAAAAGCACTATATGTACACATGATGGGATTTTTGTTCCTCCCATCGGTTCTATCACCCTGTCAGTTCTAGTTGGGCCCAAGACTTTAAATGCCCTCTTTGATATTATTACGAGGTCCGATTTGTTCAGAGTGAAACTGGGAATTCATTGGATAGCTTCCATAAATGTAGTCTCTTCGATGATCCACAAATGCTTGAAAATATCTCTTGAGGGTTTTGTGCATGTAGTGCACAACACCAGTTACAAACCAATGGTGGCACATGGAGGGTACTCACTTGATCACTTCTAGCTTGCCCTTGTTGGCTAGCTCCCTCCCAAGATAGAACTGTTGTATCACAATTATGTAAAATATAAGAATGAGGGCATAGTTCCAAATGTGAACTACCCTCCTTCTCCCTATGCTATTTCAATTAAGGCATCCATGATAGCACAACATAAGGCCACCTCTGCTGCTCGAAAAAAAGGAGAATTCCACATAGGGTCCTTCTTCTTCTTCCTCTATAGTTCCACCTACCTTTGCCTCCCATCCTACTATGGAACCTTCAAATTCTGCCCCTATGTGTCTCTTGGGGAGTTTGATGGTGCACGCTTGGCAGAAGGCCAAGCACTAGGTTTTCGACCTTGTTGTCTTACCCATAAAAACTCGACCCATTATATATGGTAAGGGGAAGGCTCCCCATGGAGTCACCTCAATGTATTAGCCTCCATGACCTCCTACTATTCCTGCCCCTAGGGTAGAAAATGGGAAGATTGCCACCACCGAGGTGCTTGAGTCTACTTCTCCACCTAATTTTGTCTTTGCCTCTCCATCTCTTCCTCCTGTTCCTATCCAGGAGTCACTCCCACCACCAGAAACAGTTGTGATGGACACTCTGGTGGTTGAATGGGAGCCCTTTGCTCCTCCTTAAGTTATATCCTATAGCTCTTGGAGCCAAAGAAACCGCCTTGTGCATGAGCGTAAGTGTTGGAGGAAGGATTTTTCCACTGAGTAGGCTACCTTGTAGAAGGAGGAAGGGGAGCCAACAAGTCTTGTTTTGGTGTCTTCTACTGTGTCCTCCTCTTCCACCCCTTTTTCTTTAATTTCCTCCACCTTGATCATGCTTCCAACTCCCCCTATGAGCATGGATGATCCTCACCCTAAAAGGGTGCAAGTATTCATTTCTCTTTTGGTTGAGCTTCTCCTCCTGATGTCCCTTCTAGATATATGACCTTTCCCAAACCTGTGGATATGGTGAATACTTCGGTAGTGTCCACTATGGTTTTCTCCTCTTCCTCCTCACCTTCTACTTCATCTATGGGGATCTTGCATCCTTCGATGAAGCATAAGTTGGAGGAAAAAACTAATTCTAATGGGGGTTAGAAGAATGGATCACCTTCTTCATAATTTGGTCTTGCATTGGCTTGCATCAGCCTAGCGATGGAGGCATCCCTAGTGTCCTCAAAGTTTTTTGCTGCCCTCAAGTACCTCCTTCATCACCTGCTCAGTTGACACATGAAACTCTCATCAAGAGAATGTTCAACTCTGTAGATTATGTCTCGGCTCTCTTAGTGATCTTTACAAAATTGTTGATGTTTACCTTACAAGAGTTAAGCGAAGAAGACCTCAAGGGGCCCTCTTCCTTGGATCTTGTTATAGGAGAGTCAAATGGGCTTCCCCTTTCTATCCCACCCTTGCACGCTCATCTACCTTCCCCTTATAATGATTTAGATTGGGAGAACTATGACCTCTTGATTGATGATGACTAGGAGGGAACCTCTTCTTTACCTGTAGATTAGATTTGTGTGTGTGTGTGTGTTGTGTTTCCCGTATGCTTGTTTATGTGTTCTTGGAGCACCCTTTTCACCCTTGTAGGTGCTTGGATAGAAGATTTTTTTTTGGTGTAAAATTCTTCTATTTGTCACATCATTCTTCTCCTTGTTGTGCCTTGATTTTTGACAATTGGAGACAATGAAAAGTGTTGGGGAAATTTAAACCTCCCTTCCATGTTGACCCAATTTTTTATTTTTATTTTGTCTACACGTAACTATCTTCAAATGGTTTGATATAGTAGGGGGTTGATGATAGTTTATTTATATATTATATTGTACCTATCTATTTATACTTATGAGCAACTCTGACCCTGAAATATCGGATCCCTTGTCTCTTGTTCATTATGTCATTGTTTTTCCTTTCTTTTTATCTTTCTCTCTTCTTTGCTTGCTCAGTGATGTTGTGTTGCCTATGTGTTGTCCCTCGTGTGTGTGACAAAATTACCATAGTTACATCTCATCATGTTCAGTGGGAATAACATCACTTTCATTCTTTCTTTTCTCTCCTTAGGATGTCATGTGCCTATATTTAGCACACACCATCCTAAGGGGTCTATCATATGGATTCAATTTTCAAAAGGTGTATTCGATGGCCAATGAATTCCTTCTTGAAAATCCTTAATTTTTCAAAAATAGGATTCTTCAACAAGGACCCCTAGTAGAATTTTTCTTTCATCATAGATTCATAAGATAGAATTTGAAAACTTGCCTTCGAGAAGGGAGCACTTTTCTGATGAAGAAGTCTGAAAAATTGCTCTTGCGAGGGAGTATTCTTTCTTTTGAATTCCTTGATGAAAGATATTTTTCAAAAGGATTCCTTGATGTTAGAATCGTTGGAGAAAAATGTTATTGCTTGTAAAAATATTATCACTTTTCAAACAAAGTGTCCCTTGAGTGGACCCCGTTTTTCTTTTGAAGGGTTCTCAAGGGACCACTTTGAAAGCTTCTCCTTCAGTTTTTGACTATTTGCATGAATGTCTCTCTGTCTGAGTTTTGAGCTAACAAGTTGTGGTGTCACAAGTTTCATCTAATTAGGTAGACCTAATTAAGGATATGATTATTTTTAAGATATATACACATAGATAGAAGGTTAATTAATTGATGGTATGATCTTGCAGATGATGATGAGGGAGAGTGTGAAGTGAGAAATGGGATAGTGGTGAATAATGAAGAGTGTAAAAACAATTTACTGAGCCTAATCAAAACTATATCTTTAGCATATTGCAAATGAATTGTTAGCAGTTTAAAATCTAGTAGTGAGCCACCCTTTTCTATATTCAAGTTAAAGGTACACCAAGTACACAAATTTTCTGCTAAGTATCCATTATTGTGCAAAATATTGATTACAAGTGAGTTTTAGTTTCATTATGCAAGTAAATTTTAAAATATTATACATTTGCATAAGAAATGTTGTTTTATTCATATTGTAAAAAACATGAGGTCCCACACAAGCCATGGGAGTAACTGAAATAACTAGGAGCACATGAAAAATATGCATAAGAGGTAAACTATATAGCTAAAGATACAAATAAATATGAGAAAATAGGTGATTCATCATTGCCTGGAATGATGAATCATAGTTACAGTTGTATTGTATCTTCATATATCCAACTCCAGTTGTTTTAGCTCTAGCTCCAAAGGCACCTGTGAGATTGTTAGAATGTGATGTTAGAGCAATGAAGAATCATAAATATTCTCATATTTACATACCAATAGAAATATAATTCACGTCCTATGAGATATTCATCAGATGATCAAGTTAATAGAAAATTAAATATTTGAGGGCACAAAGGAGGAAACATCATGAGAAGCTCTACAATTATTGTTTTGATCTAATCTTTTTTGTTTCCTTTATAGGTATAGGACAAGTCATGTTGCTGATCCATTAATGAAGAATTTAAAGCATGTGGAGAAAATGGGCTCCCATAGGGGTTGAGCCCATCATGGTCAAATACAGGAAATGGAAATGACAATGTTACCTAAGAAGCATGATTTCCAGCCATAATGAATGATCAATCACAATGGGATAGGAATATTTTTATCATCACACAAATTCACAAGAAAACCACAACAGTCATTGGTTTAAATGTACAATAGATATTCATCCATGATAATATTCCAAGTCACAAATGGAAGTCTAGGACCATAGTGTAGATAAAAAATGAGATTTGAACAAATAGAGGAGCAATAAAGGAAAATATTGTCTAACAAGGTCTAAAGGAAAATATTGTCTAACAAGGTCTAAAGACTCTGTTAAGATCAGGAGCTCAGAAGGCTAAAACAAAGTTTCATATTAAGGAGATGAAATACAAACAACATCATTTTAAGATCTAATGTTGAGTCATAGTACAAGAACATTTCCAACTTGGAGATTCAAAGCACCATCAAGGACATAAACAACGAGTTACTAAATGAACCATGAAAGCTCTCAGGGAAATATT
>CM021109.1:350827383-350928513 GCA_007115665.2 Sequoiadendron giganteum | reverse complement strand
GAGACAACCAGAGTATTATGCCAATCATTATGTCATAAAGCCAATAAAAGATATATATGAATACAGTAAAATCTTGTCACGAAAGGATCTACATGCTATAATATGGGAACATGAAGATAAACAGTCTTAAAGAAGATAAGGTCATAGAGTAAGGTCACAACAAATGGGAGGATTTCAAATTTTAAATAGCCAAGTATGCTAAATAGTGATGTGATTCCAGAAAATTCATTGAAGTTACAAAATCCATAAAAGGAAATACAAAAATAAACAAGAAGGTAGTGAAGGGTTTCACAATCAGTTCAATAAATAGGCTTTCTTAGGAGTAGCATTTACTGTAAATAGTTTATTTACATAAACTGTAGTGTGTAAATGTAGAGAAGCTGCAATAAAATGTGTGTGTGATAAAGGAAGAATGTTCATTTTTCTCAGACATGGAGACAAATACAGTGGCCTTCATTATGATCATTCAGTGGTAGTCATGACAAGTTTTGAAGGAGATGTAGAGTCTTCAACATTTACTATTTTTAAATGTAAGCAAGGGTTTGTGCAAGGATGACTAAGGACACAAAGAGAAAGTAGACTTTCATGCTCCAAGAAGGTACCATGTGTTGAACTCATTCTGTGTTTACAAGCCACAAGCTTGGAATTATTATCTTTTCATAGACTGCAAAAACCCATATGGGTTTTTTATTCAAATCACTAAAAAGGAGCATTACAATGCTAGGGTTTTGAGTATTTTCTACAAGTAAAAGGCTACAACATATGTATACCCAGATGGAAAAGTAGCTACAATGGTCATGGCCAAAAATACAGAAAAATGCATATTTTACAAAAATACTGCATACCCACTTAAGGGTTTTTGCAAAGAGTTACAAATACATGGGGTTTTATCAAGTTCTAGCCTGGAGTTCTTTTATTTCCAAATACATAATACCCACTTGAGGGTCGGTAAAAAAAATAGAATACAAGAAAGTTCTATCATCCTCCAACGTGGGTCGAGCCCAATAATGATTATTTTTTATAGGAGCCAAGAAATATAGTTATGACTACAGTCTGGAAGCATTTTTTCCTCTTAAAAAAGAAATACCCACTTGGGTTTTTGCTTAAAAATACAAATGAAAAGATTTCTTCAATTTTTAAAACATTGGTCGACCGATATGAATCAAACACTAGGTAAATTTTCCCATAAAACTGCCATAGTAGCAAAATTTCCCATAACAATCATGGTAAGAATGGCTACTGAAATCCAAAGAAGAAGAGAAACCCAAATAGCTATATTTTAAAATTTAGAGCTAGAGCATAAATAACCTTATCTTTCACAAGTCAAAGCAAAGCAAGCATCGACAAAAGAAACACAAGCATAGCCATGGCTGAGAGGCCTGCAAATGGAAGATATTGAAATATTTTTCCACATATTCATGAAAGAAAACACTTACCAACAAGTTCTAGTGTTTTCCAGATGAGGGGTCACCATGAAAAGACTGAAAGAAGTGAAGATTCCAAGCATCAGACCCTACCCAGGCATGATGATGCTCTATCTTCTTCAGAAATCTCTATGTGGAATGAGAGGAGTGAAGTGATGATTAGGGTTTGATTATTTTTACTCGATACACTAATCTTCACATGGGTATTTTGACCACATTTTTAACAAAATCTTTTCATTCGAATAATGCCATGGTCTATGACTTCAAAGTCAAAAGACCTAATAATATTAGATGGATCCCATGGGATTGTAAAGTCTGACTTTACAAAATTATCATTGATTTTAAATTGGAGGAGTCTTACTTGTATTATTGCATGGTGATAGACAAAGACAACAATGCAATTAAATATTAAAGGTAATATCTTATTACCTTAATATTCAACATTTAATGTATAAAGGAAGAAACTATCACATATTAAATATTAAAATAATCACATTGATTATTTTTTAATATTTAATCATATACTCACCTTCCCCGAAATCATGCAAAAGAGCACAAGTGAAGTAAGAGAATCATGCAAAGTAAAGCTAATGGTGGAGTTTTGAGTTCTCATTGGAGTTCAATTTTGGAGTTAATTGATCATGCATTATGGAGTACAACTAGAGATATTTCCATGCCCTTTGGAGCCATTTACACGTAGTTTTGAGATCTCCACCAGTCTAACTGCTTGAAAGGAGGAGTTGAGCCTATTATTGGTAGTTTACATGCAGTTTTGACTCCTCTTTTTGAGGGTTTTCATATTTGCTCATGAAAAGGTTATTTTTCAATTGCACTTCGCTTCAATTCCCCCTTTTGGCACCTTGGAGTTGTCATTCATTGTATATATTGGAAAAAGACTTAGTTTCTTTTTCAGTTCTGGATTTTATTTGCCTTTACGCTTTGCAAAGAAAGATCTTGTAACTCATTCTACATAGTTAATATTATGCAACAAAAGATTTTACAGATTACTTAAGGTTGTTTTAGCAGAGTTTCTTTCATTATTTTCTTATTGAAGTCGATTGTCTACCTTCTCACATTCAGGTGTTTTGCTTCTAATAATGATTTGATGTGAATTTAATGTGTTTTGAGTCAAAAAACTTTAAGTTTAGATCTCATTAATGGAATTTTGTACACAGAATATGGTTTAATGATAGGTCATAAATCATGCCATAGTCTTGTCTTTACCTTTAAGTCGTAGAAGTATTATTTCCTTCATAAAGTATTGATTTACAAGCCTTTTTGTGAAACACTTATGTGGTTCAGCTGTTCAGTCTAAGTTGTGAAGACATATTGTAGGAGATATCATTGTGAATGCAACTGCATGTTCTTTTATCATTTAGGTGCATCACCCACAGTTTTAAGTTTAGTTTATGCATTCAATTCAAACTTTCTTCCCTTTTCCATCCAAGTTACAAACAATCATCAAAATATGTTATAGGAAGCCGACCTATAATCCAGAGGTTTCCTTTTGTATAGGGTACCAATTACCTGAAGGTATTCCCATGTTTCACAAGATTGTTGAGCCTTTCGGCTTTGCACTCGGGTGCTAATCCTTGTGACAACAGTTAGAAAGCATAATAAGAGTAATTAGGGTTAGAAATCACTAAAAAATCAAGCAGGAATGATCAATTACACCCATAATCAATGAAATTAGAATAAAAATGCTTCAAATATTCAAAGTAAAGATATGAAAACCAATTCAAAGATAATTAAATTAAATAAAACATGCAAACTTTCAATCCCATTATGGATTGATGATAATTCGTGAGGTGGATTACTCAACGATGGAGATTGAATCTGAAGATCAACGATTGAGAGGGATTTAGAGAGATCAAGGATGGGAAATGAATGAGAGCCAAAAATATCCCTATTTTCATGGTAAATTGGTTCAAGATATTTTAGAGGGAAAGATATTTCCAAATGTGAATTTGGATTTGAATTTGAAGAATAGAATATTCCTTTTGGAGGAAATATGCCATTTAGTTATTTTGGAGGGAATATTCTCTTTTGAAAAGGGAATATTCTTTTTGCAAGTTAAAGAAAATTAGTGAATTAAATAACTAAGAGAATTATTTAATTGTGAGAATGAGAAGAAATTAGGATTTTTAATTAAATAATTTAAAAATTATTTAATCAAGTGGGATTGAAGAAAAATTAGAATTTGATTAAAATAATATAAATTATTTAATTAAGGTGGAAAGAGGAAAATCGAATTTAATTAAATAATTCAAATTATTTAATTAAGGGGATATTATTAAGAAATGATGAAAAATGATGAATTAATTAAATAATGTTAATTATTCAATTAATAGAGGAAAATAGTGTATTTAATCGAATAATTTAGGTATTTAATTAAAATAATGAATTTAGGGGATAATGAGGAAAATGATGTTAAAAGATGAATTCGAATGTGTGATGCATTTAGACAATTTTAGGTGCTTATATTTTTCCCCTCTTTGAGATAATGTACCTATTATATTTTTTCAAAGACTTGATGCTGCTCAGATTTTTTTTTTAAATTATCTGATGCCCCACTGTGCCCCACTATGCCCCAATAGATGAATAATGGATGGTAGGCTACTCCCCTCAAGAGATCAACCATTTTTTTTGGGTCAAGATTGCGATAGGGTGATGTGACTGTTCCAAAGAGAAGAGGACAAAAAATCAAGTCCTAGGGGTCCTGAAAAACAATCAAGATAGATAGCGAAGGATGAAAAATAGGCTAAAGGATGATAGAGGATAAAACCCTAGGGGTTGGGGGTATATATATTCATTTAGGTTCATTTCCAACTCATTTTCACCCTTTGAGTTTGAAATTTTACAACTTTGAGTGATTTGGTTCCTAGAGACCTTGGAGAGTCCTACTCATTATGGCCCACATAGTTTGCACCCAACATCATACAAATGTAGTATGCAATTTTATTGGCTTTTCGAAGTAGACCCCCCAATAAATATCTAACCCATTATACTTTGCACATAGTTATAGGTGTCAAATTTGATATTCAAAGGTAGGGAAACAAACGCATGAAAACACTTTGCATCACACTTGTGTAAAATCATTATGTTTGAAATAATTATAATGCTTATGACTATGGTCATGTGACATATTTGAGAAAAAACTTCCTTTTGTTATAGTAAAGTGATTGATAGATACTAGCCGAACACCAAGCCATGCTAGGGATGTAGATGGATGGATGAGGATTATTATGAATGATAAGAGAAAGAGTGCTTGATAGATGGTAGATGGTGCTTATTTACACATGTCGCCTATTTGCTAGGTTTTCACCAATAAACTTTCCTAAAGTACCACTGAAGTGGTTTTCACTAGAGGATTATTTTTCTCTTTACTATTATATCTTGTTTTGGATTTTTTATTTATTTATTATTTTTTTTATTTTTGAAATAAGATACCCTGTGTATGGATTAAGCATAGAACCATTTTAGATGATTGTTATTGATAGGATCCTACAAGGGACCCCCTTTAGGTGTTGCTAATTGATATGCTCCAAATAAATAGGTTGTAGTAATAACAAATTGTCCTAACCAGTTGGGTTCAAATTTACCTTTGTTATCTTGATCCAATTGACTCTTCTAATTCTCTTTAAGAACTAGGTCTCCCAGTTGAAAGTGTTGGACCTTTATTTTCTTATTGTATCTTCTAGAGAGACAATTTTGATAGACTTGCAAATGATTAAGTACTTGTAGATGTCATTCAGCTAGAAATTCTAGCTTGTTCAATCTAGAAATTTGATACTTTTCATCATCAATCAACTATCAAAATTAAACCCTTAGCGATGGGGGATCAACCTCAATGGGTAAGATTAATTCCATTCCATATATCAAGGAATATAGAGTGGAACTAGTAGGTGTTTTGGTAATCGTTGAGTAAGCCCATAGGTCAGGATTTAGTCGCAAGTGCCAATTGAAGCCAGTGCCATCAATAGTATTTTTCATAATTTTCAAGATAGTCTTATGAGATGGTTCAACTTAACCATTCCCTTGAGGATAGTAGGGTTTGGAGAAACAATTTTGGATATAAAATGGGTGCAAAGTTTTCAGACATCCTATTTTTTTAAGGGTTTTCTATTATTTGCTATAATGGCTTGAGGAACACCATGTCGGCATATTAGGTAGTTGAGTATAAAGTTGGATATTTGATTACCAGTGAGGTAAGTCATAGGAAGGGTTTCAATCCACTTTGTGAAGTACTCAATGGCGATGATGATAAACTTATGGCAATTCAATGATGTTGGTGAAATATTTTCAATGAGATCAAGTGCCATTGTGAGAAAGGCCAAGGTGTCGTTATAGGTCATAGTTCCTATGTTGGGGTGTGAATGAGATCACCGTGTTGCTGACATGATAGGATTTTTTTTACAAATTGATATGCCTCTTGTTTTATGGCTAGCCAATAACACCTAGTTTTAAGAAAATTTTCACTAGGGTAATACCACTCATTGTGACCCACAAACACCTTTGTGTACATATTGTAATGTTGTTATACCTTCTTCCAAGTTAAGACACCTAAGTTGCATGCCATCGAGATTTTTTTGGTAAAGGGTATCACCAATAATGATGAAGTGGGAGGATCTTTGGATAAAGGTTTTATGAAGGTTAGTGGTAAGGTTTGGTAGAATAATACCATCATGAAGGTATTGATAAATATCATGGTACCATGGGGAATTGAGACCAAAAAATTCACACATGAATTCTAATTCAGAAATCTCAAATACTGGTATAAGTAGTTGTTCCACAAGAAACTTAGACTTAAGGCTATTGTGTGGCATATCTAATAGAGAACTGATGGTCGCCATATAATCTATTTCTTTGTTATTGACCCTTGGAATTTTCTCAAAAGTAATGATCATGAAGTATTGTTTGAAGTTGTCAATCATTATTTTGTATGACATCAACCTATCATATTTGGTTTGATAGTTGTCATTAAATTTTCTTACCACTAATTAGGAGTTTTCATAAACCTAGAGTTCCTTGATTTTCCACCGAATAACCTTTCTTAACTCTTTTATGAGTGCTTTGTATTCAACTATGTTATTGGTTCATGAAAATGCTAGCTGATAGGATTTTGGACTGTAATCAGCTTGAGGGGTGATGAATAAAATTCATTCCCATGATCCATGTTGTGTATGAGAACCATGAAAATATAACTTCCATTGATTTGTTGATGTTATAGTAAACACTACTTCAATTCGGAATTTAGGTGCCAAAGGATTTTCAACATATATAGGTTCCTCCACTAGCTAATCTACTATGACCTATCCTTTAATCACCTTTCAGTCCACATATTCAATAAGAAACTCACTCATGACCATAACCCACTTAGCCATATGGCCTGTAAGAATTGCTTTTGATAATAGGTACTTTGATGGATCAACTTCAGAAATAAGCTAAACTTGGTGACTAAGTATGTAATGTCATATTTTTAGGGAAGAAAAAACTACTACTAGGGAAGCTCTTTCAATAAGGGTATAAATAATCTCATATCCGACTAGCGTTCTACTGATGTAGTAGACGAATATTTGTTTTCCTGACTCATCATGTTGTGCTAAAATAGATCACAATGTTGTTGATATGGATGAGATGTATAATATCAAATGTTTGTTCACAGTTGGTGTCGATACAAGATCATCCTTTAATTATTGAAAATCCTGTTGGAAATTACATTATCTCATTTGAATGTCACATATTTGTGGAGAAGATCTATAAATGGATGACATTTATCAGCCAACTATTCAATAAACCTCCTAATAGACTATAGATTTCCTTGCAGACTTTAGAGTTTCTTGAGTGTTTTAGGTGGTTGCATCTTGATGATCTCTTTGACTTTGGCAGGGTCCACTTTGATTCCTCTTAGTGATACTATGTATCCCAATATTTTTCCTAAAGTGAATCTAAAGACACATTTCTTTGGATTAAGCCTTACCTTATATTTTTCCCATCAAAAAATTGAGCCAATACCTCAAGATGGCCTTTTCTTGTTATAGATTTAGCTAGTTTGTCATCTACATAATCTTCTAGAATGGTGTGAAACATGTCATGGAAAATTACGGTCATTGCTCTTTGATATGTTGTTCCAAAATTTTTGAGACCAAAGGGCATGACATTCTAGAAATATGTACCCCATGGGAATGTAAATGTCATATTATGCTAATCCTTTGGTGCTATCCTTATTTGATTGTACCCTAGAAATGTGTCCATAAGAGATAACATCTCATGTCTGGATGTGAGATCCACTATGATGTTGATGGGTAATGAAAAATTATTTTTGCGATATTCCTTATTAAGGTATTGAAAGTCCGTCCATATCCTAATACCCCCACTGGGTTTTGAGACTATTGGAAGGTTTGCAACCCACTCAAGGTAATCAATAGGTCTGATGAAGCCCACATCTAGCAAATTTTGTAGCTCCAATTTTCCCAGTAGTGTTATTTGAGGATGCATTTTTTGAGCTTCTATTTTACTGGTTTAACATTTGGATGCACTGTGAGATGATACATCACTTATAATGTATCAACCCTAGAATATCTAAATAAGACCACGTAGATTTGACTTTTCTCTCTTTCAAGAATTTTTCCAAGTTATGTTGTTCTTCATCATCTAGAGATGTAGCATAATATGTTATCTGAGGTTGAATGACACTTTCAACATTAACTAGTTGCACATCTTCAACAAGAACTATTGACTTAATTGATCCATAGTGACACCAGGGAGATTGAATCCTTCATCCTTAGGTTCCTTAGAGAGGTTTTCAACTTCATATATGTCCTTTCTTTTTACTTTTTCTTGATATGAAAATGTCACGTTATGGTTTTTGATAGGGGATCTCTTATTGATTTTTATGTTTGTCATTTTGATACTAAAGGATCCAATCTTATCACTATAGTATGCTTTGGTAACAATTTAAATGTCAAACCCTAATTTATTATCACCTAAAGATATGCCATCTCAGAGTACCATGAATTTAGTTATAACTTCATCATTTTCGAACAAATTAAGAATTAGTGCTCATTGTTGGTCCCAATTGATAAGTTGGGGATAGATGAGTGTGAGGCTATTATTTTTAGTGGGGGATGTGCATGATAGTGTATATAGATACATTTCAAATAGGTATATTATACACATAGGAAAGTCCTCGATGCCATCATTATAATATGAATTATATCAAGGAGAAGCTACAACTTCCTTGATACAGATACTCTCAATGAGAGGGGTCACATTTTAGTAGGATGAATACCCAGGAACTTTATACCTTTGTCACTTTTCCAGAAGGATGGGTTCTTGGATGTCTTGTTGTTTTAAACAAAGTCCACCATTTCATGTGTACCCCATATTTTTGATCATCTGGAATCCTCTGCTACTCTGATTAATAGGAAGAAAAGATTCTTCTTGTTCTTCTTGATATATCCATTTTGAGAGGTCTCCTTCATCTATAATATTTGTATTAAGTTCTCCACATTTTGTAAATATATTGGTTCAAACTTACTAGCCTTAGATGCTCTATTGATATGATGAGGTTTTACATATATTTTCAGAGAAAGTGGTAGTCATCCCACATAAAAGGATTTTTTAAGGTTGTAGTCATTGTAACCATTGTATTGTATTTGCATCTTGACTTTAAATGGTATTTTATGAGTTGTATATGTGGATGAAAGAATTTATAGATCAATTTAGGATGATGAAGTTAGAGCCACAATTTCATTAGGGATTTGGAGTAACCTATGATACATTTGTTCCATATTTTTGCAATAGTGGAAAGGTTTAAGGTCACCTCGAATGGTAACTTTAGTATCATTGTAAGGAAACTTGAGACACTAATGGTATGTAGATTGAATTTCTTGCATGCCATGTATCCATGGGTGGCCTTGAAGGATTTTGTAAGGAAACTCAAGGTCCAATACTTGACATGTTGTTTCAACTGTTGCAAGACCAACTTTTATAGGCAACCTTATGGTTCCTTTCGAGTTCCTTTCATTATAATCATATGCTTTGATAGTTATTACTTTTTGTATTTTGATTAATCCTTCAAAGTATCCCAAATGTCTAACCAATTGAAGGGTACATATATTTAAGCCTGCACCTCCATCTATCAAAACTCTCTTTACCTTATGTTTGTGCACATAGACCTCAAGATGTAGTGAATGATTATGATATGTTTGAGTGGGAAGATCCTTTTCCATGAATAAAAAGTGATGAGTGGATGTGATATACCCTCCCATGGCCTAGAATTTTTATGTATCTATATCATTAGGTACACATGATTTTTAGAGATCCTTGTCTAATAATTCCTTATGTGTAGGGAGATTCTCAAGAGTTCCAAGATTGAGATTTGTGTTGGGTTTTTTTTGATATGGTCTATTAAAATGTAATCCATTAGATTTTATTTTATTTGAACTCTTGGTTGTGGAGGATATCCTTGGATGGCGACCCTCCCTCTTCATGTAGTGACTTCACACTTAAGGATTATGTCCATGTATACTAACAAAAAAGATAGGATGGTTGGCATACTACGTATGTCCTACAACATTGTCATAAGAATGGTTGAATTTATTATAGACTTTCAATTTTTAAGCATCATTTCCTTTGCCATGAACTTGCATTGGATTCTTGCATATATATAATTCATTATTTCTATAGGTCCTTGTGTGTTGATAAATGTTTACTTCTCCATGACCGATGAGTTCTTGAATGATATTTTTAAGCCTCATATAGTTTGATGTTTTGTATCCTTTTGTTTGATGATACTCACAATAAGTGATAGTATATTTCCATAATGTGTGATCCAAAAGGTTGATGCAAATAATGACACTCATAATATTCGTTGTTATTGTACCATGTAGGTTTAAATTGAGGTTCTTCGTATTGTCTGAAATTGGGAAGTTTGATTAGATTTGTGTAGATTAGTTTGTTCAAAACTATTTTGATTGGTTCCCCTAATGGAGTGTACTTGCATCTAGCCATGTTTTTGGGTCTAGGTATTGGTCCTCTTGTAGGATTATCATTTTGTACATATTTCTATTTATTTGGTTGATTTTTTGTGTTTTTTACAAACTTTGTGTCTACAATACTGTCATTGGTTACATTTTTTATTTTTAGCCCAGAGGTAGGGTTTATCATTAGAACTTAACGATTGGTTGTTATCCTTGTAGATATTCACTAACCCTTTAGCAATAAGAGCCCTTTCTATGTTGAGACTTTTCATTATTAATTCTTCAAATTTGGTGGCACAATGAGTACATAAGTGAAATCCAATTTTGTGTTTAGATTATTCACAAAAATGTCTACCTATCTTTTTTTAGGAATAGGCGAGGTGTAAGTTGAGAAGATGATTGCATAGTTTATAGAGGCAATGGGCCTTACAAAAGAACAAGTAGATAAGGCTAAAGCCATGTCTGTCTCACCGGGAGGATCATCAAGTGTTAGGATATCTAGTAGAACAACTACCAACCCTCTAGTTTCCCACAAGTCCTTCGAGACCAAGTATTTCATTGGAGAGAAGAGGAAAGATTCTGCAAGTTTTCACATTGTTTTATTCTTTGGTGAAGAAGTTATGAATGGTAGAATATCGGGTTTTCTATTGATTTCTAGTAGAGGGTGTATGTTTTGGTGAGTCTTCACTTCACCTCATAATGGTATCTTATCTTGTATATTTGTGTAACTGTTTACATGTGTCACTAGAGTCTATGCTCCATGTGGCATGAAGTTTCGAGGTTCGTGTGTCTGTTTGTAATTGACCAGTTGGTGAATTTTGATGTTAGGTCACTACTGGTGTCGACCTAATATGATATGAGTATTGTGGATTTTAAATAAGTGTTGATGTGTTATATGGGAGCTAATATAGGTCCATGCCAACCCATTTGATTTTGTTATAAGTTTTTTCATAGCATGAAGTAAGTTTTGGGGTTGACAAGTTATATTTTATATGATACATCTTATTAGGCTGACCTAATTGATATTTGAGGTTGAGATGCATATATATTTGAGTTCATTTTCAGTATTTTAGGAATGGTGTTTGATGATAAGTATTGTTGGTGTGAATTGTGTGAAAACGATGTAAATGCAGAGTAAAATAGAGTGATATGAAGTGTGTTGACTCTGTATATGGAGCTTTAGTGAAGCTATAACATGTTGTAGATGCATTTGTAATAGTTCATTTTGGCTGTGTTCCACCCCTCTCTTCTATATTTTCTTCTTTTTGTGAGTAGTGAGTCCACTTGTAGTGACCATTTCTATAATATGTTGTAATTGGTTATAATATATTGTGAGCTAATCCTCACTGTGGTTTTTCCCTCTTTGGGTTTTCCACTTAAAAATTTGGTGTTCATACATTATGTGCTTTGATGGTCACTTTCATGATTTCCTTTCTTAGTGCAAGCTAAATAAGTTATGTGAAATGAATGTTTAAATGTATAAGTGGTTTTAGAGAGTATTGATTCACCCCCCTCCAAACATTTCTAGTGTTCAAAAATTTGTATTAGAGATTGGTTCCTTGGAAGGAGCTAAACTGCTTGGGTAAGATCTTGGATGTTGAACACATGGCTCTTAAAAGATATCCTACTCCTCTAGAATAAATTCCTATTTTTGGATTCTCTGAAGAAGATTGCATGGTTGACATGAATGTAGAAACTCAAAGTAGCTCTTGAAGATATTGAAAGGACTAAAAGTGAGAACAAAGATCTGAAGGAACATGTCATGGAAGCAAATGAAAGCATCAGAAAGCTAAGAGAGAAAATCATTAAGTTCAAAGAAAGATATAAGGAGGTTAATGAGAAGGTGAAGAAAGCAAGTGAAAAAATTACCATTCTGAAGGTGCAAGTTGAAGAAGAAAAAAGAGTTGAAGAATGTTTGAATGCAAAGGTGAAAAGAAAATTTGAAGAATGTTCAAAACTTGAAGAAAAAGTTGTGACTTTGAGATCAGACCTTGAAAAAGTAAAGAGTCATGAATACAAATTCAAGATGAGTTCTACAAAGCTTGATGAAATGATTACATACTAGAAATGATCTAAAGACAAAGAAGGATTAGGGTTTGAGAAAGGTGAAAGCTCAAAGGTAGATCAAACTCCAAATTAGGCTAAAAAGAAGATTGAGGATAAGAAGAGTAATGACAAGCAAGTCTGAACTCAAAGGAAATAATTCAAAAGACCACCTATCAAACCACCAAATGTACAAAGGTACCCATATTTTAATAGTTTCTTTTATTACTACGATAAATTTGGATATAAGGCTATGGAATGTAGAAGTAGAATGAATTAGAATGCTGAATCTTTTCTCAATTAGTTCTTTACATGCAAAAGTTTTGGTCAGAAGGCTAGTGAATGAAAAAATCAAATGATGAATGGCTATAACAATGGTATGATGTTATAACATTTGAATGGTTATTGTTAAGAATTTAATGGATTGGGGCATAAAACTAATCAATATAGATCCAAAATTGGTGGAATAATCTTGTTCAAAATGTTGTCATATGTTACAATTGTAATAGACTAGGATATATTTCCAAATTTTGCATAAGAAAGAATGTGAAGAAGAACAATCCGATAAAGGAGAATGAACTAGTGAAAAAATTGATCTAGTAGAGATGAAGAAAGAGATGGAAACTATTTGGAGAAAGAAGGAAGATAGTGAGACTAAGCCTGAGTCTATACCAACATCTGGTGTAGATTTTTCCTCTAAAAACAAAGAAGAAATTTTGGCTTAGGGGGAGCATTACAAAAGATATTTTATCCCTTGCTAGAGAAATGGTGATGATGCTTCAACATGCGGATATAAGGTTTAGGTGGATGGGGAAGCAATTATTTTTGATTAGGAGAAAAATAGGTTTTGATGGGACCTGAAACCCAATACAAAATGGTTTTGAAGGGACCCACAACCCTTAACTAAGGAGGACAAGCTGCATTAAAGATAAAACATATATAATCAACAACAACACAATAACAGCAAAAAAGCTGCACCAAGAAAGGCAAGGGTCAAAACATCTTAACCAAAAACAAACAAGTTTTACCTAGGACCATAAACCCAAAGGTTTTGAAGGGACCTTAAACCCTCAACCAGATTTTTCTGGGATCTAGAGCCCAAAAGATAGCCATTCGAGATAGCTCCCAAATCCAACAAGTTGAACCCAACATTGACAAACCAGCTGGATGTCAACACCCAACCATCATAACTCCTTACCACCTCAATATGAAGGAGACCCACCACCATAGGAGCTAAAGGGAAACAAAACTAATGCTAAACCAACCAAACACTATTCAACCCCACCAAGCAACACCTCCCAACTTCTTTGGCAAAAACCATCTTCACCTCAATAGAAGATAACACCACCTCAATAGGAATTTCCAAAGAAGACCAAAGCTGCTGAAACAAAAGAACAAGCCAAGCCAGCCAAGAAATCTCCACCTCTATATGATAAATCAAAGCCAGAACCACATAAAGGGTAAAAGAAACCCCCTTCAAAACCATACCAGCCAAAAACACCCACCTCCATAGGACCAATAAGCAAAGTCGCCAAAGTAAAGGTACAAAATAAAAATCTCTGCATGAAGAGGAACATAATACCCACACTATGGATCCCATAGGAGCCCAAACAGAGAACATGAAGAAATCCCACCAAAAAAGGCCAAAGAGGGACAAGACCCTCTGAACAACAAGAGACCCAAAAGGAGTCCTAGACTCAGAAAGAGCCATAAAATCAAAGTCCCACAAGGAGCAGGGGGACCCAACCACGACAGGAAAGAGGAGAAGGTTTTGCAACAAGGAGCCCCAAGCTATCTCGACACACCAGTCAGGGCCATAAATGAGCCAAAACTCCTCAAAACCATCCAAAAGGAAACACCACCAGGCCACCAAGAGGGAACAAGAAGATACCCACCCAAAATGAAAACAAACACCCCCAAAAATGAGCCTCCAAACACACAATAGGAGAGATGAAGAACAACCAAGAGGAAGCAGGAGGCAAAACATGTTAGCAATGAGAACCACCAGTGCATCCTATTATGTCAAATAGGACTTAAGATAAACCCATTCAACAACCAACCATCCAAGAGGCAGCCAATTCCCAAACATTCCTATTGCCGAGAAGACAACCAAAAAAAGCCAAGGGGGAAAACTCAGCCAAACCCAGAGAGGAAAAATGCTTCCTCCCATCACAACAATAATAGTCGCGACCATTCTTAGCTAGACAAAGGAATCCAAGGAGAGAAACAGGAACAAGAACTGCAAACAAAATATGAGAAGAGAGGGCACAATAGAGGTCGTCCTCAGAAAAACTGTTTGCAAGAAACCCCAACACCACCTCTAGCCCCACACACAAAGGCGCAAAGAACCACACCTCAAAGACAAATCCCCATCCAACTCACCACAAGGGAAGCATTTGCCAACAACAACAAAGAAAGTAGAAAGGATTGTACCCAACGCATCTATAGGCCCAACATAGAACAATCCTCTCCATGCCATACTCCTCCCCGTCTGGGTCATCTTCACCTCCTTCATCGCCCTCGTCCTCCTGCAAAATCAAAAGAAGACCTCCACGTCCTCTCCCGCCTGTCGCCATATATGCTCGGGAAGGAATTTTTACTTTTGAAGTAAATATGAATAATATTGAAAATTAGTTGCCTATAGAGTTGAGAAATGTATTGTTTGTAAAAAGACAAGAGGGAATCGATGAAGAAGAAAATTTAAGGTCTTTTACTTAGGAAAAGATTAGTGCACCCATTTCAAATGAAAATAAATCCACGTTGTCTTAGGTGTACATAAGGAGTTCTAAACAAATAAAAGGGTAACTACCCTTATGAGTAGAGATCAAGATGATCTTGAAAGTCTCCAGAACAAAATAGTTGAAAAGGTTAGAGTTTTGGAACAAAAATTAGGTATAACTTTGGACAGTGTAGAGGAAATGAATGATGATAAGCTATCTCCAGATGTTAATGAAGCAGAAGAAGCACATAATGATGATTCTAAACATGAGCATGATATTGAAGAAGATAATGTGTAGGATGACACTCTTCTGGATGTGGAAGACAATTTTATTGGTGAAGAGAACACTATAAGAGAAGGTACTATAGGCGATTCTCCTCTAGTAGGAGAAAATAACACTACATAAATAAATGTTATAGAGGGACATAAGGAGGAAGCATGTACATATCATAACTCCCATCCTTTGAAAAGTGTAGAGGAAATGAATGATGATAAGCTATCTCCAGATGTTAATGAAGTAGAAGAAGCACATAATGATGATGCTCAACATGAGCATGATATTGAAGAAGAGAATGCGTAGGATGACACTCTTCTAGATGTGGAAGAAAATGTTATTGGTGAAGAGAACACAGTAGGAGAAGGTACTATAGATGATTCTCCTCTAGTAGGAGAAAATGACACTACATAAGTAAATGTTATAGAGGCACATAAGGAGGAAGCATGTACATATCATAACTCCCCTCCTTTGAAACCATAGGTAGATGTAGAAGATCCACAAGGGAACCTAGAGATGAATATTCCTGTAGATAGCTCGAGTATAAATCTATGGATGATGAGAAAAAGGATGTGAATGCATCTGATATTGATGAGAAGAAAGATAAGGAGACATCAGTCAATGCTGAGAGGAAAGATGAAAATGTTGAAGTCAAAATTAGTGACAAAGAAAAGGCTTTGGAGAAGAAGTTTGCAAAAGATGATGCAAAGATAGTTGGAGATTCTTTCGGTACCTATAAAGAATCATTAAAGAATTTTTTAAGTATCAAAATTTAATTTGAACTAGTAGTATCTTCCCAGCTACTTCAACTTCTAATGCAACTGGGGCATGCATATATGAATAAGATCTCTCTATTGCATAATATTTAATTAGGTGATGTGTTTCATTCCTCTACCTAGAAGGAAATTATGCAAACACATAAGAAGAGTGAATAAATTATTAATGAAGTGGTGAAGATGTTACAAGAGAGCATACCCGGTGCTTGCATTGGAAATTATTTATCTGGTATGAATAATTAATTTTTTTTGCTTGATTCATTTAAGGAGTATTCCAATGGGTTCAAAGAAAAATTAGAAAATGAGATAGAAAAAAAGGTGAATGATAAGAGGTTAATGGACATAACAAAAAGGTGTGGCACCACACACAATAAATTTCAAAATAATCTCAAAGATGTATAGGATTGCATGGCGGAAGCAAAAATGTTATTCCAATTCTGTATGAAATGGCCTAGCTCTACCAAAATAATAAAGGATGAGATGGACTCCATTGAGTCCCCAATTGAGAAGGCATCCAATGCTTACGATCCAACACAAGACATTGATGGAAGTACTATCACTATTATTGAGAATCTACACAAGCATTTTTTTCCAAATTCACGTACAAAAGGAGAAGATAATTATACAGTTTGGTAATCTCAGGGATCTAGTGAATGCCAAATTAACACCTATCTGCATTGTCTTGATGAGTGTATAGAAGGAAAATAAGTTATATCTAGTACCCAACACTTAAGATGATGTTGAAGAAATTCTTATGGAGTTTGAGACTTAGAGTCATATGCTTGGTCTAGCTAAGAAGGTTTGAGAAGAAGGGAAGAAGGATTGACAAGCATGCCTTGAGTATTTGCAGGTGTCAAACACATCTTCTGGTTAATAATATTCAAAAATGTATATTTATTTTTTATTATGCATTTCAATTTCTTAGTTAGATTACATTATAGACATGGAGATGGTAGAGATAGGTTGAGTTGGTTATAATTTTTGTTACTCTCATTCCTATATGTATATATTGGTTAGGAGGAGCATGTATGCAATCTGGTAAAATTTTGTGAGTGATGTCAAAGGGGGAACAAAGAATAGAACAAATATGCATTCTTTTCCTTGATGTCAATGAGGGAGAGTAGTTTGGAGTTTTGGAGGTAGTTAATGTATGTTTCCATCAATCAAAAAGGGGGATATTTTTGGAAGTTTGTGGAGTTTATCATTGATATGTCTATTGGCAACAAGGGTTGTATAATATGCAGTGTTGTCATTGATTTCAACATTGTATGGAGATTGATTTACAAATCATTTGGTGAAGCATGAGTGCATATATAGATGATAATCCCATGTATATTTGTAAGAAGGTTTGATCTACTGCAAATAGTTGAAGTGAAAAATTGGTTGTGTTAGAATAGTGTTTTCAATGTATAGGACATCCCATATTTTGGTCCACATTGGTCTGATTTGAAGAATCTTGCTTTGTAGTTCTAAGGTGATTTTTTTGGATATTAAGGAGTCTACATCTAGGTTTTTACATTGTTTTGTTCTCTAGTGAAGAAGTTATGAATGAAAAAATATTGGGTCTACAAGTGACAGTGATTTCTAGTACATGGTGTATGTTTTGGTGAGTCTGCACTTAACCATGAAATGGTATCTTGTATTGTGGATTTTTGGGAGTGTTTATAGGTGTTAGTAGAGTTTTTTTTCCAAGTTGCATGAATTTTGGAGGTCCGCGTGTCCATTTGTGGATGACCAGTTGGTGAATTTTGATGTTAGGTCACTATCGGTGCTGACCTAATATGATATGAGTATTGCAGAGTTTACATGAGTGTTGATGTATTGAAGAGGAGATAATACAGGTCCATCCCAACCCATTTGAGTTCATTATAAGTTTTGTTTATAACATTAAGTATGTTTGGGTCCAAAAAGTTATATTTTATATGATGCATCTAATTAGGCCAACCTACTTGATGTTTGAGTTTGAGATGCATATATATTTGAGTTCATTTTTTATGTTTTAGGATAGGCATGTGATTATAAGTATTTTTGATGCAAAATGTGTGAAAGTGATGTGAATGTAGAGTAGAGTAGAGTGATATGAAGTGTGTTGACTTTGTATATTGAGCTTGAATGGAGCTGTATTCTAGCATGTTGTAGATGCATTTGTAATAGTTCATTTTGGCTATGTGCCACTCCTCTCCTCTATCTTTTCTTCTTTCTATGGGTAGTGAGTCCACTAAGACAACGAGTCCACTTATACAAAGAATTTTTATAATATGTTGTAATCGATTATAATATATTTTGAGCTAATCCTCACCATGGTTTTCCCTCTTTGGGGTTTCCACATAAAAATCTAGTGTTCATGTGTTATGTGCTTTGATGGTTGCTTCCATGCTTTCCATTCTTACTACAAGCTAAATAAGCTATGTGGAATGAATGTTTGAATGTATAAGTGGTTTTAGAGAATGCTGATTCACCCCCCCTCCCCTCTCAGTATTCTAGGTGTTCAACGTTCTTAATTTTTGGGGTCCTCTAGTGCTAGATCTAAACTTCTATTTTCTTATTGTCCCATTTTTAGAATATCGTTAGTAAATTCTATAATTGAATTTGTGTGTCTTGACAAATTTGATGACAATGAATGCAACAATGTAAAATAGATCTTCAAAATCTCTTCAATCCTTTCTAAACTTGCAACCTGCACATTCACAGAGATAGAAAATGTTGTGCCATATAAGGGCTTACCTCAGTCAAACCCCGTTTAAGTGTTTCCTCTTCCATAATGGAAATGTCAATGATAAAACAGTAATGGAAAAAAGGAAATGATGAATGAAAAAAATGCTACAAGTCACCACCCTTCAATGGCTTCCTTGAAGGACTCAAGACATACACATCACTTCAAGGATTTCAATCTTACTTGAATGCATATGAATGCTTAAGGACATGGATTACTTGAATTCTTAGGAGATCTACAACAATTTTATCCTTCAAAAACATGAACATGAACACACATAGAATTTGATATGATGTTGAATCTTGAATTAGTGTAATGGACTTTGATAATTCTTCTCTTGACATGCTCAATAATTCACTTGAAAATAGTATTTTCTCAAATGTGTTTATTTTCTTGTTGTTCAATTTAAAATGATACAAAGACTAGGTATTTATAGATGTTTATCTAATTTATTGAAAATTAGATTCCAATTATTGACACTTCATATTTGAATTTTGTATATTAAAATACCCCAAAAGCATATTTAAATCTAGATCCTGACAAAGAAGGGGGACCCAGTCATCCATGGGTGACTAGTTCCTGGCCTAAAATTCTAGGTCACTCAAAGTCGAGGATAATTTATGATTGGATTCATGTCTTTAATACATATCCTACTTTAGAAAACAATAAAAATTAGGCTTTGGAATACATAATTTAGAAAATTAGAAGCTTAATTAAGTCCAATAAATTAGGGGTCTAAAACATAATGTGAAATTGTAAGTGTATACAATTTTCTACATTACATTTAGCCCCTACTTTAGTAAGAGTATGAATTTATGTTCAGAATCACACGAAAGTAGAGAAATATATGTCAAGAGAGGTTCAAATGTCCAAATGTTAGAGAGATAGGATGACTAAGGAACAAGGAGGTGGCCAAGCCTCGATGATCCAAGATCCCATGGAAAACCAACATAGACACAAAGGAATATACACATGTATGATACACAACAACACAAGATACACAAACACACAATGTTAAAATAAATGTAAAAGGGGTATGGGCTAGCAAGCTATATTATACTAGCAACCATACAAATATAATAGATTCCACATGTCTAGAAAGTTGTATTATGCTAGGTTCCATGAAATATAATAGGTTTCACAAGGATACAAATTTTTATTATGCTAAACACTCATGAAACACATGGCCCCAAGCAAGGTTTATTATGTTGGGTGAACATACTTGCCAATACCATACTAGGTTCAACATCCATGAATAAAATGAATTAGAAATGCCAAACTCACCTCAGGGGGTGCAAACAAAACTCACCTCAGGGGGTACAAAGAAAACTCACCTCAAGGGGTGAAAACAAAACTCACCTGAAGGGATGCAAACAAAAGTCACCTCATGGGGTGCAACAAAACTCACCTCTAGGGGTGCAAACAAAACTCACCTCAAGGGGTGAAAACCAACATAGGCACAAAGGAACACACATGTATGATACACAACAACAAAAGATACACAAACATACAATGTCAAAATAAATGTAAAAGGGGTATGGGATAGAAAGCTATATTATACTAGCAATTATACAAATAAAATATATTCCACATGGCTAAAAATTTGTATTATGCTAGGTTCCATGAAATATAATAGGTTTCACAAGGATAGAAAGTTGTATTATGCTAAACACTCATGAAACACATGACCCCAAGCAAGGTGTATTATGTTGGGTGACCATTATTTACAATGCCATACTAGTTTCAACATTCATGAACAAAAATGAACCAAAAATTCCAAACTCACCTCAAGGGGTGCAAACAAAACTCACCTTAGGGGGTGCAAACAAAACTCACCTCAGGGGGTGAAAACAAAACTTACCTTAGGGGGTGCAAACAAAACTCACCTCAGGGGATGCAAACAAAATCTAAGGTTATAATATACCTCTCCTTGCAAATTGAAATATGATTGCATAAAGCTAAGTTTATACCCCATGTATGGTAGAAAATATGTTATGATACTATATTTTCCACATGGAAAGGAGCAACAACTAATACTATTTTTTAAGTGAATATCTTTATGATGTTTTTGAATGAAAATAACCAAGAATTCTTCTTGTTTTTTATGTGTTAGGTTATATAGGGACACATATAACTTGTTCTCTTACAACACATCCTTTTCTATTATAGTTAAATTATTTAAAAAGTTGACATCCTTTTCCATAAGTTGTCTCCAATTCTTTTGAATAAGGTGGATTTTCATGATCATGTTCATCATATGTGTAATTTGTGTTTTCTTCTTTGCTAAAATTTGTAGACTCAAATTCTTTTGATGATTGTGTTGATATCATGGCATCTTCTTTCTCTTTTCATGATTTTGGTTGTATAAAATTGAATTCCCCATTGAATGTAGGAGTGAAATATAAGGATCCTAATCATCATCTAAAAACTGTCATTGATGAAAGACACTCATTTTTATCTTTTCTTTGTGAAGGTTCCACTTTTGAGGTTGGTATCAATGTTTTCAAAGGACTTTTCATTCCCTTCTCAAATTGTAAATAATTTTTAGATTTTGGATCAAATTTTATCATGTAAACCTTGTTTTTGTAATTGTATTTCATGAGATGATGCAGATTTGAAGGCACTCCATCAATTTGATGAATACATGGTCTACCCAAGAGAATATTATATTAAAGATCATGAGGAATGATGTGGATAGGGTTTGTAATGTAACCTTTCCAACTTTACAACTAATTTTATCACAACAAGTGGTTGTTTTCTCATATTATCAAAACCACAGATAGATAAATCAACTGGTTGTATTTTAGTCTCATCTACTCCAATTCTATCCAAAACGTTAACACTACAAACATTAAGCCTTGAACCATTGTCAAAAATGGTACGCCTAATCCCAACCTTATTAATACCAACTAATATCATCAAAGCATAATTTTTATTTTTCATTTCCAAAGGAGGTAATATGATTTGATGAAAGAAAATGTTCATACTTGGTGAATTCATATTGTCAATCAAAGTGACCACATCATTTGGTTGTGAACTAGAAGGGATAACAAGATTTTGAAAAGCCTTTAGAAGCATGTCATGGAAAGCAAGCAATGTTTGAATTAAAACCCAAAGGGAGATCTTAGTAGGAGTGTTGCAAAGTTGTTCTACAAGGTCATACTCATCTCCACTATGTTGAGGTAAATGAGGGGAACTAGATAAAATAGGTTATAGGAATGTTATCGATGAAGGAATGGCTTGAATTTGTCTTGGTTGTTTATTATTTCTAGTGTTATATGTATGAACAACACTATGAAAACTTGGTTGTTGTGACAAATGGTTACTATTAAGTTTCTTTGAAAATATTAGGATATAGCCATGAGGTTTAGGAGGTTCTATAATCATAAGTGGTTTAGGAAGTCCAATAACTAAAGGAATATTAGGATGTTCAAAAGGAATATTAAGAGGTCCAATGACTAGAGGACTCTTAGGAGGTCCAAGAGGATTTTTTGGAGGTCCAATAATCAAGGGAGATCTAATGGCCAATTGTGCATTCATAACCTCAATGGATTTGACTTCTTGTTGATGATCTTCTATCAAGTGGGGCTATAAGGTGGCCTTAGTATGTTCATCTAAGCAAGTAATTTTACTATCATTTTAAATAGATATATAAATTATTTCATCCTCTCGTGCCATAATATCCTCCTAAAGGGGGTAGGTATTAGGAGACAAACAAATAAGATTCTCATGACCCTTAACAATTGGGTGTTTTAACACTAAGATACCTTCGTCAAAAGTAGGAGAGGTATGAGGAGAAGAACAATTATGATTGTAATGATTATACATGATTGCATCCTCTTGCACCAAAACACTCTCACAAGTAGGAGAGATATTAAGAGATGAGTGAAGGATAGGTAGAGTTATATTAAGAATTGTGTCAATGATTTCATTCTCTTGCATCAAGGTACTCTCATAATTAGGAAAGATATTGGGAGAATGAATAACATGTTTGTTAATGACCTCATTTATTTTCCCTAGATTGTGTAATGATATAAAATATAATCCTACAAAACAGATCTTGTTAGAACATGCATGCAATAATAAACAAATCATTCAATGGAATGCAAAGGAGAATATGAAAGAAAAGGAATGAGACTAGAACAGTCTCACCCATTTCTCTCCTCCATGTCTCATTTCCATTGTACCTTCTTGAGATTGCTGTGATGAAAATGATGCCCTCAGATTTGAGAGCAAATTATATAATGCCTAGCCTTAGCAAATACCTTTGAAGGATTTAATGAAATAAACTATGCAAAACTAGAAAATTAATTCTACTTATGCAAGTAATTAAGTAAAATATGCCTAATGTGTGATAATGCCTATGAAAATGAATTATTCAAGAGATAAGATTGATTGACCCTGAAAAAGAGATCAAGATTGTCATTTTATAGAAAATGCAATCTTGAATGGACGGATGAGATGAGAGATTTGAAGAATGCCCTAGAATCAAAGGTCAAGATTCAATAAGACAACTCTCATTTAGGGTTAGGGCAAAATACCCATATGTGTGAATAAGATTTAATTAAATGAATTAAATCAAGACTGAATGTGACAGTTGAGATGAAATTAGTAAAAATCAGAAGACAAGAGGATGAGATTTTAGAAAATCAATAATTTTAGAAATTACTTGATTTGTAGAGGAATATTTCCCCTTTTGAATTAAATTAATTCAAAATAAAGATTTGTGAGATAATGAGTAATTGATTTTTGAAATCAATTACTAAAAGAAGAATCAGTTAACTATGTGAAGTCATTTTTAAATAAATTGTTTTATTTAAAAATAGGGAAATGTCACAAAAGGCAATTAAATAATTAATAATAATAATTTAATTTAGAAGAGATAATTACTTAATTAAATAAACAAATGAATTTATTTAATTAAGAGAGGATTTAGGAATTAGTGACATATTAAATCAATATATTAAAATATATTAATTTAATAATCAAGAGGACATTAATGATAAGGATTAATTAAATAAATTGATGACTTTATTTAATTATTAGAAGACTTTGACAATTAGTGACATATTAAAATAAATAAATAAGATTTATTTATTTAATAATCATGAAGAATGAGAGATTATGAATTAATTAAATAATTATGAATTATTTAATTAATAGTTGAATGTGGGTTAGGGACATAATTCAAATGTTACAATTATGCTAGGATGGAAAGTGGTAAAATAGTGTTCGCAGGCCTAAGTCATTTTTAGGTGTCTACATTTGCCCCTCTTTGTCATAATGTAGCTTGTCGCGTTATGGCAAAGAAAACAAGCCTAGAATATGCCCTGGTGCAAAATAAGTTGAGGAAGAATGACGAGGAGGTAGCGGTATGCCCCCTCGAGAGGACAATTAGGTTTCAAGAACACAAGTGTGCTCTTGAAATTGATGAGAAGACTAGAATATGATGAGACAAAGAAATGGTAGAGAGAAAAAGATGAATGTGCAAGTTAGTGCGGAAAATGAAATGCATGTTAAAATCCTTCAATATTTGCCAAGGTACTAATTGCTCGAATCATCATTGGGTGGTAAAACTGACACAAATGGACAACAAACACCAGGGTATGACATAGACCAAGGTGTGCAAGGTCATCCAATTGCAAAACAGACAATCGCAGACAAGGAATGTCCTAACTCATACTAGAGGCCCATTTGCCCCAGTCCTTTTGTCAAGACAATCCACATACAGCAGCCAAAGAAAAATAAAATAGGTCATGAGACGTCGTCGCACCTCTAAATCCTTCAGGGGACTTCCTCGAGGTAGCTAATAACATGACCAAAAGACAAGTCAATAAAAATTAAAAAAAAAACAAGACAAGATAGCCAAAAATTCACAGTCATTTACTTGTATTGCCAAATGGTTGTTTGCCGAAGATAATTGTTTGAAAGCTTGATAGTTTTGATGGTTTGACAGTTTGATGACGCCTAAGGTCAGGAAGGACACATCCTGGAAAGGAAAATGACACTTTGACGAGATCCACATCCAAGAAGGACACATCTTGAAGAGGACCAAAAAGTGATGGGAGATTTGACAATTTGACTAATGCTTTGGCAAGCTGACTGATGCTAACTACATAATTGATTGGACTATGTTGTCTGATTTTGACAAATTTTGACATTGATGTTTCAAATGACTGTTTTATGCCAAGTGCGACTTTGTATGACTTACGATTTTATTTTGAAAAACCTAAAGGACTGACCTAATGTCTCGGGGATTCAAAGATGAATCTTGCCTACATAGCAAAAGCGCAGAGACAACGTAGTTCGGACATGGACAAAAGATTGAATGACGTGATCGATTGAATTGATCAGATTGACCTTGATTTTGGATTTTTACATTGATTTGGATGTTTTTGTATTTTTTCAGTATGCTTTCTGATTTTTAGGTCTTTTTTCAGGACTTTTTCAGATTTTTAGGATATTTTTTTTTTAGGACTTTTTCAGATTTTTAGGATTTTTTCAGGACTTTTTGCAATTTTTATGACCTTTTTTTGGATGTTTTATGAAAATTGTGACAAATGCATGTGAATGATGCCAACGCACATGAATCCAAGGACAACCATGATTTTGCTGCTAGCCAAGCTGAATACTGATTGACAAGTGATGATGACGATGACAACATTGTTTGACGTGGGAAGGACACATCCCGAAACAACGTGAAGATGACAATGTTGTTTGACGTGGGAAGGACACATCCCAAAACAACGTGAAGATGACAATGTTATGACAAGAGTATAAAAGTCTGTAGCAAGTCTAGGGACAAAGCCAAGGAATGTTTTTGGATAATGTGCTAGGGTGCCATGTTGTTGCATCTAAAATGACTTGGTGAGGACTAGATGGGATGACGAAGGATCTTTAAATCACTGAAAAGGGAAACCAAGATGGGTGATAGGTATAAGGCAATTGATGGTTTGGCCTAGGAGAATTATCATATGGTCTCCAAGGATGATGTTGTATAGCAAAAAGGAGGCTATGATGGTAATGACATGATATTTTGTGACTAGTGTATGCCCAAAGGATGGACATGTCAAAAGTTTTCCAAAGCGTGATTTGTGTTTGTGCCTTAGTCTTTGTCAAGATTAAAATAGGTAGAAAAATGGATGGACATGATAGAGCCAAGATGGATGGGTGGAAATGTCATGCGAAGGGAGTGGGAGATGAGACAACTTACCCCCAAGTGTAATAGTCCCCATAGATGATTTATTCTACACATGATGCCTGTTTGCCAGGTTTTCATCATAGTACTTATCCAAAGCGCTTATTTGCCAGGTTTTCACCATTGGACGAAATTTTTCTCTTTACTGTTTTTGATATTTTCTGATTTTTTTTTGGTGTCACCAAGACGCCTATTTGCCAGGTTTTCATCAAGGGATGATTTTTTCTATTTTTGATTTTTTTTGGTGTCACCAAGACGCCTGTTTGCCAGGTTTTCATCAAGGGACGATTTTTTCTATTTTTGATTTTTTTTGTATTTTTGCATTTTAGCCGGATAGCCTTGATGCTTTATATGACTATTGAGCGTGCTGAAGCCTTTGATGATGCCGATGTTGAGACTGCTGCCATGACATGCCAATAGTGACCTTTTTGAAGTAGTTGCCTTGTCAGGATGATAGCGCTTGCATACACCTGATTGATGTCATTGTGATCTTTGTTGATACTAGAGTTGGCTTTATCAGAATACGCACATCGCGATAGAGTGCCATGAGAGTCCTTATGATAGAGAGTTGTTGCCAAGATGCGATGGATTTTTGACATGGGATGTTTGGAATTTAAGGATGATGTAGGATTATGATAGATGATGGTAGATATGGATGGATTGGTTGGATGTTTGGATGTAGCTGCTTTTATTCTCCAAACTTTGGGTGTTGGGTTAGGATAGTGTTTGGAACCAACACTTTTATATGTCTTGCTTGATGGCCATTTTGAAGGAGGTGGACATGTATTGTATGTGGGAGTCCTCTTGTGCTATGGCTCCACACTTTGATTGACTTTTGAATTTGGCATCTTTTCTTTGCCTAATTTTGGACTTGATCCATTTTGTTTTGGGATCCATTTTAGCTTCATTTGTCCATTTGACTTTTTGTCTGATTTGATGGCCTTTGACATTTGATTTTGATTTTTGTAATTGTAAGAATTTTGTTGGTTCCAAATGGAAGGATTATTCATGTTGGAATGACGGTGTATGGTGTGGATGGAAGGGGTATTGGTAGCAACCTTATGACAAGGACTACTCATGACACCCATTTTGACATTTGTATTAGATAACGTTGCCCCCAATATCAAGGAGGGACCACTAACATTATCTAATTTTCTGAATGATGAATAGCCAAGACCTTGATGTCTGTAATGTGCTTGAACTTGTACAGGTTCCAGAATTCCTTGCTCGTGTAGGCCTAGTCCTTTTCCCTGATATTACATGTTTTGACAAATTTTGTTGGCAATGGGATACTTGTTACTTTTGAAGCAAGATGCTAACCCATCATTATTGGGGAGATTAATGCTTGAAATCTTCTCCTCTGTAAGAAAGCCTGCTCTAAAAAACTTAGATGATCCTAATTGATAGGATGTTGTAGCTTTATTGACATGTTGGACAAATTTTTGATTAATATCTTCAGTCTGATTTTCTGACATGTCAGATTCCGATGATTCTGTTGGTGCCTCCAAGTCTATGTCAAAACCGTCTTCATGGTCATTGTCATAGAGCCCACTGAATTCAGCTATAGCTTGATCATTTTCAAATATGTCCATGCTAGAATATTCTTATTCTAGTGGTAGATCATCTATGTGTCCCATGGAGGCAAGTGTCTCACTTTTGGGAGTGTCATTACTTGAAGTTTGAATGGAATCATCTTCAAGCATTTCATTATGAATGGCATAGAGGTCTAGGAGTGGATCATTTTGAACTTCTTGATCAAAGATAGTGTCTTGATCAAAGATGGGTGCCTTTTGAATGTCATAATTGGAAATAAGATCTTGAAAGAAGATAGGTTCCTCTTGAATGACATGGTTTTGGATGAACTCTTGAACAAGGATAGGTGTATTTGGTATGCCATTATTGTCTAGGAGGAATTCTTGAATGGACGTAAAGATGGAGTCATGGAATGGACTACTTTGATCTTGAGATGATGGTGATGTTATAATGTTGTGCTTTGGACTTGCCTCTTGACATGTATCCTCAAGTTTATGTGATGGGATGGGACTTTGGAGACCATGACTAGATATGTTTTCATGACAGAATGGATTGTCTTGAAATGGATTGGTGCATGATGGATTAGGATATAACATGGAGTTTTGGACTTGGTTGAGGGATGATGGGCTAGAGTAGGACATGAATGTATGACAAGTATTTGTCGTGGATGAAGGACTAGGATTAGGATTTAACGTGGGTGGAGGACTAGTATATGACGAAGGACTAGGATATGACATGAATGGAAGACTTGTGGATGGAGGACTAGCATATGATGAAGGACTAGGATATGATGTGGAGGCTTGGAATGGATTAATGGAGGGTTGGTTTCCCTTGTCAAAGTTAGGGTGGGTATGACTATTGGAAGCTTGTTGTGACTCAGTGCCATGGATGGTGTTATGGGACCCTTGATAGTAGATGGATAGCAGACCAGGACTATTGGACTATTGGTAAGAGGGATAGATGGACAAAGGACTAGAGGGTGAGGTGCATTTGGACTTGAATTGTAGGTATAGAATTTTGAAGTCCCTAGCAAGTTGTGCGTGACCCTGACTATTGAATTGGCATTCGATTTGACTAGCAAGCATGTCATCGTGACTTGAAGACATGATGGTGAATGAAATGAGACTAAGACTATGCAAAGGGATAATGTAAAGTGATAAAAGGGGATGCCTTATGTCGAATGATTTTTAGGAAAGGTTTTCTAAACACTCAAAGTCTGGCCAAATGTCTCGATCTGGATTGTCAAAGGACTGATTTGAAGGATAACATGATAAAATGACAAGGTGAGATTTCCACACTAAACTTATGAGTTGGAAATGGCTCACCAAAAGGATAATGACTTAGGATCGATTTGTTTTGACTTGGTCCAATGACAATGTGTTTTTGAGACAAATGGTTTGACAAAGGAAGGAAAGTTTTCCTATCCCAAAGATGTACAATGGAGTACTTAAGACTTTTCCTATGAAGATGAGGATGACGGATTGCAAACTAGATGAAAAATGCAAAGATGGATGACTTGGACAAGTGATCTGCTGGTTTCAGACAGAGACTTCTAGGAAAAGATGCCAGTAAAATATGCTTGAAAGAGCTTAGCCTCTAGTTTTTGATAGGAAATATGTTTTTCCAACTAATAGGCAAATGCGTCATTTTAGGTCTCAAATGCGGTGCACTAAAGCAGATGCGTTGTAGGATTTTGATGTGTTTTACAGATTGGAAAATGCGTTGTTTCAGATTTCAAATGCGGTGCGGTATGACGAATGCGTCATTTGACGAGGCTAATGCATGACAGATAGCCGACTACGGTTTTAGGACTTGCAAATGCGACTCAATATAGAAAATGTGGTAGGACACTGGCAAATGCGACCCAGTCTTAGGCAATTGCGATTCAAAATTGAGAATGTGGTGTTTTAGCTGGAAAATGTGTTCGATGATAGTCGACTGCGGTTTAGGACTGGCAAATGCGACTCAGTGATAGAGAATTGCGGTTTGATTTCTCAATTGTGGCTCTAAATTGTGCAATTGTGGTTTGATATGTCAAATGCGGCTTTGTTTTAATCAATTGCGGTTTAATGTATCAAATGCGGCTCTAGACTGCGTAATTGCGTTTTATCAGAGCGATTGCGTTGCAATGGACAATTTTGCAGAAACCCAAACACTGTTTTGCAGTTTTGCCAAGTTTTTGTTTTGACCCAGATTTGTGTATTTTCGATTTGTTGAAGTCTTTTTGAAAACAGTTGTCAAACACATAGATAGTAAAACCTTAAATGTATGTTCAAGCAGACTCACTCTTAATGGTCAAAGGGTCATCGTAACAATCACAACCCACATCTTAAAATCACATCGACTCACACAACCATGTCACCTTCTAGAGGGCGCCCATGTTTTTGTCTTTTTCAGGTGCGTACTCAAGGTGACGAAAGTGGATACCAAATCCCCTGAGCAAACAGTCCGTGGTGATTATATGGTGAGTGTCTTGGGGGGAGATTCTTCCCTCCCCTTGCACCGTGATTGAAAGGATGTCTGGTTACTGACACGGCTGGCCACTACACTAGGTTCTTAGTAAGTCTTTTCGTTCAGTGTGACAATGGATATACTCCCTCGAGAGACCTCCCAACCTTTAGAACAAAGGTTTTGGGGATGGTTATCCTGTCAACTACTGTCAAGTTGGATTTTCATCAGCAACTTGCTTTTGATTATAGTGGGTTGGAAACCTTGGCTTTAGGTGTTCCCACTTAGGTTGTTCCCGTAGGTGAGTACTTTTTCCCACTACGGTAGGCCTTCTAAAGGTTGTATGAAAACAGTAAATGTATAAGTATGAAAGAAAAGATAGGTCTGGCTTTTTGATCACCCAGTAAAGGGGAAAGCATATGCCTACTATCCAAAACACACAAAGCAAGTGTTCAATTTTAATCCCACAACAAAAATATTTTCTAATCTAAGTGAAGATGTTGCTTCACACAGACCCGGTCTTCATTTTAATTCAACAAAATTCTGTGTGGTGACTATCCTAGATTGATAAATTCCAAATTTAAAAAATTCCTACCCTAGGGTTGATGAATTTAATCCTTAAGTGTGTTTACCCTAGGATTGGTTCATTTTAAACCCAAAAAAAAAGACTGGCCACGGTCGTGTCGGATCTAGATTACAATTCTAAAAGGCGAAATTTTTACCAGAATTTAAAAAAAAATAGCAAATAGTAAAATGACCATAACTTTTTCAAATCTTAACGAAATTTTAAATCATTTGAAGTTCTGGAAAGCTAAAAACAAGGCCTACAAAACCAAGATAATCATTTTTTAATTTTTAATTTGCCCATTTTTCTGTGCTCTAAAGAAGATGACGGGATTTTGTGCGAATTCTTGGCTGTAACCTGCAAAACAACAAAAATAAACAAGAAAAGCAACAAATTTGCAAAAAAACGTTTTAAACAAACTTGTCGGGTTCACCAATGTAATGATATAAAATATAATCCTGCAAAACAGATCTTGTTAGAACATGCATGAAATAATAAACAAATCATTCAATGGAATGCAAAGGAGAATATGAAAGAAAAGGAATGAGACTAGAACAGTCTCACCCATTTCTCTCCTCCATGTCTCATTTTCATTGTACCTTCTTGAGATTGCTGTGATGAAAATGATGCCCTCAAATTTGAGAGCAAATTCTATAATGCCTAGCCTTTGCAAATACCTTTGAAGGATTTAATGAAATAAACTATGCAAAACTAGAAAATTAATTCTACTTATGCAAGTAATTAAGTAAAATATGCCTAATGTGTGATAATGCCTATGAAAATGAATTATTCAAGAGATAAGATTGATTGACCCTGAAAAAGAGATCAAGATTGTCATTTTATAGAAAATGCAATCTTGAATGGACGAACGAGATGAGAGATTTGAAGAATGCCCTAGAATCAAAGGTCAAGATTCAATAAGACAACTCTCATTTAGGGTTAGGGCAAAATACCCATATGTGTGAATAAGATTTAATTAAATGAATTAAATCAAGACTGAATGTGACAGTTGAGATGAAATTAGTAAAAATTAGAAGACAAGAGGATGAGATTTTAGAAAATCAATAATTTTAGAAATTACTTGATTTGTAGAGGAATATTTCCCCTTTTGAATTAAATTAATTCAAAATAAAGATTTGTGAGATAATGAGTAATTGATTTTTGAAATCAATTACTAAAAGAAGAATCAGTTAACTATGTGAAGTCATTTTTAAATATATTGTTTTATTTAAAAATAGGGAAATGTCACAAAAGGCAATTAAATAATTAATAATAATAATTTAATTTAGAAGAGATAATTACTTAATTAAATAAATAAATGAATTTATTTAATTAAGAGAGGATTTAGGAATTAGTGACATATTAAATCAATATATTAAAATATATTAATTTAATAATCAGGAGGACATTAATGATAAGGATTAATTAAATAAATTGATGACTATTTAATTATTAGAAGACTTTGACAATTAGTGACATATTAAAATAAATAAATAAGATTTATTTATTTAATAATCATGAAGAATGAGAGATTATGAATTAATTAAATAATTATGAATTATTTAATTAATAGTTGAATGTGAGTTAGGGACATAATTCAAATGTTTCAATTATGCTAGGATGGAAAGTGGTAAAATAGTGTTGGCAGGCCTAAGTCATTTTTAGGTGTCTACAGATTGTAATCATAAGTATGGAGATTGTACTTACATAATCCATAAACTATATCAAAACCACATCTTTGAAAAGGAAACATGTTTCTACTTTCCTTATGGATTTGCAATGTGTTGAACAACCAAGAGTTATCAACTTGTGCAAAAATAAAAACTAAGCTACCCAAATTATGCAATGCTTCAAAAAATGTAAAGAATTTTCCTACATATCTGATGATTTTCAATATTGAAATGCAACAGTTGTTTCCCAAATTTGCAACAAATCAATAAAAATGACAATTTTCTTGTACATACCATAGTATTTTTTCAGATTTTCAAATCACACAATTGCAAGAAGAAATAGACTAACAATGTAGAGATAAAAACCCGAGTCCTCGATTAGGGTTTAGAAAACTAAAAAAATGAATTTTTATGTTGTTGTTTAACGTTTCTTTCTTTGGTTGTAAACAAGTTGAACAAATGATATTTTCCAAATTTTGCTCAATTTAGGACAATGTAATGAAAAATGAAAGTGTGCAAAAAATGTGATTTTCTTTTGACAAGTTTTGAATGCAAGTTTTAGATCTAAAATGTAATGATTGAGTAATTCTAAGATACCACAACCTAAAAATGATGATTTTGATGCAAACGCGAAACAAAAAGATGATATTTTTTCACTTTTTAGGCTTAATGAAAGATACAATGCAATGAAAAAATTGAAACTTTAACCACCTAATGAATGCAAATAAGATCTAAAGATGACTGAAACAAATTCTAATGCAAGCAATGATGCAAGATGAACGCAAATTTTTGAATTTTTCATACTTTTAGAATGTAAAAATGAAACCCTAAATTATGAACCTTTGTTCAATTGTGAAGCATCTTTGCATAGTTGGGTTTCATAAGGTTATGATTAAGGAACATTTTTATTATAATTATTTTTACTCAATATAATATACCATACAAATTGCCAAGGCGAGGCCATAATAACACATAAATGGCCATTAGGCTTCCTAAATTTTGCAATGGAATTGATGGTGTGTAAACATAATACAAAAGTTATGTAAACACAATGTGTTTTGCAATGTAGAAGCCTCTTTACAAATATGAGTATTCCTTGTTGCCCATTTTGGAGCTTTAGAATCACAATGTCTTGTGAACTATACATAATCTTATTCCATGCTCTCCCTACACTAGGAAGTGCATACTATGAAGTACACTATGAGAAATGTGTTATTTGATAAATAGAAGTTGTCATGTCCCCAAAGTTGTAACACTAAATTATGAAGTATTGAAAAACAAATAACTAAATCAAATAGATATCAAAATATAAATATAAGTAATTTTAATTTAAATATAATTATTATCATATTGTCATGTCCCTGAAGTTGTAACACTAAATTATGAAGTATTGAAATACAAATAACTAAATCAAATAGATATCAAAATATAAATATAAGTAATTTTAATTTAAATATTATTATTATCATAGATAATAATTATTGTCAAATATAAATATTAACAATATAATAACTGGATTGTTTGGTTCTTCGGGACCTCCTTGCATCCATCTCTCTGGAGGATAACTTGGGCATTCTTAGGAGTGTTTCCATGGAAGAGGTTCAGTTGGCTACTTTTAGCATGGGGGCATTCAAAGCTCCTGGTCCTGATGGGTTCCCTCCTGCGTTCTTTCAAATTTTTTGGGATACTATGGGCTGGGACCTTGTGCTCATGGCTAGGGACTTCTTTCAATCTGGTAAGATTCTCAAACAAATGAATCACAACTTCATTACCCTTATACCTAAGATTAGTGAGCCACTTTCTATGGCTGACTTCCAGCCTATTAGTCTATGTAACACCATCTATAAGATCTTTTCTAAGATTCTTGTTAACCATCTCAAACCTCTACTTGATAAAATTATTAGCCACACTCAAAAAGGGTTTGTCCTGGGTCGACATATTCTTGATGCTGCTTTGACTACCCATGAACTATTTCACTCAATGGATAGAGGTAATAATGTGGGAATGGCACTTAAACTTGATATATCCAAAGCCTATGACAAGGTTCTATGGGAATTCATTCCAAAGGTCCTAGCTAAGTATGGCTTTAACAGGCTGGTCATTGAGCTCATTATGGAGTGTGTTAGAACTGTTAAGTTCTCAGTCTTGGTTAATGGATCCCCCTGTGGTTTTTTCTCTGCTGGTAGAGGGCTCAGGCAGGGAGACCCTCTTTCCCCCTACCTCTTTATTATGGTTGCCGATGTGCTTAGTAGGAATTTTACTAGTCTGTGGTCAGAGGGCTCCATATCTGGTGTTAGAGCGGCTACCTCTCTTTGCCCGATTGTTGTGCAACAATTCATGGATGATACTTTTCTTTTTGGGAAGGCCTTAGTTGTGGAGGCTAGGAAATGGAAAGCTTGTCTTAACAACTATGCCTCCTGCTCCGGACAGTGCATCAACTACAACAAGAGTAAGATTTACTTCTTTAATTGCTCTCCTACTTTGGAAAATAGGGTGACGGAGATTCTTGGATGTGTTAGTGATTCTGTCTCGTCGGTGTATCTGGGCCTTCCACTTACGATTAAGGAGGTTCAATCGGAGTTTTGGAACTCTATTCTGGAGAGGATTCAAAGGAAATTGGCTGGGTGGAAGGGATCTTTACTTAGTCATGCTATCTTACTTTCTGGCTATCTTTAGGATGCCCATATATATAGTGGAAAAGTTAGAAAGAATTCAAAGGAATTTTCTTTGGGCCGGTGCTAAGGAGAAAAAGAAAATTGCCCTGGTTAAATGGGAAAAGGTTAGTGGGGCTAAAATTTATGGGGGGCTTGGAATAAGGAAGATTGTTCCCTCTAACAGGGCGCTGATTGCCAAGGCTGGGTGGGATCAATTAAGGAACTCCAAGGACTGGTGCAAAATCCTGAATGCTAAGTATCTTCAAAACAAGCCTTTGATTGATTGTCTTTCGAAACCCCACCTTCTTGGTTTTGTTATTTGGAGGAGTATTTACAGCATTCAAAGTTTGCTAAGAAAAGGGATAAAATGGAAAATGGGGAATGGGATCAAAATTAAATTATGGGAAGATGCTTAGCTCTTAGATTTCCCTTTGGCTTGTTCCAATTTTTGGGAAGTGATGAGTGCTACTCAAAGATTCTTTGGGATTTATATCAGTGACTATGTGTCTAGCCCTACTGGTGCAAGGATTTGGAGAGAGCTATCACTATGCTGCCCCCACTCGCTGGTGCTTAGTTGTCTTGCTAAATCCATCCAAGTGTTACTCTCCAGTTTTAGATTTCCTTCCTATGACAGAGAGGATGAATTCTTTTGGGCTTTAGATAAACAGGGGGACCTCTTAATTAGATCCGCTTACAGACTGTTGACTAATGATAGTTATGTGGAGGATCAATGGATGATGGTTTGGAATAGGCGCATGATCCCTAAAATAAATTTCTTCTGGTGGACGGCCTACCACAATAGGATTTTGACCCAGGACAATTTGAGAATCCGGGGATTATGCTTTCCCAATAGATGTTTTCTCTGCAAAGAGGGGGAAGAAACTGTTAATCACCTCTTACTACATTTCCCGTATGCTGCTGAAGTGTGGGGGATGGCTATTGAGAAACTTGAGATTTAGTGGGTTATGAGCAAGGACCTCGTTTCATTTATTTTGGGCTGGAATAAGCCTTTTTTGCATCCTTTGGTTAGTGAAATTTGGAGATAGACTCCCCTTATCATAGGTTGGTGTTTATGGAAGGAGAGGAATAACCGAGTCTTCAGGGATGTTGAGCGGAGCCCCAAGGAGGTGTTTGGGATTGGTGTTCAGCTCATAGAGGAGAATATCTTCCTCTTTGATGGAAAACTTCTGGAGTTTGGGCCGAGGGACTTTGAAATAAAAATGGCTAAGGAATGGCACCAGGATTTAAATGCTAATGCTTTTGACAATGGGAAACTTTTAGCTAGGAGAAATACCAAATGGGAGCCTCTGGATTTAGGATGGTTTAAAATGAATTTTGATGGAGCTGCTAAACGAAATCTAGGAAGGGCAAGTATAGGTGGGATTATAAGAGATTCTTTGGGAAAAATGGTGGCAGGGTTTGCTAGTGGCATTGGGGTTCAGTCGGCTCTTGTTGCTGAGGCTCGTGTGCTATGCATGAGACTCAAAATTGTTGTTTCTCTAGGGATTGTTAATCTCCATATTGAGGGAGACTCCAAGGTGGTGACAGATGTTGTGAAAAAGGAAAGATTCATTGGTTGGAACACCAAGGACATTTTGATAGATGTTAGCTTCCTTATGTCCAAATTAAGAAATAAAAAAGTGTCATATTTACAGAGAAGGCAATAGTGTGGCAGATGCATTGGCAAATCTTGGCTCGGGGTGGGTCTCGGCTAGATGTTGGAGGAAAAAGGAAAGACTGCCGTAAAACATTCAAGTTTTGATAGAGCGAGAAAGGGCTTCCGTGGTTAATAATGACTTGTAACTTTTGGGTGACGAGGACTGACTGGGGGGCCCACTGGTTTAGGGTGTGTTGGTGGATAAATGCCAATATTGGTATGGAGGATAGGTGGAGTGCTACGGGTAAAGATGAGAGGGTGTGTAGTAGGGGAACGAGCACCCACGTGTTGATTCTTTGGGATTGGAGATTGGGTATAGTTTATAAAATAATGATGAGATGGTAAGGAGGAAACTTAATTGATGTGATCAGGCTTAGATCTGGTGACGTGATGTGGGTTATTTTGAAGGCCGTGATTTCTTCTCGGGTGTATGAAGGTACTGTGTGTATCACATTTTGGGGAATGGGGTTACTTGATTTATTTCCTAATTACATTGGGAGAAGTGAGTGTGTTAATAATGATGGGACCATTCATGATGAGTACCAGTTGTGTTCTAGTGGCTTCACACCGACTAAATTAGCTGGTGGTTGCTTCAACTTTTTATGGCGGGTTTCTAAATTTAGCTTGTTGGTTTATCTGCATGGGATATCCTACCTTTCCTACTTATCCACCAACTTCTGCCTCCTCCACTATTATAAAAAAATCATTAATTGTTATGTCTTTTCTCACTGCTGCATATTTCCCCTCCACGCGTGTTATTGGTTTGAGAGGATTATTAGCCGTAATCCCTACATTAAACATCCTTTTATGTTACTTGTTCACAATTTTTGGCTTTGGTGTTTTTTACAACGCTGTGGTTTTCCTGAGCAGGCCGACAGAATGGGTGGAGATCGTGTGCGGACGGAGCCGGATAGTTGTGATGAATTCCGAAACAACCCTCTTGTCTGGCACATTTGTGTGGAGGGTGGAATTGCCCCGCTTATGGAACAACTGGTCGACCATGATCCTATTCTTTCGGGTCAATTTGTTAGTTCTTGGAAGGACAAAAGGGTTTTTGTTGGGGGTATTTCATTTGAATTTAGCGAGGATGTCATTGTGCAGGCCACAGGCTTGAGGTGTTAAGGGAAGAAATACCCTAAACACACCAAAAAGCCAGACCACAAAAGCCTTAAGGCGTTCTTCAGAGGTGAGGAGACTCCGGTCAGGAATCAGGCGGGGATTGAAAGAGCTGAGCTCTCTAAGCTGTGGGACATGGTCTGCATGGCTCTGATGAAATATGTGATGCTGGAAGGTAGGTACAAAACTTGTTTCTTCTATCATTTCCCTCTGCTTAATCATCTCAGACATAAAATGCTACTTAGTTTTCCATTTGTCCTTCTTATGGACCTAGAAAGCTCGGTGGACAAATGTAATGCGGTGGCTTGTTGTAATCTCGGTGATCTCCCGCCTCTCCCACTCCATCAGGGGCTTATCCTCCACCTGTACCACTTCCATCTTTCTCTTTGTCTACCTAAAGCCATTACTATCCATGTTGAGAACATTGAACCCATGTCCTTGATTCATATCTCCCCAGCTGAGTCCAAGAGCCCTCCTTAGACTGACAATGTGGGGAGGGTCAAAACCAATTTAGCCACCAAAAAGCTTAATGGTCATTTAGGTATGGCTCATGCCAGTGTGACAGAAGGGCTCTGTGAACTAAAGGCCACCCAGGTTGGCATGACTGATAATGTCACTAAGTTGAAGAAAGGTAAGGAGAAATGCATGCAGGCCATGACTATTAAGGAGGGCAAGGGCAAGAATGCAGTTGGGAAAGATTCCAGAGGGGATACGGTTGTGGGGATCACGGAGCTGACTGGTGGGGAAAGTGTTAGGAGGAGATCAGGGAGGTTGGCCAAGAACAACAAAAAGAGATTAATTATTGAGGACTCGGAGGTGGAGCAGTCTGACAATAAGGGCTATAAGGAGGAAGAGTTTGATGATGAGATTGATGACAATGGGAGAGAGGCCCCTGCCTACTCCGATGGACAACAAGACTCCTAGCCATGGTTCTGACTCACACACTCTACTGGTGAATGAGCCTAGTGGGATTCAGGAGACTAGGGATACTGGGGAAGATGCTGACATGCTGGCGAAGAAATTGTACACCTTGAATAAAAGATTTAGGGGCTTGACCCGCTTCATAATGAAACTGAGCCACTTTGTTACTAGTGCGCTGTCAAATGTCATAAAAGAGGAATTGGAGGGGAATAATAGCTAGGAAAATAAGGAGTGGGTGGGTGATGAGGTGGTCGACCTCCTGATCAAGAATTGGGATGAGGCCAGTTAGCTGTTCCTATTGTTGGTCTGTCGGCTGTTTTTCGGCTATTGGTGTGCTGTCGCTGGGTTGTCTCTAGTTTTTTTCTTTTCTGTTAATGTTTACTGTTTATGTTTAGTCCTTTTTTGGCCCTAGTGGCTCTTTGTGAGGGGTACAACGCCCCGTAAATGTTGTTTAACTTTTCAAAAACAATATAATAAGAATATAGCACTGAATATTAAATATATATATAAAAATAAATATATAGAACATATAACAATTAATATAAATTATATATTATAAATAAAGGGCAGCGATTGATAATTTACGATCACATGAAAGGAAGTATCATATTTATATAATGCATAGGAGAGGTTGCAAAAGCTATGAAAAATCAAATAAAAATAAAAGCCACCATGAGCTGTGAATAAGACAAAAAAAAAGAGCCAACGATGAATAAAATAAAACCTTATCTAAAGTGAAGTGATACATCACTCCATAGGGCATGAAATTTGACCATCGATCATGTCCCTTGGCAGATTGAGTGGTATTTATGAGGCAAAAAACCCCAAGTAAAGGGGCACAAAAAAAATAGAAGGAATGGAAGGTAATGCAAAGTGAATAAAGAGAAAGGGAGTAAAATAGTCAATTGTCATGTGTATGCTAATTCAGATCTATGTTTTATTCAAATATAGGAATGATAATAATTTATTTTAATATAGGGTTGATTATGGTAGTATAATGAAGGTTTGTGATTATAGTTCATATAATATAGTTATTTAAATTGTAGTAGATAATATAAGTGTTTATAGTTTAGAAACTTATACACATATACATATTCATATAGAGATCATGATATATATTTTTAAGAATAATGATGTATACATATTTAAATAGAATAATTATACATACTTATATATATATTTATATAAAAATAATGATATATACATATTTATAGATTGAAGTCAATTAGAGATGATGACACATACACATTTATATAGACTATATTCATGATTGTGAAATAATGATGCTTGCAGCAATTATTGAGCCTTATAAATAGTTATGATGCTTAATATAATTATGGATAATAGATTCTTATCTGTTGAGTTACACTAACAATATCTTTTGAGTGCAAAGGAACAAGAACCATGGCATCTTAGGAAGATACATCATTGCATTAAAGAAAGAAGGCAGATCAGGAAAATAAGTCTGGAAGAAGTCCAATTAGTTCAATGATTAGGGGTAAGTACCCTCAACCAACTGATATACCATTGAGGTTTATATAATCAAATTCTAGTGACAGTGGGTTATAGTGTAATGCCTAACTCATATCTTATTAGAATCCATATCAGTGAATGTTCTAATCTGTGATGATTTGTGAATTCAATAGGATAAGTGAATGCATAAAGTGATTAAATGACACATTGCAATCAATACACATATATGTCTGTATATTGAGTTCATCTCTATAAAGTAAGTGAATTTCACATACATAAATAAATGGATGTTATTTTTCTAGCCACAACAATATTGCTTATAACAATTATTGTGTCTCATTGAGCTTTTATGACTTTACCTTGAAGAATAGACTTTGGGCCAAAATTCTCTTTCGCTAATGCTCACCAAGGAGAGGATGGTTGTGGAGGGAAAGGATGGTAAATTCAATCCCATGATGAATGTCCCAAGATGGGTGATAACCTTGTGATGCAGAGTTAGGAGGATTCAACAACATATCTCACAATCCTTCAAAATTAATACAAATAAATATTTGTATAACACATGCTATTATTCATTCTATGTCACATTGGAAACATAACCATGGTAGCCCAAAAGAAATTATTTCATTTTTCCCAAAACTGCAAACCCTAGATAGGGTTCAAACCTACCCTCACTAAAATGATCATAACTTATTCAAATCTTAATTAAATTTGATGAGACTTGAAGAAAATGAGAGTATATTCATATAGGAACAACATAAACTTGGTTTCAGACCCAAAATATATACTTTAAAATCTGTACCATCACACTCTTTCAGACTTTAAATTCTGCACAATATTGTTAAAATAGGCAGTCTCACCAAAATAATCATATCTCCCACAAAACTCAATAAAATTGAATGAGACAAAAATAATTGGAAACTAGAAACAGATATATTTCCATCCATATATGATACTTCATTATTTTAGTGCATAACAGGCTGTACAAACCACAACTTCAACCTGAAAACAATGTAAAATCAGAAAATGCACACAAACTTGAGGTTGCCATTCATCAAACTTCACAAATAATGTCTCCAACCTCCCAATTCGAGTTTTGGAGGGTGTAATTATACATTTACAACCAAAACCAACTATTTTCAACCACCTTTTAGTTAGTTTGTTGACAAAACACCTTAATGACACTTTTGACAAGTTGCTTGACAACTTTCTTGAGCAACTTTTACAATTTTTACAATATGGAACAAATTTAAACATTATTTGACAAATGACTTCAAATATTACTTCCTAAGACTCAAAAACCTATAAAATAGTTTGATAAACCTTATTATAAGACCTAATACATAAAATAGAGCAACTATTTACAAATGGCCTCATGGAGTCAAGAAATCAAACAAGTGCTCCTGCACCAAACTCCCGAGGGCAAAAGAATCCAAGCCCCTTTGAATTGCATTCTTCTTGATCTTCCAATTCCTTTGCACTTTTTCCTTTGTCTTTTCAACCTGAAAATTTTTCTTTGTCCAAAGCATTAGTAGCATAATGAAATGAAACAAACTTTCTACCATAATACCTCCATCATTCATCAATCCTTTGCAAACCTCTATGACCAATTCATGCATGATCATTCCCTTAATCAAATCAACCTCTTCAAGTCCTGAAATCAGGTTTCTTATATCAATAATGCATTCACCTTCTTGCCTTGGAATTTATGTAACAACTTTAAATTCTTCATCTTCATCTAGGAATTCTTCATGTGCATCTTCATATGCTTCTTCAAATGCTTCTTCTTCCTCTTTCATCTTCTCATTTCTTCTTCTTTTCACAATCTTCTTTATAGGCCAAACCATCTTCCTTTTCAATTTCAAATTCCAACTTGTCTCTTGTTTCATAATTTTTTCTATCCTCTTCATAGATTCTTGGAACTCTTTATCCAACCTCTTCATTTCTTGCTTCAACTCAGCAATTTCTCTATCCATCTTTGCTTGTCTTTTTCTGTTCTTTCTCTCCTCCTCTACCCTGATAGCCATTTGATAACAATCCTCTACACTCCTAGGGTTAGCCAAAACCAATTCATCTTGTATGTTAAGCCTTAAACCACCAACATATCTAGCAATCTTTTCATCTTCATTCTCATGATGACCAGATCTTAAACTCAATTTATAAAACTCCTCAGTATAAGACTTAATATCCATTTCCCTTTGTCTTAAGTTTTGTAGTCTCTTAAACAATTGAACTTGGTGATCCTTGGGTAAGAATTTACCTTTAAGCTTTGATATCATCTTATCCCATGATGTGATCTTGGACTTTCCTTGCTTCCTCCTCTCAGATTGAAGGTAATCCCACCATACCAAAGCATGACCCTGCAACTTAGTTTTTGCAATCTTGACCCTTTGTTCTTCAGGAACCTCATCACATTCAAAATGGTTATCAATTGCAGCAATCCAATCCAATAGTTCTTCATCATTTAAACTAACACCATACTTAGGAACATCAAGTTTTACCTTAGGCTTGTCAGTCTCCACTGCTTTCAGCAACCTTGCAATTCTTTGATCCTCTGGAGTAAGCTCTTCTTCCACATCTTCAAACTCCTCATCTTCCTCTTCTTCAGTCTCAGTCTCTTCCACTTCCCTTCTTTTGTTTGTCTCCAAGGCTATGACTCTCTCTTCCAACTTTCTGAGTTCTCTTGCATGCCTATCTTTCATCTCCTTCATCTCTTTAGCCATATCATTCTTCTTTGGAGGCATCTTGTCAACCTTGCCTCTTCTTCAACCTGCAAAATGAAAATAGATCTACTTCCTGGTGCTCTGATACCACTATGATGCAGAGTTAGGAGGATTCAACAACATATCTCACAATCCTTCAAAATTAATCCAAATAAATATTTGTATAACACATGCTATTATTCATTCTATGTCACATTGGAAACATAACCATGGTAGCCCAAAAGAAATTATTTCATTTTTCCCAAAACTGCAAACCCTAGATAGGGTTCAAACCTGCCCTCACTAAAATGATCATAAATTATTCAAATCTTAATTAAATTTGATGAGACTTGAAGAAAATGAGAGTATATTCATATAGGAACAACATAAACTTGGTTTCAAACCCAAAATATATACTTTAAAATCTGTACCATCACACTCTTTCAGACTTTAAATTCTGCACAATATTGTTAAAATAGGCAGTCTCACCAAAATAATCATATCTCCCACAAAACTCAATAAAATTGAATGAGACAAAAATAATTGGAAACTAGAAACAGATATATTTCCATCCATATATGATACTTCATTATTTTAGTGCATAACAGGCTGTACAAACCACAACTTCAACCTGAAAACAATGTAAAATCAGAAAATGCACACAAACTTGAGGTTGCCATTCATCAAACTTCACAAATAATGTCTCCAACCTCCAATTCGAGTTTTGGAGGGTGTAATTATACATTTACAACCAAAACCAACTATTTTCAACCACCTTTTAGTTAGTTTGTTGACAAAACACCTTAATGACACTTTTGACAAGTTGCTTGACAACTTTCTTGAGCAACTTTTACAATTTTTACAATATGGAACAACTTTAAACATTATTTGACAAATGACTTCAAATATTACTTCCTAAGACTCAAACAACCTATAAAATAGTTTTATAAACCTTATTATAAGACCTAATACATAAAATAGAGCAACTATTTACAAATGGCCTCATGGAGTCAAGAAATCAAACAAGTGCTCCTGCACCAAACTCCCGAGGGCAAAAGAATTCAAGCCCCTTTGAATTGCATTCTTCTTGATCTTCCAATTCCTTTGCACTTTTTCCTTTGTCTTTTCAACCTGAAAATTTTTCTTTGTCCAAAGCATTAGTAGCATAATGAAATGAAACAAACTTTCTACCATAATACCTCCATCATTCATCAATCCTTTGCAAACCTCTATGACCAATTCATGCATGATCATTCCCTTAATCAAATCAACCTCTTCAAGTCCTGAAATCAGGTTTCTTATATCAATAATGCATTCACCTTCTTGCCTTGGAATTTCTGTAACAACTTTAAATTCTTCATCTTCATCTAGGAATTCTTCATGTGCATCTTCATATGCTTCTTCAAATGCTTCTTCTTCCTCTTTCATCTTCTCATTTCTTCTTCTTTTCACAATCTTCTTTATAGGCCAAACCATCTTCCTTTTCAATTTCAAATTCCAAATTGTCTCTTGTTTCATAATTTTTTCTGTCCTCTTCATAGATTCTTGGAACTCTTTATCCAACCTCTTCATTTCTTGCTTCAACTCAGCAATTTCTCTATCCATCTTTGCTTGTCTTTTTCTGTTCTTTCTCTCCTCCTCTACCCTGATAGCCATTTGATAGCAATCCTCTACACTCCTAGGGTTAGCCAAAACCAATTCATCTTGTATGTTAAGCCTTAAACCACCAACATATCTAGAAATCTTTTCATCTTCATTCTCATGATGACCAGATCTTAAACTCAATTTATAAAACTCCTCAGTATAAGACTTAATATCCATTTCCCTTTGTCTTAAGTTTTGTAGTCTCTTAAACAATTGAACTTGGTGATCCTTGGGTAAGAATTTACCTTTAAGCTTTGATATCATCTTATCCCATGATGTGATCTTGGACTTTCCTTGCTTCCTCCTCTCAGATTGAAGGTAATCCCACCATACCAAAGCATGACCCTACAACTTAGTTTTTGCAATCTTGACCCTTTGTTCTTCAGGAACCTCATCACATTCAAAATGGTTATCAATTGCAGCAATCCAATCCAATAGTTCTTCATCATTTAAACTACCACCATACTTAGGAACATCAAGTTTTACCTTAGGCTTGTCAGTCTTCATTGCTTTCAGCAACCTTGCAATTCTTTGATCCTCTGGAGTAAGCTCTTCTTCCACATCTTCAAACTCCTCATCTTCCTCTTCTTCAGTCTCAGTCTCTTCCACTTCCCTTCTTTTGTTTGTCTCCAAGGCTATGAATCTCTCTTCCAACTGTCTGAGTTCTCTTGCATGCCTATCTTTCATCTCCTTCATCTCTTTAGCCATATCATTCTTCTTTGGAGGCATCTTGTCAACCTTGCCTCTTCTTCAACCTGTAAAATGAAAATAGATCTACTTCCTGATGCTCTGATACCACTATGATGCAGAGTTAGGAGGATTCAACAACATATCTCACAATCCTTCAAAATTAATCCAAATAAATATTTGTATAACACATGCTATTATTCATTCTATGTCACATTGGAAACATAACCATGGTAGCCCAAAAGAAATTATTTCATTTTTCCCAAAACTGCAAACCCTAGATAGGGTTCAAACCTGCCCTCACTAAAATGATCATAAATTATTCAAATCTTAATTAAATTTGATGAGACTTGAAGCAAATGAGAGTATATTCATATAGGAACAACATAAACTTGGTTTCAGACCCAAAATATATACTTTAAAATCTGTACCATCACACTCTTTCAGACTTTAAATTCTGCACAATATTGTTAAAATAGGCAGTCTCACCAAAATAATCATATCTCCCACAAAACTCAATAAAATTGAATGAGACAAAAATAATTGGAAACTAGAAACAGATATATTTCCATCCATATATGATAATTCATTATTTTAGTGCATAACAGGCTGTACAAACCACAACTTCAACCTGAAAACAATGTAAAATCAGAAAATGCACACAAACTTGAGGTTGCCATTCATCAAACTTCACAAATAATGTCTCCAACCTCCCAATTCGAGTTTTGGAGGGTGTAATTATACATTTACAACCAAAAACAACTATTTTCAACCACCTTTTAGTTATTTTGTTGACAAAACATCTTAATGACACTTTTGACAAGTTGCTTGACAACTTTCTTGAGCAACTTTTACAATTTTTACAATATGGAACAAATTTAAACATTATTTGACAAATGACTTCAAATATTACTTCCTAAGACTCAAACACCTATAAAATAGTTTGATAAACCTTATTATAAGAACTAATACATAAAATAGAGCAACTATTTACAAATGGCCTCATGGAGTCAAGAAATCAAACAAGTGCTCCTGCACCACCTTGAGGGGATCCACATGGAGATTGGTCATACACCCTCGACACTGTATGTTCATCCCTCCTCCAATGAGTCTAGGCAAGAGGAAATAAGGTGAAGATCTATTCCAATCAAGAGTAATAAGTCATATCAGATTATGTTAGTTATGCACTAGTTGATAATAATGCATTTCATTTATCTTATTCTATCAATATTTCATTGCTCTTTATCAAACAATCTTTAAAATCAAAATTTTAATCTATGCATTTTATGTCTCTAATATGGGGACATTACAAAAGCTCGTCTATACATTTTTATATCTGTATTTCATGAAAAATCTTGGGTATAAGAAAAGGAATGATTCAAAACACATTGTGTTTCCCAACCTACACTATACAACATTCACCACTATCAACAAGTTTATTTGTTATTACAAATAATGGAAAGAAATTGGTGTTCTTGTTATTTTTAATTCACACCTACATATGCAGGCTTAAAAACCACAAGGGCTTGGGTATGTTGTGATGTGGAGGTTGAAAAATGCAATGTGTTATGAAGCATGCAATTTTTTTTATCACACAGGGTGTGTAGGTTTAATTTTCTACCCTAAGGATGAGGGTCCCGTGAATTCAGGGGAGGCTTCTCTTAGACATGGTGATTTGGAGTCCCCTGTTTGCAAGGGTGATGAGTGACGTGAGTAGTTTGACAACAAGAGAGGGCTTCTTGATATGCTGGTGAATTTGACTGAAATTTATGAGAAACAATGGGTGAAAGTTGAGGTTATTGATGTGGAAGAATCCCCTACTGAGAAGATGTGGAGGAAAAGGGTGCAGATAGCACAAATTTCCATGAGAAGGTTGCTTTTCCTTCTGCAACATTGGTGAATTGGGATGAGATCTATATGGATGTTTTTTGCAGAATGGTAGGGGATGGCTCTAGAAATCTCCTCTCTCTTACTAAATGGCTCTTTCCAAAGGTCAAGGACCTCAATACCAGGCTAAAAGAGTGTCAGGATGTGTGTGTAGCTTTGGTGAACTGTAACAAGAAAGAGTGGTTGGTTAAAGATAAGGTTAAAAATATGAGTGTGATCTTGGATAAGGTGGTTGTGGATGCTGAAAAACTTGGAAAAACCATGAGGAGAGGTTGTATATTTTTGAAAACACTGTTAAAAGGGCTTATGAGGAGCGGTTTGCGGCTTTGGAGGATAGAGTGAGTAAGATTAGCAACGAACTATAAGTTGTGGTAAGATTAGTGACCACTCCCTGAAGTCTACTACATAGGGCTTGTCTTTGTTGAATGAGAAAGCCATCAAGTGGACTAGTTAGAATCTGGACCTTCGTGAACATGAGGAGGCTATTGATGAGATTAGTCATATGAACCTGGTGGAGAAGAATGTGGATGCGGGCCTGTTCTTGCATACTAGGAGCAAGACAAAGAAGAAGAAAAAAATTTCGTTCTAGGGACTCTGAGGATGTTGTAGAGATGCATGACAAGATCATATCTAGTAATTTGGATTTGGTCAAGGTTCTTGATAAAATATTGTAATGTTTTTTTGATCAGCTTTTAGTGCTGATGTTTTACTATTGGTTTTGCTGTCAGTTTGTCTAGTGTTATCTTTTGACATAATTTTTAGCTTTTTTGGGCTATTGGTGCTTATATTTATTTTTCTTTAGCACCTTCCTTTTGATGTACTAGGTTTTAGGCCCCCTTCAAAGCTTGATTTTCCATATCAAAAACTATCTACCTTGAAGGTTGGTTCATGCCATTAAATGCACTTGAAAAATGACAGTGTGTTTTCAAACCTCGTATCTATGTGAGGAAATTCATAGCTGAACACATAACAACCAAATTGGTTAGTCACACATGAGCTCAATTTGGACACTTTTCCTCATTTATGATAGTTTTGGACTGAGCATTAAAATTGCAAAATTAAAAAACCCTCCATAGAAAAGCACATAATCAACTATGCATATCAAATAAAAACCTCTTTTTGCAAGGAAAACCCTGAGAAACCTATCAATGAATGCCCCTTTTATTAATGAATATCTATTCAATTGCTCAAAGTCCCTAAGTAGAATGAAACAATGGCATAAAGTTTTGGTAGATATATATACCTACTAGCTAGCTTCCCATTCCTATCATATGCATTTCGATAGGGAGAGTGACTACTCTGCTTTGACCTTCGAATGACTTGAACTCCCTTTTGAGGTCCCCAACAACCTCCAAAATGTGAATATTGAAAGTGGTGACATTTTGGGATTTTTGTGCACTGCAAATTAGGATTTTTAAAACATTATGATGGTTATGATGCATCTAACATGCATTTTTGTAGGGAGAATAGCCTCATCCAATGGGAAGAAGCTAATCTCCCTACACAATATAATAAAATAAGGCTATTATCCCTAAAAAATATATGTCTTGGACATGATAACATAATCAGACATGTCTTATCCCTTAAAAAAGTAATATTTTATCATTTGTAAGCCATGCAATTTTGTAGGGAGATCAAATTGGACATGGATTTTCTCCCTACAAGAAAATATGTCAGAGGCATCATAATATACAAAAATTCATTAAAACATACAGAAAACATACACCACATGATAGGACAACATAGTGTGAGGCCTCCCAAGATGGGGGATAAAAGTGACAAAACCAATAGATGGGAGGAAATGTTACAACAATAGAAGTGAAAAGATAATGGCGTTAGGTTATTTTTCCCACCTTTTTCTAGTCATGATGTTGTGGTGGTATTTTGACCATAAAACTTTCCAGCTTGGTGGCTTGTGTGAGAAGCTATCCTTTTTACCGAATTTTGTGCACCCATGGGCATTGGAGGCAGACTGACGTGAGTAAGACATGCATTCTAAATTGTAATAAGTATTATGTTTTGAGAAGATGTGTTCAAATATGATATCGTTCAAAATAATAGGAGGTTGGAAAACACTCTATGTTTTGAGTTCTTTCATTCTGCACATTGAAATATAAAGGTTTGAGAGAAAGGGGTGGAGTTGCAGGTGGGGGATATATAAAAATAACCAAATTCACTTGAGGGGTCAGTAATTTGTTACTTGTAAAGGGTTTTAAAATAGTATTTGGGTTGCAAGTTTCATAACACCTAGTGTTTTCCAACCTATAATTACACATAGACAATATGAGTGTAATGAAAATGTTCTGGTTACTTACACAGTAAGAACCCAATTGGTTGGTCACAACTCGGGTGAATCTGGATACTTTTAAGTATCCACCACCTACAATTATATTTACATTATGAATTTATTGAAAATATGTTGTTTAGTAGATAGTAAGAATGTAATGAAGTTCACCTTAAAAATATATAACAGATCTTAGTTACAATATAAATTGGATTTCAATTTCTTCGTATGATTGAAACAAAAAATGAACAAAATAATTGCAGATTGGAAAACACAATGTGGGTTGTCAATTTTTTCATTTTGCGTGTTTAAATCTAAAGGGTTGAGAGCATGGGGAGGAGTTGTAGGTGGGGAATACATAAAACCAACTAAATTGAGCTGAGGTGTGACTAACCAATTGGGTTGTTATGTGTAGAGTTTTACAACACTATGTGGGTTGCTGGTTTATAACACCCAATGTTTTCCAAGATGGAATTTTATAAAATAGTATGAATGACTTGAAAAGATTTTTTTATTTAGATAGTATGAATGTAATGAAAGGAACCTTCAAAATTTACCACAAATATTAGTTACAACAAAAATTGCAATTCAATATCTTTATGCGATTGAAAAATAAATGCATAAAATAATTGTAGGTTGGAAAACATAGTGGGTTGTGAGTTATTTAATTATTCAGGTGGGGGATACACAATTGAAACTAAATAGAGATGAGAGGTGACTAACCAATTGGGTTTTTATGTGTATAGGGTTTTATAAAACTATGTGGGTTGTAGGTTTCATAACACCATCTCTTTTCCAATTTGCAATTTTTTTGATAGTATGAATGTATTGAAAACCTTTTTTTATTTAGATATAAGGAATGCAATAAAATGCACCTTCAAAATTTATCACAAGTCTTAGGTACTGTAAGAGGGAAACATGGATCGGTAATTATCCAATCCGCTACTAGGTTTAGGAGGTTGTCCCTAGTTTGGAATAGGATTACACTTTATTAGGGATAGGTGGATAAAATGGATGGTGGATAGAGATAGTGTAGCAAGGTTCAACACTTGATCAATTATCAAGCCATGATTGGGTGCACATTTTATTGTGCGATGGATGGAGTGAATGTGATAGTAGATGGATAGTGCTAATAGATGAGGATGTAGGACTTATTCAAACATAGCACATGTTTACCAAGTTTTCACTACGTTAGTGGTCTTAGAAGTGCCACAAGGTGGTTTTCACTTAAAGGAAGATTTATTTCTCTTTGCTATTTTCTTTTATTTTTTTCTTTTTTTTCTTTTTTACTTGGGATATTCTGATTTGCTAGGTGTATAACTTCTTGAGATGGATATTGTTAAGAGGTTCAGATAGACTTTCTCCTCCCGACATAGTTAATTGATATTCTCTAGAGCTATAGCCTATTGCAATGATGTAGGGACCTAGCCAATTTGGTTCAAACTTACCTTTCCTATCTTGATTTAGTTGAATCTTCTAATTTTTCTTTAGGACCAAGTCACCAACTTGAAAGTTCTTGTTTATGATTCTTTTATTGTAGCTTCGATTTCACCAATTTTGATAGGCCTAGAGATGGTTCAATGAACTCAAGCGTATTTCATCTAGGAGTTCAATCTCGTTGATTTTGGATACTCGATAATCTTTGTTGCTAATCTTCAATGATAGTCTCAAGATGCAATTTCAACCTCTATAGGAAATATTTATTCGGATCCATAGACAAGGAAAAGGGGGTTGCACCTGTAGGTGTGCGAATGCTGGTTCTATAAGCCCATAAGGCTGGGTTTAGCTATAGGTTCCAATCATGTCCGATGTTGTTAACAATATTCTTTAGGATTTTTAGGATGGTCTTATTAGATACTTCAACTTGGCCATTAATTTGGAGATAATATGGGTTTAAAAAATGGTGTTGGATAGAGAATATTGAGAAAAGCTCATGGACATCTTGGTTTTTAAATGGAGCTCCATTATTTTCTAGGATAGTCTGTGGGATACCATATCAACAGATCAAATAGTTAATAATGAATTTAGGTATTTTTTTCCTTGTGATATAAGTTAAAGGGATAAATTCTATCCATTGAGTAAAGTACTTCATGGTAGTGATGATGAATTTATGTTTGTTGGATGAGGTTGTGATATATTTCCTATTAAGTCAAGTCCCCATTGAGAGAAGGGCCATGGGGTAGTGATAGGATGCAAATCTTGTGTAGGTGCATACACGAGATCTCCATGTTGTTGGCATTGATGACACTTCTTAGAAAAATGAATTGCTTCTTGCTTTATTGATGACCTGTACTACCCTGTTTGTAGTAACTTCTAGACTAGGTTACGTCCACTAGCATGGAATCCAAAAACACCTTCATGTATCTCTTGCAAGGAAGTATGAGCTTTTTCTGCATTGAGACATCAGAGTAATGTACCATCGAGACTTTGGTGGTGTAAGGTATCTCCATGGATGGTAAATTAGGAAGTTCAAAAAAAGGTTTTCTTTTGATTGGCTATTAGGTGAGGTGGTATTACTCCGTGTTGGATATAGGTGAATCTATATTCATACCAAGGCAAGTCGAGACTAACAACATCACATACTATTTTGGATTTTGGGATATCGAATCTTGGTATAATCATCTGTTCCACTAGGAATCATATCTAAGAATGTTCTCGGGTATGTCAAGGAGTGAACCAATAGTGGCCATTTCATCAGTAGATTTATTATTAACCCTTTGGATCTATTCAAATATGATGACCAAAAATTATTTCTTGAAGTTTTCCACCATTCTCTTATACAACATGAGATTTTCGTCTTTAGTTTGGTATTTTCCATTGACCTACTTTATGACTAGATGGGAGTCACCATAGACTTGTAGTTCTTTGATCTTCCATTCCATGACCATTTTTAGCTCGGTGATCAGTGCTTCATATTCAACTATATTGTTCATACAAGGGAAGGAAATATTGTATGCTTTGGGTATACTATCTCCTTATGGTGTAAGGAATAGGATACTGACCATTGAGTGGTGCTGAATATGGTTTTCATCAAATTATAAGGTCCAATGGGTTGACTGAGTTGTTAGCAGGATGCTCTCATATGGAAACTCTTCTATGACTAGTTTATGATCTTCAATAGGCACTTCTGCTAATTGATTTTCTATCACTTGTCCTTTGATGGAATTCTTGTCAACATATTCTATTTTCAAATTCACTAAGTATCATGACCCACTTAGTGATTCTTCCTATAAGAGATAATTTTTCCAAGAGATATTTCAAAGGATCTACTTTAGATATCAACTTAATTTGTTTGTTTAACATGTAATGCCTAAGATTTTGTGCTACAAAAACAATTGATAGACATGTTCATTCAATGGGTGTATAATTTAACTCATAGCCGACCAGGGTATGGCTAATGTAGTAAACCACCCTTTCTTTGTTTTTTTCATCAAGTTGTGTCAATAGAGCTCCCAAAGATGTTATTGTGGAATTTTATAAAATCTTTGATTTATCCTAAATTGGAGGCATCAATACCAAAGGAGTGATCAAACAGTCCACTTGTTGAAAATATTGATCATATATTCCATCGCATTTGAATGTTACATCTATAGGGAGAAAATGTGTGAATGGATGAAATTTATCCACTAATTATGCAATAAACCTTCAGATAGCTTGAAGATTTCCTTATAGAATGCATAGTTGTTTCAATATTCTTGGGGAGGCATTTCTAGGACAACCTTGAACTTAGTGGGATCCAACTTGATACCTCTTCTGGATACAATGTAGCCTAATAGTTTCCCAGATGTTATGTTGAACACACATTTCTTTGGATTTAGATGCAAGTTATAATCTAGTCTATCAAGTATCCTAGCTAGGTTAGCCTGGTGTTCTTGTCTTTTAACTGATTTAGCCAAAAGATCATCTACATAGTCCTCCATGATGATGTGCAACATATCATGGAATATAGTAGTCATTGCTCTTTGGTATGTAGCTCTTGTGTTCTTCAAGCTGAATGGTATGATATTCCAACAAAAAGTTCCCCAAGCACAAGTAAAAGTTTTTTTGTGTTGGTCCTTGTCGGCTATCTTAATATGATTGTACTCAGAAAAACTTTCCATTAGTGAAAACATTTCATGACTAGTAGTTAGATCTACTATTATGTCAATATTTGGGAGGGGGAAGTCATCCTTAGAGCGTGCATCACTAAGATATTTGAAGTCTATAAAGATCCATATGCCCCTAATGGGTTTCAACACCATTACAAGGTTGGATACCCACTTAGGATAATCTATGGGCCTGATGAATCCAACATACAACAATTTCTAAAGCTCCACCTTGACTAAAAGTGCTATTTGTGGGTGCATCTTGTGAAGCTTTTGTTTAACTAGTTTTGTCGTAGGAAATATTGTTAGATGATGTACCATGAAACTTGGATCCAAGGACCTAAGGAAGTTGAATGATATGTTACCTTAGGTGCTTCTATTGTTCCAATATTGATAGTTTCATAACCTTCAACCAAGACTACTAATTGTTCTTGATACTCTATAATGGGAATATTGAATCATCCATCCTCAGGTGCCTCAGAGAGGTTTTCACCCTTAGATACATCCTTTTCTTTTCCTTTTTCATGATCCGATAGAGCCACATTGTGGTTTTCCCTAGAGGATCTCATTTGAATTGTTTAGATTTTTCATTTCACTTTTGTGGTTAGAGGATGCAATCTCCCTCCAAAGTAGCCCCCTTTCTTAAGCTCTATGACAAAACCAGCCTAATGATCTCCTTGTGGTATACCATGTCGAATTCACATGAACTCAACAATAAATTTTTTGTTCTGGAATAAGTCCATAACAAGTGCATGATTTTGTTGATCCTAATTGATCAAATGTGGGTGAAGTAAGGGTAGGTTATCATCACTATCAGAAAATATTATGGAGGATGTGGAAAGAGTAAGGATAGTGGATTTATCAAGGTCTTAGAGGGTATCTAGGTCATAGTCACTAGAGGTGTAAGAATATCATTCCCATTCGTTGGAGTCTGTTTTAGTATGGTAGCCATTTGATGTCTCAATGATGGTAGGAGTTATTTCCTAGCAAGAGGTAGTTTCAATGCTTGGGGTAACTGCATCTATCAAACCATAACCTAGTCCCTTGTTCTTCATATGCTATTTTATTATGATGGGTTCTCTCATACCTTGTTCATGTAGACCAAGGCTACCTTTTCCAGTGTATCCCATATTTCTTGCCAACTAATAACCTTTATTGTTAGGATCCATAGAAATGCGATGCATTTTTTTCTATTCTTCTTGTTGTTCTTGTTTGTAGAGCCACTATCAGAGGTCCTCTTCAAACACCACTTCATCATTCATGTCTCCCCACTTGGTGAAAATAGTAGGTTTGAATTCATAGGTGATACCTTGGATATTCTTGATTTCCTTTGGCCACTCGTAGGATTTTGGTGATGGCGGAAGATCCCCAATGCAAAAGGATTGATTAAAATGGTATTCTTTGTAACCCTTGTCAAGTACCAGATCTTAAGGTGAAATTTTGGTGGATCGGTTGATGTAGATGGAGTTTCCAATGAAGCAAGTGATGTTGTATCGACATAGGAAAATGAGTGGAAGGATATGTAATTACTAGGTATTTGGAGAAGCGCTTGTATTTCTCCTCCAAGTTTGTGCAGTAATGAAAGGGTTCAAGATTGAGATAAATTGTAAATTCCTTATCATTTTAAGGAAATTTTAAGCATTGATGGAAGGTTGAAGGGATCGCTTGCATTGCATGGATCCATGAATGTCCCAAGAGAAGGTTATAGGGTAACTCAAGATCTAGTACTTGACAAGTTGTTTCCACTATTGTTGGCCCCACTTGATTTGGAAGTTTGATTGTGCCCTTAGAGTTTCTCTCCATATCATCATAGGCCCTTATGGTGATACTTCTATTTTTTTTTTATTATGTCATCAAAATATCCCAACTACTTTATTAGTTTCAAGGTACATATATTTAATCCTACACCTCCATCTATCGAGACTCTCTTGATATTGTGTTTGTGGAAGCAAACCTCAAGATATAGAGCTTGATTATGAAAGGATGCTTGGGGGAGGTCTTTTTCAGAAAAGACCAAGTGATGGGGGGAAGTGATGGTACCAACCATAGCTTGCAATTGATAGGTGTTAATATTGTTAGGCACTGAAGATTCAATGAGAGCTTTTTACAAGATCTCTTTATGTGCGGGTGATAACTTTAGAAGCTCAAGGATATTGATTAGTGCTAGAGATTTCTTTAATTGGTCAAAAATATTGTAGTTGTTTGAAGGCTTAATGATGGTTTTTCCTTGAGGTGGGGCTCATTGGATCATGACTTTCCCTCTTTATGTAGTGACATTACACTCGAGGTTTTTTCCTAGTATGGCTACGACATTGATATTGTGATTAGCTTGACAGATGGTTCCTATGACATCATTGTAGGTGAAGTTAGCTTTTTGATAATTGTGTTCCTTACCTTTGTCATTCCTATAGAATGATTAGGGATTGGATCCTTTTATATTACCATTTCTCTATTTTCAGAGGATCTATGATGATGTTGAATGCCAATCTCTCATTTCTCTATCAAGATTTTTACAATATTTTTAAGCATCATGTGGTTGTTTGTTGTGTGGCCCTTAATTTTGTGGAATTCTAATTGATCATTATCAATGTACTAAGGGGGTTTAAATTTTGTCTCTTCATATTTTGTTCTATCAGGAAGCTTGATAAGGTTCATTTGAATGAGTTTACACATAATCACCTCAAGAGATTATCCCAATGGAGTGAACTTTCTTGTAGTTTGATCACTTTTCCTTGGCGACCATCTTTGATTATCCTGACCTTGATTTGTTGGTTGGTTACTCTATTGGTTATTGTGAGGATAAGTAAGTTGGTTGTTTTGAGGATAGTTTGTTTGAGCTACTTGTTATTTTTTGGATTGTTAGGAGGTTGTTGTAGACACATAAAAATGACCAAGACCTGCAAGCACTATTTTACCACTTTTCGTCATGACATGATTATAACATTTTAATTATGTTTCTAACCCACATTCAACTATTAATTAAATAATTTATAATTATTTAATTATTTAATTAATTCATAATCTCTCATTCTTCATGATTATTAAATAAATAAATCTTATTTATTTATCTAATATATCCCTAATTATCAAATTCTTCTTGCAATTAAATAAAATCTTATTTAATTAATCCTTATCATTAATGTCCTCCTGATTATTAAATTAATATATTTTAATATATCTATTTAATATGTCACTAATTCCTAAATCCTCTCTTAATTAAATAAATTCATTAATTTATTTAATTAATTAAATACTTCTTCTAAATTAAATAATTATTTTTAATTATTTAATTAAGGCATGTGACACTTTTTATATTTTTAAATAAAACAAATCATTTAAAAATATCTCACATACTTAACTGATTCTTCATTTAGTAATTAATTTCAAAAATCAATTACTTGTTATCTCACAAAATCCCTATTTTGAATTAATTTAATTCAAAATAGAAGTATTCTTCTACAAATCAAGTAATTTCTAAAATTACTGATTTTCTAAAATCCCATCCTCTTGTCTTCTGATTTTTACTAATTTCATCTCCACTATCACATTCAGTCTTGATTTAATTCATTTAATTAAATATTATTCACACATATGGGTATTTTTCCCTAACCCTAATTGAGAGTTTCCTTATTGAATCTTGACCTTTGATTCTAGGGCATTCCTTAAAGCTCTCATCTTGTCCATCCATTCAAGATTGCATTTTCTATAAAATGACAATCTTGATCTCATTTTCGGATCCATGATCATTTACTTAATAGACTTTTGATATAGGCATTCTTGATATCATAGAATTTTATTTACTATTTTCAATAATAGGATTGAGTTTCTAGTTGCATAGTTTAGTAATTTAAATCCTTCAAAGGCTTTGTAGAGGCTAGGCATATAGAGTTGCTCACACACAAATCTGAGGGCATCCATCATTCCAAAGCTTGAGGAGGTGCAATAGAAGTTAGACATGGAGTATTAAATAGGTGAGATCCTTTCAGTTTCTTCAATTTCTTGTAATTATTCATTTGCATTCTATTGTATGATGTTTATTTAACTTGCAGGTACAACTAATCAAGTGATCTATCTTGCAGGAAAACTAAATCGTCATTACAGTTGTATGTTTCACACAAATTTGGCATCAACTACTCCATCATTTGTAATGTTCTTGGTCTTTGCCCATAGTTTAGGTTTTTCATTAGAACTAAAAGCTTGGTCCTTGTTATAGAGTTTAATAACTTCTAGTTCTATGAGATATCTTTCGATGACTAAACCTTTTTTAATGATTTCTTCAAAATTTCCAAGACATAACATGGTGAGTTGATAACTAATGTCTCCTTGAAGGTTGCAGAAAAATATTTCCACGAATTGTTTTTTGGGAATGGGCCACTTACACTTACTAGCTTTATGTCTCCATCTTTGTAGGTATTAATCAAAGGATTCCCCTTGGTTTTATTTAATTTTGTATAGGTTGGGGATCATTATGTCTTGCTCTATGTTATAGGAGAAGTGGTTAAAAAAATTATTTAATTATTGGTCAAAGGTTTTGATACCGGGTGGTAGATGAGAGAACCACTCAATAGCTGCACCACCAAGACTTCATGGGAAAAGCCTCATTAATTAGGAGATTATTTTTTACATCTATGCAAGCTACCAATAATTATCATATGTGTTCTATTGGATCTCCTCTTTCCTTGTATTTGCCAAATTTGGGTATTTCAAATTTCTTAGGAAAGGGTATCATGGATATGGAATGATCAATAAGATATGGAAATATGTCTTGTAGAGCATAAATCTTATTTGGCTTTCCAACTTGAGTGTCTAATATCCTTCAGTTTAGGTTTTGGATCTGTAAGGTTACATCATCACTTGGTGCATTCGTGTGATAAGGAGGGATATTATAACCTTGCTGCCCTGCAATGGTTTATGAGTTATATGTGGGGTTTGTATATATGATGACCTCTGGGCCATGTTATGAGTGTAAGATGATGGATTGGGTCCTTGAGGACCGAGGTGAGTGTGTTGCATATTGATGGTATGATGTTGTTGTGATGTGTAAGTTTGAGGTTATTGTTGAGGTGTGATGTGTTGTTATTTAGGGGTGTTGTGTTGTTGTTGTTGAGGTGTGTAGGTTTGATATTGTGATGGAGGTTGTTGTGTACCAATATTGTGTTGTGGGGGATCGGGTTCTTGGTTTTGAAGATATGTGTTTTGTGATGGTTGTACATACGTTTGATGTTGAGTATTCAAATTTTGTGGTGCTGGAACATACTTTTGATGTTGAGTATTTTGCGTAGATGATGATCCATATTGGTATTGTGTGTTAGGATCATAGTATTGTTGTTGATGCATGTATTGATTTTGAACTTGGACATTTCCTTGGTACATTATTTTATCTTGTGGGTTATTGGTTTGCAATGGTTGTTGATATGTGGGTAGATTGTTTTATTGATACATGTGTTTCCTTGAGGTGGGTTGTTAGCATGTAGTTGTGGTTGCAAAGGGTTGTTTCCTTGTTGGTTCATTGCATTTTGTTATGGTCTTAGTGGAGGATTTCCCATTTTTTTTCATATTAACACTAGGACCTTGTTGTTGGATGTTCCAAGATGTCTCATATATGTTGGGTCCCATTATATTAGTTTCCATATTGTGTGGTGGTTGGCCCCGATCAAGGTACTATTGATTTGGAAGATGAAGTAGTGGCCATGAAAGCACAAGATGATGTTGTTCCTTCCAAATTTTCATCTAACATTAAAATGAAGAAGGAGAATACACGATCAAAAGTTTCAAGGTGCCTTCACATGAAGAAACTAGAAGAAGTCATGATTTTAAAAACTTATGTTTAATGTTTATTTTGATTATTTCAATGAATTGGCTGCATACATCTGAATTTGATGTGACATTTTAATTCCTACTATTAGAAGGCAAGGATGAACATCCAAGTGTTGGTCCCGAGTAGGGTATTGTTGATTTGGAAGATGAATTAGTGCCCACAAAAGCATAAGATGATGTTGTTCCTCCCAACCCTCCATATAACATTGAGAAGGAGCATACACAGTTAAAAGTTTCAAGGTGCCTTCACATGAAGAAACTAGAAGAAACAATGATTTTGAAATCTTTTGTTTAATGTTTATTTTGATTAATTCAATGAATTGGCTGCATGCATTTTAATTTGATGTGACGTTTTAATTCCTACTATTACAGGGCAAGGATGAACAATGAAGTGCTAGCCTAAGTAGGGTAGTGTCCAATTGGCAGTAGAAAAATTCCGTCAAGAGGGAAATAAAGAATAAAGGGTGCCTACAGAGGAGAGAAAACAAGTGGCAAATGAATTAGTAAGTATCTATTTTTATTTTTTGATTAGGGGTAGAGATTGTATGTTATCTTTTAAATGTTTTTCACATTTACGTACTAGGATGATCATATTCTTCTTTCTCGAGTACTAGAAAAGAAGCTAAAAAGTGATGGGCAAACAAATCTTAAGGTGAGCACTGCATCCCTATGAGCTCACCAATCTAAAGTGTGGTATCTCCTTTCCTTGTGTAAATATATTATTGGAAATGATAGTTTCAAATTGATATGTTTGTGTATGTATCTCCTGTTGTGAAATGTTTAGCATGTGTTGCACATTAACAATGTATATATTAAAAATGAGACTTCTTTGTATATTGTGAGCTTATTTGGATTTGGTTGGAATTTTCCCTCCTAGGATGGTGATATGTCTATTGCACAACATTAGGGAGAAATGCTCAATCACAATGATCAAAGGAAGAATGTGTTTACTAGATTCCTATGACTTTAGCTATCCAAAGTGTGCATTTTTATTTAATTTTAGATATATATATATATTTATGTATTATTTTTTGAATTTGTAAAATTTAATTTTCTTCTTTGTCTTCTCACACCTTTCCCAATTTTTGTAGGATAAGAATGTTATTGGACGTGTGCGGTCTACCAAAAACATGGGCCTTGAGCTTATTGGTGATGTAGTTACAATGAAACTGGGAGATGGTAATAGAGATGGACATGGGAATGGGGAGAGAATTTTCCTACAAGTGGGAGAGGGTAATAAAGATGGACATGGGGTTGGGGAGAGCACTATCCTACAAGGGGGATATGGAAATAAAGATGGACATGGGGACATAGAGAGAAATGACCTGCCATCTATATCAGTATCGACACAACACACTTCAATTATTTTGTTCCAATTTCTTTATGAATCCTTTAATATGTCTTGAATTATGATTGACATTAATGGAATTTTTATTGGAGCCAAATCTTGATGATGAGGAGAGGATAGATACCAAGGGAATCAATTTTAAGGTCGATGATCATGTTGACATTTAATGGCGGTGTAAACTGGTTGGAAAAGGAATTAAATTTTGTGAGTAGAGGTGCTACTTGCCACAACATTCCACTCCCACAAGGTTGTGTAAGAGTCAACATTGTTAAGGTCATTGTTGGTGATTGTATAATGTCTTATCTTGGTACTTTTGCACAAATTTTTAAAGAATTTGAGGGTGGATTCACAATATGGAAGCTCTATGATTTGAGGCCTTCTCTTTTGGAGGTACATATAAATGACTTCTTGTCGTATATATCATATTTCCTTATATTTGTTTCCATCCATACATTAAATTTTCAAAGTGTTTCTTATAGGCTGAAGGTGTTCAAAGTGTGAAGGTAAAAGCACAAGCTCTTCAGAAATTTATTGTTTCATGTTCATCATTTGTGAGGGTTTGTGGAAATGGAATCACCCCTCTTGAAGTGCACAAGAACCCAAAGAGGCGTAAATATTTTTATGAAGGCATCTACTCAATTGCAAAGGATAGGTAGTATTGGAGATGATGATATAGGTTGACAATACTCATTGTGCATTGTGGGTTTCATCATTTAATTATTGAAAAATTATGGTTTAGACATATTATTTTCATGTGTTTGAACATTATGTTGTTATACATTTCATATTAGAATTTTCATTGCCCTATATAATTACATTATAAACAATGAGAAATAACAGTAGGAAATGCCACCTGAAGTCTTATTGTTTATGGTACCTTGCTTATAAATGAAAGAAAAATTTGACATTTAAATTGTTTGAGCTCAACAATTTTGAATATAGCAGGTAATTGTATTGAATAGACTAATTGCATACATGGTATTCAATAGAGTGTAGAAATATTTGTTATGTGTATGTATATATATGTGGGAAAATATTTTTCTCATCATGGATTCTTTCAAATGAATAATGGTGTTAAATGCTATTTTTGGATGTTTGATATGTAAAGTAGGTCATTGAACTGAGGGGTGACTAACCAATTGGGTTGTTATTTGTAGTGGGTTTTAAAACAACATGTGGGTTGCAGGGTTTAGAACACCCTATGTTTTCCAACCTATAGTCTTAGAAAATTGTGAATGCAATGAAAAGTTTATGTTTTTCACACTCTAATAATGTAATCAATTCCACCTTCAAAACTCAAAACAAGTCTTAGAGTAAAAAAGACATTTCACTTTCTTCATCTGATTTGGAACATAAAACTAAAAAAATTGAGTTGAGGGGTGACTGACCAATTGGATTATTACGTTTAGAGGGTTTTTCAACACTATGTGGGTTACAAGTTTCTTAACACCCACTATCTTCCAACCCCCAATTTTTCCTTATCATCTATTTCCAATTGTATTTGTTCCATGGAAGTCTTAACTTCGGGAATCTTTGAATTCATTTGGTCAAAAGAATGTGTTTAGACAAAAAAATATCTTTCTCATTCACTTTGGTCTGCTTCTTTTCAAGTGTTTTTAGAGAACAATCCTTTTTTATTTCATACATTCTATTACCTATTGCATTGTAATTTCTTCATATGAATGCAAAATGAATGCAAAATGAATGCATAATATATTTGAAAGTGGGAAATACAATGTTGGTTGTCCTTTAATTGATTATCCATGTTTAACACTAAGTGGTGGAGTAGTTGTAGGTGGGAAATACATAAAAAATCAAAATTAACTTTTGAGTGAGAAACCAATTGGATTTTGACGTGTGTAGGGTTTTAAGACAACATGTGGGTTGTAGAGTTTACAACACCCTATGTTTTCCAACTTGCAGGTTTAGAAAATAATATGAATGTAATGATTTTTTGTTTGTTTCGTATGCACCAAGAATGTAATGAATCCACCTTCAAATTTTAGAACTTTTTGGTACAATAAAAATGACATTTCACTTTCTTCATATGATTGGAACAAAAAATACTCACATTACTTGTAGTGTTGGAAAACACACTGTCACCTATCAATTATTTCCTTATGAAAAGTTTTTGTTTGTACGCACCAAGAATGTAATGAAGTCCACCTTCAAATTTTAGAACAACTCTTTGGTATAGTAAAAACTACATTTCACTTTCTTCATCTAATTGGAACAAAAAAATGCTCACATTATTTGTAGTGTTGGAAAACATATTGTCCCCTATTAATTATTTCCTTATGAAAAGTTTTTTTTTCATACGCACCAAGAATGTAATGAATTCCACCTTCAAATTTTAGAACTTTTTCATATAGTATGACATTTCACTTTCTTCATCTGATTGGAACAAAAAAAATACACACATTATTTGCAGTGTTGGAAAACACACTGTCTCCTATTAATTATTTCCTTATGATTTTTTTTTTGTACGCTCCAAGAATGTAATTAATTCCACCTTCAAATTTTAGAACAACTGCTTGGCTAGTTAAAATTTCATTTCACTTTCTTCATCTGATTGGAACACAAAAATTCTCACATTATTTGCAGTGTTGGAAAACACACCATCCCTTGTTAGTTATTTTCTCATGAATTTTTTTTGTTTTGTATGCACCAAGAATGTAATGAATTCCACCTTCAAATTTTAGAACAACTCTTCGGTATAGTAAAAATGGCATTTCACTTTCTCAATTTGATTGGAACAAAAAAATGCTCATTATTTGTAGCATTAGAAAACACATTATCCCCTGTCAGTTATTTCCTTATGAAAAGTTTTTGTTTTTTATGATCCAAGAATGTAAAAAGGTCCACCTTCAAATTTTAGATCAGCTCTTTGGTACAATAAAAATGGCATTTAACTTTCTTCCTTTGATTGGAATAAAAAATGCCCACATTATTTGCATTGTTGGAAAAAACACTGTCCCCTATCAATTATTTCCTTATGAAATTTTTTGTTTCGTATGATCTAAGAATGTAATCAATTCCACCTTCAAATTTTATAACAACTCTTTGGTACAATAAAAATGGAATTTCACTTTCTTCATCTGATTGGAACAAAAAAATGTTCACTTTATTTGTAGTGTTGGAAAACACACTATCCCCTGTCAATTATTTCCTTCTACAACTTCATAGATATAGGGTGGGGAGGATGGGGAGGAGTTGTAGGTGGGGGATACATAAAACTATCCAAATTGACCTGAGTGTTGAGTAAGTAACAGGGTTGTTCCATGTACATGGTTTCACAAGAGTATGTGGGTGACAGGCTTCTTAGCACTTAGTGTTTGCCAACATGCAAATTCTGAAAATACTATGAATAAATGGAATCCTTACAAATCATACCTTAAACAAAAATAAAATATTCTTGATTGATTCAATATTTATCTTGCACTCTAGGATTCTCCTTCATCATATTTTTAAAGTGTTGAATATTTTATATAAAGTACAAAATGTTTTATCCTTATTTTTGTACAACTTCTTTTAACTTGTATCATTATATGCACTTAACTTTTGAATGGTAAGTCCTTAATCATATCTAAAATGCATTGAGCCTTTCTATAGTTATTAAGCATATTAATTGTGCTTTGTTGTATGAAATTTGGGGAAATTGCAATGCCTTGTCAATATAATTTCAAGCTTATTGTGTCTTTGAAAAAGTATAAAATGTGTATATAAAACATGATTGTACCATAAGAACTCTTAATTATTACTACAAAGTATCCTTGGATAAAATATTAATTCTTGACATACATTCAAATGAATTTTTAACTCGTGATATATGGGTTAAATATGTTCTCTTTTGGCATGCATGGTGGATCATTTTATTCCAAGAGTGGTGCCTATTTCATCAGGTTATAAAGTCATACCATATCAAGGGAAACATGATATTTTAAAAATAAAGGAATCAGACTTGGACATAAGAAAACATCACAAATATCATATGCAACAAGTAAATGTTGTTATTGATCCATCTACATAAAAATAAAAAAATGATATGTAATAGATAAATAATCATTACAAAAAACTGCAAATCATATTTGTTATGGTAAACATGGTGTGTTATATATTTATTGTTCATAAAAGTTCTAAACAACATTGTAAATGTAACACATGCCAACGAGTGTGAGGAAATCACTAATGATATCATAAAGCTATTGAAACTAGATATAATCATTGTGTGAGGGGGAAAACCATTAGATGAAAGGCAAGAAAAAATGCAATGAACTAAGAATCTATCTAATTCAAAATACTTAATTTAAAAGATCTTATTCCATCACTCATGAAATGAACAATCTAAGCTATTGAAATTATGAAATGAAATCATAAGATTAACACAATGAATTCAAAGCAAAGGAGAGATTACCATCCCATGTTGGAGTGTGTTTTCATGATGCTAGATTGTTCATATTACTGTGAAGCCTCCACAGTTTGTGTACAAAAGCTTGAAGAATGATGCCTTGGCTAGTTGATCGAAGAAATGGTTGAAGCTCTAACAATGGTGTTTGTGACTATCAACAATAATTTGTTGTGAAAATTATGTTGATTCTCTTATCCATATTTGTGAGGAAAGAGGTTTGTTATATAGAAAATGAGATTCAAAATGGATGATCAAGATTGTGTTGGAGAATATCCAGATTAGTGGTCAAAATGTGTTGAGAGGATTTAGACATGAGAAGATTGTGCAAAGTTGATGGCACAATTTGTGTGATTGAGGAATAGATTGGATAGTTAGGGATTAGATTGATCAGTCAAGAATTTATATTGATCAGTTAGGATTTATATGGCTTAGTTAGGAAATTGATGTCTTAGTTAGAAAATTAGATTGGTTATTTAAGAAATTAGATTGATTAGTTAGGAAATTGATGGCTTAGTTGGAAAATTAGATTGATTAGTCAAAAAATTAGATTGCTTAGTCAACAATCATAATTTTCTCAATCAGAAAGTGGGTGAGGAATATGAATTAATTGATTTAATTAATTAATTCCTTTTTGGAGTTGAACATGCAAATCAAGTTTGACTTTTGCAAATAAAATTGCATTAGTTTTATTTGAGTTTTGATAAATGATTTGAATAGTTTGATTTAATTATTCAAATTTTGGATGGAAAGTGTCATAATTAAATTATTATGATTTAATAATTCAATTAACATAGGAATAAGGTGATTTAGCGATGTAATTAAATAATTGGTGTTATTTAATCAATCAGGACGAAATAAAGTGAGATTAGGACTTCATTAAATAAACATAATTTATTTAATGAAGTCGAAATGATGAAACATGAATTAATCAAATAATTTTGTTTTATTTAATTAATAGCAGAATTAGGGTTTTTAGGACTTTTAAATAAATGATATTTATTTCATTCGTTAGAAATGATGAAAAAGTGAATTAATTGAATAATGTTGTATTATTCAATTAATAGTAGAATTAGGGTTTTGGATGTTGTTTGATGTTGTGTGATGTATCTAAGATGTTCTAGGATGATTCCAAGATGTTTTAGGATGTTGTGGGATGATTTTGAGATAATTTTGAGATAATTTTGAGATGTTGCGGGATGTTCTGGGATGATTCCGAGATGTTTCAAGATGATTCCAAGATGTTGTGGGATGTTTTCAAGATGTTATGGGATGATTTTGAGGTGTTGCAAGATGTTTCAAGATGATTTTGAGATGTTTTAAGATGTTTTAGGATGATTTTGAGATGTCTCAAGATGATTTTGAGATGTTGCGGGATGATTTTGAGGTGTTTTGAGATGTTCTGAGATGTTTCGGGATGTTGCAAGATGTTCAATGTTATTTAATGTTGTTTGATGTTGTTCAGGGTGTGTAATAGGTGTTAGGTTAATTTTACATGTCTACATTTTGCCCCTTTTGATACAAAGTACTGGTTGCTTTGTTTCAAACATTCTGTTTTTAAGATCAAGTTTTTGAAAAAGAAATTATGCCCCACTGTGCCCCGATGTTCAATGGAATGATGGTAGGACTCTATGCTGCCACCTCAAGAAGTTGGCCAAAATTTTTTTGTTTGAGGTCAAGCTCATGACCCTATTCTATTTCAGTTTTAATGTGTTTTGGATGAAGAATTAGGTCCATAGGTTCTTCATTGTGCGTTCGATGTTTCTAAGAGCTTCTAATTTGAAAGTAGGAAGGTTCCCTAAGTGAAAATTAAGGTTTCCTTGAGGTTTAATATATGAAATTCATCCTCTAGTTAGCTCATTTGTGCTTTGATCTTTATGCTAATTGTTGTCTCTAGATTTCCCATTTTGTTAGTTGTCGAGGAGCAATGTAGATATTTGAGGGAGCCCCACATCATTCAAACCTTGTTCGGGAGTTTAAACGACCCTCATGCATCGGTGGCTCGATATGTACCTTGTTACTTCATGTTTTCATTTTGTTATGTTCTCATTATGCGTGTACAAAGTTTCTTGAGTCAATAGCAAAGTTTTGGTGGCTTCTTAGCATCTACATCATTTTCCTTGCATTTTCTAGGTGAGAACCTTGCCTTTGACCTTTAAACCCTCACCCTTGACCTAAACATCGCTCTTGACTTAGAACCTCAGTTTTGATTCATGCACTTGACTTAAAACCTTGCCCTTGATTGAAAAGATCGCTTTTGATTGCCATTTTTTCTGAAACCTCACCCTTGACCAAGAACCTCACCCTTGACTAAAAACCTCACCCTTGACCTAAAACCTCACCCTTGATTTAGAAATCTCACTTTTGCTTTAAACTCTTGCATTTTCTTTTAGCATTTTCCCAAATCCTTGCATTTTACTTAAACTTTGTTAGCATTTACTTGTTATCATCCTAAATATCATTTTTTATCATGTTGTTTTGTGTTGCTTTACATGTTTAGAATGAAACCCTAACACCATGGGTTAAAATGATTGTAGGTTGGCCCCAAACCATTGCAGCTGAGAGAGAGACATCATCGACACTTGTTAGATGTGATTGCCCATTTTGGTGTGTTGGAGGAATATTTTCTTGTTTTCATTGGAATACATTATATTTGTTACATGCCTCCTATTAGGAATCACACAACTATGATGACCACATTCATGAAGCGGTGACATTCTTAGACTTCCTCATTTCATTTGCCTACAAGAGAGGTGACTGTTACTCTTGAGGATGTTTGGAGGATACTCCACCTTCCCATTCATGGTGAGATTGTTACTTATCATGTTCAATGTGGTACCCACACCATGAAATGTGTGCTAGGTGTTAGACACTTTGAGGTGTGTTAGTCAGAGATTGATCTGTTCGGGTTTTTTGGTAGTGCAGATCCTATTTTTCTTGTCCTATGTGGTATGATTTTAGGACTAGTTATTCCTGATAGGAGAGGTCAATAGTTTCCTATGGGTTGGGGTGCATGTATTGAGAGTATGCTTGAGCATGGGATGAGGTATACCTGGGGTGCATGTCTCCTTGCTCATCTCTGCAGAGATATGTATGAGGTTGTGTATCGGGGTGGGAAATATATTTCCATAGGTGTTTCTCTTTTGCATGTTTAGGTGTGGGAGCATATTGCAGTTGTTTTACTGGATGTGATACATGATCATTCTCCTCATGATCCATACTCTTATCATTATGGGGATTTCATGTAATACACCTTGCCTGGGGATCTTCCTTATTAGTGTCGTGTTTTCGATGAGATGCCAGGTTTTGTGTGGAGACCTTATATGGGTTGTGAGGCTTGGCTAGAGGATTCAAATCATCTTACTTACTGCGGACAGACCTGTTGGTTGATTGGCCATTCTTATTCTGTGATAGAGTGTTACTTACCAAACCGAGTATGTCATCATTTCAGAGAGAGATAGGGCGAGTTCTTGATGCTTATGAGGCTCCATTTGGTTGAGCCACTCGGGAAGTCTATGTATGGGGTCTCTAGGCAGATATAGATACTACTATTGTTGAGTTCAGAGCACTTGCCCTAGTTGGTTGGGGTTAGCCAGTTGGTTTGGAAGATCCAGGTACTACTCTTGATTATGATGTAGGCCATTGAGGTTCACTGATCCTGGGAGTGATCATGCTTTGGGAAGAGTAGGTATTACAAGTCATCATGGGGAGCGACAATGTGTTGAGGTTCTTATAGATAAGTTGGATAGGGCCCAACATGATGGGGCATAAGGTGGTCAGGATGAGCGTATGCCTCAAGTGTAGAGTCATAGACAGGTTCTGGGTCCTCCTCCATTAGCTAGGGATGGAGATATACTATTTTCTTAGATGACTATTTCTAGAGATGTAAAGATAGTGCAACGATAGACTATAGAGGCTTGGGTGCAAATTTTAATGGTTGAGCAAGATAGCGAGAGAGGTCAAAAAAATGCTACAGAGGCTCAAGTACAATTTGTTCTGACAGAGAGAGATACTCTTAGGGTAGAGTGCGATTGTATGTGAGCCAAGTGAGATCAATTTATATAGATGTCCACTTATTATCAAACCTTATATGATGCTACTATTCCGAGGACTACTTGGAATCCACGGTTCGGAGATCCTAGTTCTATGAGTGATGGCGGCGGCGGTGGTGTAGGTACAGGTGTAGGTGATCAATTTGTGAGACAACCAGATCCTTTTGGTGGTCCATAGTGTTCTATCTTTCCTGTCGGGGTCTTAATTTTTGTATTTGATCTTTATGTTCATTGTTCAGAGGCATGTTGTAGACATGTGTTATATATATATATTTTTTCATCGGTCCAATCAAGACCTCGTATGTATGTTATGATTTTGTATTATCCTATCACACTTGTTTCATTGTTAATGATGTAATTATGACATTCACTCTCCTTCATGATGAAGATGATATATATATATATATATATATATATATATATATATATATATATATATATATATATATATATATATGAGATATACCTTCTTCTATTCAGTTTTATTTTATGCTTTATAGATGATGATATATGATGATGTATGTTTATATATGTTTTTGTGCTTTTCTAATGTATGAATCTTATATGGATAGATGAATCATACTTTTTTTCATATGATGTTGCTTATGTGGTGTTTATATATGATGAATGAATGCCTCATACATGATACATGATGTTTTTATTGGTTTATTATCATCATGATGTGTATTGATGTCATTTGTGGATGCAATATGGATATGGTTCTAATGATGTTTCTATGCAGGATGGATGTTAGTTAGAAGAAGTATCGATGATGGATAGAAATATGATGTTAATTAGAAGAAATATTGATGATGGATAGAAATATGATGTTAATTAGAAGAAATATTGATGATGGATAGAAATATGATGTTGCTAGTAGTTGATAAGTTTCTTTTTCTTTTCTTTAGAGACTTTGTAGTTTGAATAATTATGTTTGATGTAGTAAACATATATGATGCATTAGGGTATTAATGACCATGGTGACTTTTTATCTATTGCATGGAATTTGACTCTATAAATAAAGAGTATTTTTTCTCATACTAGTCCTACAAAAACTTTGATTAAATTATATAGTTGGGTTGTGTTAAAAACTATTTGGACTAGTCACACAAAGAGGTATATAACACCTAACATGCAATTGCTTCATGAATTATTTCAACACAACTTTCATATACTCAATGAAGGAAGTATTTGCCATGGTAGTATTACAAAAATATCTTACAAACAAAAAATTAAAATGACGCTCAATTTCCCCCATTCCTTCTCTAAATCCTTATGGACATCCTCGAGAGATATTGGGAATGAGTCAATAATAAATCATAAAAAATAAAGTTGCGACATCACTTGTCATATCTGTTTGGGGTTTCAAGACTATTATCCATTATTGAACATGTCTATCATAGGAATAGATCCATTAAGGAATATCTCAGGATGTTGTTCGGACTTGTCAAAAGCATAGTTAGTTGATACTTGGCTTTGTTTCCATCTATTTTGCGATCAATTTTTTGTGATTGCTTGCTTTAAGGGTATAGATTTTGATGTTTGCTTTGCTTTGTTTTTTTTTTCAAAGGGTGAGTGTGATGATCAATTTATTATGGGTGAATAGTTTATTGTGGATTTTGATGACGAGATAGGTCTTTTTGATTTTCTAAGTTTTATGATGTTGTTTTTGTTATTTTCAAGGGACTATCCTAGGGCCTCGAGGGCTCATCAAAGATAATTCTTGCCCAAATTGCACACGTAGAGGCTCATAGTTCACTTTTATTGAGCATTTTTAATCTTCTCTATTTTGTGAATGTTTCTGGATCTTGTATGTTGTATATGTTTATGGATTTTGGAGTTTCGATTTTTGATTGTTTTAAAATAAATTATGTTGGAAACCTAAGGGGACTAACCTAGGGTCTTAGGGGCTAATAATCATTGCCTATTTTGTACACATAGAGACCACATATTTCAACCATTTGACTCAAAAGCATAAACTATATTTGGATAAACAACATTGATAATCTAGATTGAAATTCCACTTTTGTGTCTAGAGGATATGTTGTGGGAAATCTACTTGAACTAGTTGTAAGGTTCAAATAAATGTTGATATCTTAGACTGTTTGAGTGAAGGAATAACCCAATGATTTGTTTTGTTTTTTATGTTTTCAAAGGTTTTTTATTTTTGTTGTTTTTTTGATGTTTTTGGATTTTGTTATTTTCTAATGTTTTTAATTTTTATCATTTTTCTGATGTTTTTGACTTTTGTTGTTTTCTAATGTTTTTTATTCTAGTTATTTTATGACCATGATTGGATGTTGTAAGATCTAATCCACAACTACCTTCAAGAAGTTTTTCCCAATAAAAATGACTTTCCTTAATTAGTGACAAGCCATGGTTGGATACATGTTTTATTATGAAATGGATGGGTGGATGTTGTGGATAGTACTAATAGATAATGATGCAAGTTGTAATCAAGCATAGTGCATTTTTACCATGTTTTCACTATGGTACCTATTCTAGGAGTGCCACAAAGTGGTTTTTCACTCAAATAAATTTTTATTCTCTTTACTATTTTTCTTGCTTTTTGATTTTTTGTATTTTTTTTGTATTTTTTGTATTTTTTTGGCTTTTAACCCTTTTTCCTGGTGTATTTTGACATGCTTCATGTGTAGAACTTCTTTAGGTGGATGTTGTTCAATGGTTCGGCCAGAGGTTCTCCTTCAGGAGTAGCTAACTAATATTCTCCAAAGTCATAGCTTGTTGTGATGATGAATGGGCCTAACCAATTGGGTTCAAATTTTTCTTTGGCATCCTGATTTAGTTATACTTTATGATTCTCCTTGAGGACCAAGTCACCAATTTGAAAGTTCTTGTCTTTGATTTTCTTGTCATAATTTTGGTTGAGCCAATTCTGATAAACATGCAGATGGTTTAACATGCTCAAACACATTTCATCTAGGAGCTCTAACTCATTTAGTCTAGATAACCTATATTCTTTGTTGTTGATCATGTGTTTTAATGAGACTTGCAATGAGGGGATTTTTACCTCGATAGGTAAGACAACCTCTAATCCATAAACCAAGGAAAATTGTGTGGCACTAGTAGGTGTATGAATGTTGGTTTGATAGGCCAATAGGGTTGGGTTTAGTTGCAAATTCCAATCACAACTAGCTTCATTAATAGTATTTTTGAGTATTTTCAATATGGTTTTGTTAGATGCCTTATCCTGACTATTTCCTTGGGGGTAATAGGGGTTGGAAAATATATGTTGGATAGAAAATTGGGAATAGATATCTTAGATGCCATGATTTTTGAATGGGGCTCCATTGTCTATTATTATCATTTGGGGAATTCCATACCTACAAATGAGATAATTCAAAATGAATATTGATATCTATTTTCCAATGATATAGGTCAAGAGAATTGCCTCTATCAATTTAGTGAGATACTCTATTGTTGTGATAATGAATTTGTGCATGTTGGATGAAGTAGGTGATATCTTACCTACTAGGTCTAATCCCCATTATGAGAAAGGCCATGGTGTTGTGATGGGTCTTAACTCTTGTATTGGTACATGAAACGGATCACTATGTTGTTGACATCGTCGACACTTTCTAGAATGTTCAATGCAATATTGCTCCTTGGAGGGCCAACAGTATCTCGTTCTGGGTAGCTTTTGGACTAGGTTAGGTCCACTAGAGTGGGATCCACAAAAACCTTCATGGACCTCTTGTAAGACTATTTGTTCTTCTTCTACATTAAGACACCCGAGTAACATACCATCTAGACTATGATGATATAGGGTTTATCCTAGGATTATAAAGCAGGAAGTTCTATGGGTGAATATTTTCTTTTTGAGTAGTCATTAAGTCAAGTGGTATGATACCATGTTGGATGTAGTCAAAAGTATCTTGGTACCATGGGAAGTTAGGACCAAAAAGAACACATACCATTTCTGATTTTAGGATGTCAAACGCAGGTATGAGTAACTATTCAATGAGGAACTCATACTTAGGAAGATTTTGTGGAATATCAAGTAGTGAGCCTATTATTCCAATTGCATTAAAAATCTATTATTTATATGAGGAACTTTCTCAAAGGTTATTTTGATGAATTATTGTTTGAAGTTGTCCACCATCCTTTTATATGGTAACAATTTTTCATCTTTTTTTTGGTACTCATCGTTCACATGTCTAATCACTAGCTGAGAGTCTCCAAGGACATGCAACTCTTTTATTCTCCATTCAATAGGCATTTTGAGCCCTATGATGAGAGCTTCATATTCTAAGATGTTGTTTGTGCATGGTAATGAATCCTATAGGCCTTGGGTATACTATCTCCTTATGGTGTGAGAAATAGAATACCTACTCAAGAGCCATGTTAAGTATGGGACCTGTCAAAGTATAGAGTCCATTGCCCTATCTATTCTATCATCAAGATACTCTCATCTAGAAAGTCCACCGCTATAGGTTTATTATCATCTATGGGTGCTTCATCCAATTGTTCTGCTATAACTTATCCCTTGATAGCTCTCCTATCCACATACTCTATATCAAATTCACCTAGGATCATCACCCATTTGGCTATTCAACATGTTAGGTTTGCCTTTGCTAGTAAGTATTTGAGTGGGTCTACTTTTGAAATCAACTTCACCTTTTTGTTTAAGATGTAATTTCTTAGCTTTTGTGTTGAAAACACGAATGAGAGACATTCTCTTTCAATGGGAGAGTATTTTATTTAATATCCCACAAGTGTTCTACTGATATAGTGCATTTCCCTTTCATTATTATTATCATCTAGCTAGGCCAAGAGAACTCCCAATGATGCTTGTGTGGTAGACACATAAAGTGTCATTTCCTTTTTTGGAATAGGTGGAATGAGTACAGGAGGAGTAAGTAGGTACTCCTTGACTTGTTGGAACTCTTGGTCACATCTCCCATCCCACTTCAAGGTGATTTGCTTGTGTAGGATATGCATGAAGGGATGGTACTTGTCTAGCAATTGTGTGATAAATTGTTTGATAGATTGTAGCTTCCCTTGTAGGCTCCTTAACTATTTTAGTGTCTTTGGAGGATGCATCTCTATTATAGCTTTTAATTTTTCCAGATCCACTACAATCCCTCTTCTTGACACTATGTACTCCAATATATTTTTGAATGTTACTCCAAACACACATTTCTTAGGGTTGAGCCTTAGATTATATTGTTGAAGTTGATCAAACACCCTTGCTAGGTTTATCAAGTGATCTACCCTTTTGAATTATTTTGCTAGAATGTCATACACATAGTCCTCCATAATTGTGTGTAGCATATCATGGAATATGGTCATCATTTATGTTTGATATGTGTCTCCTACATTCTTTATACCAAAGGGAATTACATTCCAATAAAATATCACCTAAGCACAAGTAAATTTTGGTTTGTGTTGATCATTTGGAGAGATCTTTATCTGGTTGTATCTGGAGAAACCATCCATTAAGGATAGCATCTCATGCCTTGTTGTTAGATTCACAATCATGTCGACAATTGGAAATAGAGAGTCATCCTTTGAACAAGACTTGTTCAGGTCTCTAAAGTCTATGTAGATTATTATGCCCCTAGTAGGGTTGGACATTGGTACTAGATTTTATATTCATTGTGGATAGTCGATGGGTCTAATGAAACCCACACCTAGTAGTTTCTTTAGCTCTACCTTTGATAGTAATTCTATCAAAGGATGCATTTTTAATAAGTTTTTACTTGATAGGATTTTCTCCAGGGACTATATATAAATGATGTACCACTAATGCCAGATCTAGTCTAGGCATATCAACATAGATCCAAGAAAATTTTACCTTTCTCTCATTGATGAAAGCTATGAAATTTTCCTTTTCTTCAGGATCAAGTGATGTTGCGTGGTATGTTAACTTTGGGTCCTCTGTTGTGCCAACATTTATGGACTCCACTTCTTCTACTAGAAATGTTGATGTTTCTTGATATTCTGATATCGTGAGATTGAACCCTCCATCCTTGGGTGCCTCTGGGAGGTTTTCACCTTTGGATGCATCTTTTATTTTCCTCTTTTTTGGATCTGATATAGCCATAGTTTGGTTTTCCCTAGGGGATTATATTTTTATGTTTTTTCTTTCATTTTTGTGATTGGAAGATTTAATCTCTCCACAAAAGTATACCTCCTTTGCAAGCTCCTTAATGAACATTTCTTTGTGATCTCCAGTTGGTATGTCTATTCGAAGTCCATGAACTCCGTGATTGCCTCATCGTTCTGGAATTGATCTAGAATAGGTGTATGTCGTTGTTGATCCCAATCTATGAGTTGCAGTTAATAGAGTGGGAGGTTGTCATCTTGGTCTACAAAGCTTATGCAAGTGGGTGAAAGGGTTAGTATGGCTCTTGTTTATTTTTCCCACTAGGTATGTAGGTTGTCACTACTAGAAGTGTGGGAATCATATCTAGTGACAAAGGAAGGAGAATTACATTCATATTCATTAGAGTCCATTCTAGAATGGTAATAGATGTTTAGAGTGATTTCTATATACTAGAGAGGGAACCTATCAATACTATTTTTTTTGAATAAGTCTTTAATGGGCGACTCCCTATCCATGATTTGATAGATATCTAGTTCCTTAATGCTAGCAGAAATTTCTTGTTTCTTCCAAGAGGTTCATATGGTTTTTGGAATAACCATGTTTTTGGTTTATAACCTAGCCCCATATTTTTCTTCCTTTGTTCCACTATGATAAGATTTGATCAGCCTTGTTTATGTAGGCCAAGGCAACCTTTTCCATTGTATCCCAACTATTTAACTAATTGATAACCTCTAGTGTTAGGATCAATTTAAATGGGGTTGAGGTGTTTCTAGTTCTTCTTAGTCATCCTTGTAGATCGTGGATGAGAAGTCCTCGTCAAATATTTCTTCATATTTCATGTCTCCCCACCTAGTGAAGACTGTGGGCTTGGATATCATTTGTACTATCTTGATCTCTTTTGGACCTCCATAAACTATGGGCATTGGTGGAAGCATGTCGATGCAGAATGCTTGGTTAAAATGGCAATTCCCATTACCCTTGTCAAGTACTTGAATCTTGGCTTCCATTTTCAGTTGATCACATGATGTGTTCTTGGTTGAGGTTGACGGAAGCATGGAAGGGTCAAAATAAGAAAAGGAGTGGAAGGTTATGTCATTGCTAGGCACACATTGGATTTTATTAAATTTATCCTCCAAATTTGCACAAAAATGGAAAGGGTCAGGATCAACATATAGTGTTACTTATTTTCCTTCATGAGGAAACTTTAGGCATTGATGAAAAGTTGAAGGGATTTCTTGTAATACATGGATCCATGGGAATCCCAAAAGGAGGTTGTATTGCAACTCAAGGTCCAATACTTGACAAGTAGTTTATGTGATGGCCAATCCTATCTACATTGGCAACCTGACTGTTCCTTCAAAATTTCTTTCAAGGTCGTTGTAGGCCCTTATGGTGATACTCTTGCCTTTTTCAATCACATCATTAGAATACCCCAATTGTTTGACAAAATTTAAGGTATAGATGTTTAAACTTGCACCATTATCTATCAATACTCATTTGACCATGGTTTTATTAACACCAACCTCTATGTAGAGGGCTTGGTTGTGGAATGTTCTTTGTGGTAAATCTTTCTCATAAAAGATTAAATGTTTACTTCTTGTGATATTGCCAACCATGGCTTGGAACTGAATAGGATTGAGGTCATTAGGGATTGATGTTTCCAATGGCTTTTCCAATATTTCCCTATGTGTGGGTGATAGTTTTAACAACTCTAGGATTGAGATTAGGGTAGGTGTTTTCTGCAATTGTTCCACAATGTTGTAATCACTTGGTGAGTTGATTATAGGCTTGGGAGGGGCTCCTTGTATTGTAACTCTTCCTTGATGGGTGGTTACATTACAGTTGTTGTCTCCTCCTCACATTGTCACTATGTTTTCCCTATTTTCATCAACTTGTGATAGGGTTCCTAAAATCATGTCATTGTACATGTAATTAGAATTGTGATAATCTTGTTCTTTTCCTTTACCATTCCTTTTAGTGTGGTTTTGGATTAGGTTTGATTATATTTAAAGGTCCTTGTTTTCGGGATGATGCTCAACATCTACTTCCCATTTGTCTATCAAGTCCTAGATGATGTGATTGAGGTGCATGCAATTGTTGGTCGTGTGTCCTTTGATCTTATGGAATTCACATAAGTCTTTCTCATTATACCATGGTGTCTTGAAGATAGGTTCATCATACTTTGGGTGATCATTCATTTTTATGGAGGTTTTATTGTACTAGTTTGCACATGACTATTTCAAGTGACTAACCTAGTACCGTGAATTGTCTCCTGGGTTGATCGTATTGCCTCTGTTTCCCTCCCTAATTCATCTATTGGTTTATAACCTGATTGTTCTTGGGATAAGTAATTTGGTTGCTTTGTATGTTGTTGGGACCATAGCTTATTTGTACCACCTATGGGTTTTTTTTATTTGTGTTATGTGCATTCCATAATTCTCTAGCATCTACCACTCCATCATTTGTGGCGTTCTTGTTTTTGGCCTAGAATTTAGGTTTCTCATTTAAGATAAAAGGACTATCTTTTGAGTTGTTTGATTTAAGGACTCCTCTTGCAATGAGGTCTCTCTCAATATTTATTCCGTTTTCAATTGTTTCCTCAAATTCTACAAGACATAGCATAATGAGCTGGTAATTTATTCCAGGTAGGACATTTATGATGAAAATATTCACCAAATCCTTGTCTGGAATGGGTCAGTTGCATCGAATCACTTTGTGTCTCCATCTTTGTAGGTAGGAGGTAAAGGAATCTCCTTGATTCTATTTGATTGTGGAAAAATTTGTGATGGTAATTTCTTTCTCTATGTTAAATGAGAAGTGGCTTATGAACCTGCTAGATAGCTCATCAAAAGTTCTAATTCCTAGTTGTAGATGGGTGAACCACTGTATAGCATGACTTGTACGGCTACATGAAAAGAGCCTCATGAGATAGGAATCATTGTTTTTTACCTCCATACATGATACTGAGAAGCCTCATACATGCTCTGTTGGATCTCCTCTTTATATTTGTTATCAAACCTAGGTATTTCAAAGTTCTTTAGAAAAGATAGTGCCATGATGGAACGATTGAATGGGAATGGACAATTTTTTTAAAGAATGTAGGTCTTTATTTTTTCCTACCTGCATGTTTGCTATCTATTGGGTGACATCATCTAGTTTTAGTTCCATCTATGTTTTTAATACATTTGTTTGCAAGCTTTGTGTGTAATAACCCTATTGTCTCACATGATTTGTTTGGTCATAAGATGGATAGAATGGATGCATTGGACCCTAGTAGTTGTTTTGGACATAGAGTGGGTTAGGTCCATGTTGTGTAAGGAGGGTTAGCTCCTTGTTGCTGGGAGAAGTGTATTGAAGGTTACCATGTTGATGTGTTAGCAAGACACCTTGTTGATAGGACAAATTGGGAGGAGCACCATATGGTAGACCTGCTTGTTGATATGAATTTTGCTGGAGGTTTCTCTGATGGTGCATTAACAGGTTACTTTGTTGATGGGATGATAGAAGAAGGGTGCTCTATGGCACACCTTGTTGTTGGGAAGGACTAAACTAAAGGTTACCCTGGTGATGTGTTTGTGGGACACCTTCTTGATGGGATGAATGGAGAAGGGTTCTCTATGGCACTCCTTACTACTGGGAAGGACTAAGCTGAAGGTTACCCTGGTGATGCATTAGCGAAACACCTTGTTGATGGGACAACTGAAGAAGGGTGCTCTATGGCAAACCTTGTTGTTGGGAAGGACTAAATTGAAGGTTGACCTAGTGATTTGTTTATGAGATACCTTGTTGATGGGATGATTGGAGAAGGGTGCTCTATGGCACACCTTGCTATTGGTATTGCTAGTTCGAATGGGGACCCTGTGGTCCACCTTGTTGATGGTATTAATTTGGAAGGGGACCCTATGGTATATTTTGTTGATGGTACTGATTGTTTTGGGAGAGGTTGACACTTAAAGTGTTTGGAGGTACATATAGTCTAGGAGGTGGATTGTTGTTTTGTGGTTCATACTATGATGGTCCTCCTTGATATATTTGTGCCACTATTGCTTGTTCAATTTGGATTGGTTTTCTGAACAAGGGGTTCTCTTTGGGTTGACCACTATTTTATGAGAACATGGGCGGCATGTTTGGAATCTATAGGGGTTTAGTTATTTGTCTCACAACTGATTTATCCCATAAGGGAATAAGATTGGGATCTTTGAGAGCCTCTACATTTAAGTCCAATGATAATTTAGCACCACTTTATGCTAACCTGAAGAAATATAAGTCTAGTTCCTTTCTCAACAACTTTTCCATTAGTTTGAGAACCTTGGGGTTGTTGGAATGTTTGAATAGTTCCTCCTCTACAACCATTTTGTTTGGGTCCTAGTTGTTTTTTTTTATCACCTTTTATTCACAGTATAGTTCTTCCTCACTGAAGGTGTCTCTATACACAAGTCTCTTCTAAGGCGTTTCAAGGTCACTTGTCATATATCCCCATGAGCTAATTTCATCGTTCATGGCATTCTCTAGTGGGATGTTGGTGTTGTTCTTTCTTGCTTCCATTTTCTTCCCATGTTGTGATCTTGTAGTTGTCACTAACAACTCCCATGATTTTTGTGTCTGTTTTCATAACTCCTAGTCTCTGGAAAATATTTGGCCTATTGGTGTAAAGTGATAATAGAAAAAGTCTAGCTGATTTTGACAGGTGTGATATCTTCTTGAGATGAAACCTTTGGCAAACATTTTTGTAGGGCAGTTCTTTGAAAGACGGAGTATAGAATTCTTCTTAAGCATCTTTCTTTTACCAATCCTAATGATATTTTTATTTCCAAAAAGCATGAGAGATATATGTTTATTGTCACGCGGGTGGTGGTAACATGGGTCTTTCAACTGCTATGTCTAATTTCTCTTCCGCCATCTAAGATGATTGATGCAGTGAGAAACTAGTGGGGTGTTTTGTTCTTCTCAAATATGAAGTTTCTCAAACTACTTATGATGTTAGTTTGTTCACCTTCAATGTATGTGAGACTAGGTTGAAGGATTAGTGCTACAAGGTTTTGTTGTTGAATTGGAGAAGTTGGTTGCTAGATGGTCATAAGGTGTAATGGTGTTTTCAGATGGTTTCTATGAAGCTCAATACCTTGAGGTTTGAAAGATGTTTTAGAATAGTGCTACTTTTTAGAAATCAAAATGTTGAAGAATTAGGGTCAACATTTCACTTGCTTGTCTAGAGGATATGTTGTGAGAAAGCTTACTTGAACTATCTGTGAGTTCCAAGTAACTGTTCATATCATAGAAGTTTGAGTGAATGAGTGATCCCAATGGTTTGTTTGATTTTGATTTCAAGTAGGATAGAAATAATGGATCAAGGACTATGTGACTTATTTGGTTTTCCAATTATTTTGTTCGAACAATGATCCTATAAATAAGTTCAATTTTGTTTTCCCCAAGTTTGTGTCTTTCTATAATTCAATGTTTTCTTAGAAAAAAGTGAGCATCTTTTGGAAAATGCAAGGATCTTAGTAGCAAGTGCACTAGTTTCTAAGAAGAAAATGCAAGGGATTAAAAGAAATTGTGTGGTTCCCACATCAAGTGCTCGGTTTCTATCAAATGGAACTGATTTTCATCAATAGATTTTTTGGGATAGAGAGAAAATGCAATGAAATTTTGGCTACTGCTCAAAAACTTTGGCAAATGTACTGAAATTTTGTGTAAGTGCAATGAAATTTTGGAAACTTCTATAAAAATGTGATGAATTGCACTAGAATTTTGTGCCAATGTGGTTTTTGTTTGTTTTGTTTCCAGTTTTGAAAAATATTTTGTTTTTGGATATTTACAAGTTTAAATTCAGCTCTTCTCTCAACTTCTCTGTGTTTGGAGTATGGCAAGTGATAAAACAAAATTTAGACTAACTCACAAAGCATGAAATTATGTGACCTTCATGTCTATAGTTGAAGTTGTGAAACCACGAAACCCAAAGCATAGTTCTCAAATGTTTACTTTCATCAATGTAACCTAAAATAGAAGCTAGAATATTCAAAGTCCTTTAAGGAAAAATCCTTTCAAGGAGTACAAACATATAGCTTATTTCACAAGTATACACTAAGTAAAAGGGTTTTTGATTCAACCATATTATTCAGTGTTTGTTTGAATGTGTTCTTTTTAGATCAAGAACAAAGTTTGATGTCAAATTGTTTTGAATTTATTTGGTGAGTTTAACATAAACAAGCAATTACAACCCTAGTGGATAGACACCACTATTTTAGGTAGGCTTTCCTCATGCTCCGAAGAGATGATTTTACATGGCGTGTAGTCAAACTTGTCAAGTAACTTCTCAAAAGTAAATTCTGATGCACCACTTTCAAAGAATGTTTTGGCTAAAAGGGAAGCTTCTAAAACAATTTGTCTCTTAGTAATGTTTTAGGGATATTATTTTTAGGCCCCTATACATGCGGTATTTTGTTCAATTAAGAAGCTTCCAACCCTTGAGGGTTTTTATGCATCATGAGGATACTAACGAAGAATACGTCGACATAGGCCAAAAACACTTGGTGGGTGATGAACTTATCTCACACCCACAAAATATTTATATAGTAGTCTAAAATGAAAGTATCACTTGGTCGCCTATGAGTTCTCCAATGCGGGATGTATCTCAATAGGCATGTCCTCCCAAAATTTATGCTTGAAAAGAAAGGTGTGAAGCTCAAGATGTTTTCAATCACCCAAGATCACCAAAAGGTGCAAGGGGAGAAGACAACCATCTAGCTTACCAATCAATGAATCCACAACATACACTTCATAGAAAATTGATTCTTTTTAAACACCTCGAGCTATGTTATCCCCAAAATATGTGAATAAAATAAAAAAACTTGTTCTTTTTAATTGTGCCAATGTGAAATATTTTGGATATCAATCAAATTAAGATAGCAATGGTGCAAGAAAAAAGAAACAACTTGTTCATTTTAAGTCCAAACTTGAGTGTTTCTAAGAAAACAATTTTTCATCTTACTTGGTCAACAAAAGAAAAGAGAGCATGAGTCAACAGAAGGAAATCATTTTTTTTGTGTTTTTGTTCTTTTTATGTACCAAACTCAAAGTTCCTAAATATGAAAATGTGACAGGAATTCATTTTTTAGAGCACTTTAATTGAAGTTTTTTGTTCTTTTTAAGCACCAAATGAGAGTTACTAACTTAAGAAAGCTTTAAAATTTGTTCAATTTTAACAACACCAAAACCAAATGTGTATTTGTGTTGTTCCTTTTATAGCACCAAAATTAAATTTTCCTAAGTTAAGAAAGCTTAAAGCTGGTTCAATTTTAACAACACCAAAACAAAATGTGTGTTTTCATTGTTCTTTTTAAAGAGCCAAATTTAAACAATCCTAAGTTAATTAAAAGATATTTGTAGATCTGGAATCCTTTGACCAATCATCTTCCTTGCAAAAAGAAAAAGAGTTAAATTCTTTCAAATATTGTATACAGACATGTTAGCACTTGATACACATTCAAAAACAAGCACATGTTAACAAAAAAACAATTGCAAAAGTACAGATTCCATACATTGGTCTGTCAAAGCAACTGCTCAATTCTTTTTATAAAATTTTCCCCGTCAGAATCAAATGCTCAATTGTCAAAGCAAATGCTACCCCTATCAAAATAAAATGCAAAATAAAATGCAAGGTTTTTGGAGAAGATGCTCAATTATTTTTGCAAAAGCATAGTTTTTTTTGCAAGATGCTCTATTTTTAGAGGAGATGCATAGTTTTCTTGATAGGAAATTGCAAGATTTTTCTGGACAGTGCATGAAACATTTTTCAAAAACACTCTAAAACCCTACAACTTTAATTTAACTCATAAAAATGTTATTAGTGAGGACCATGGTCCCATCGGGCATGCCAGAATGTATGAGGGAGAAAACCATAGAATGGAAACAAGACAAAATGTGATGAATTAAGAATACATCTAATTTAAAAACACTTAATCTAAGTCTTATTCCATCACTCATGAAATGAAAAATCTAAGCTATTGAAATTACATAATGAAATCATAAGATTAATACAATGAATTCAAAGCAAAGGAAAGATTACCATCCCATGTCAAGGTGTGTTTCCATGATGTTGGATTGTTTGTATTGTTGTGAAGCCTCCATAGTTCATATGCAAAAGCTTGAAGAGTGATGCCTTGGTTGGTTGATTGAAGAAATGGTTGAAGCTCTAACAATGGTGGTTGTGAATGTTAATAGTAATCGATTGTGCAAATGATGTTGATTCTATGTTCCTTATTTGTGAGGAAAGATGTTTGTTATATAGAAAATGAGATTTAAAATGGATGATCAAGATTGTATTGGAGAATATCCAGATCAACAGTTGAAATGTGTTGAGAGGATTTAGACATGAGAAGATTGTGCAAAGTTGATTGCACAATTTGTGTGATTGAGGAATAGATTGGATAGTCAGGGATTAGATTGATTAGTCAGGATTTTAGATTAATCAGTTAGGATTTAGATGGCTTGGTTAGGAAATTAGATTGGCTAGTTAGGAAATTAGATTTATTAGTAAGGAAATTGATGGTTTAGTTAGAAAATTAGATTGATTAGTCAAAAAATTAGATTGCTCAATGAACAGTCGTAATTTTCTCAATTAGAAAGTGGGTGAGGAATATGAATTAATTTATTTAATTAATTAATTCCTTTTTGGATTTGAACGTGCAAATCAAGTTTAACTTTTTGCAAACAAAGTTGCATTAGTTTGATTTGATTTTTGATAAATGATTTGAATAGTTTGATTTAATTACTCAAATTTTGGAGGGAAAGTGTTGTAATTAAATTATTATGATTTAATAATTCAATTAACTTAAAGGAATAAGGTGTTTTAGTGACATAATTAAATAATTGGCATTATTTAATCAATCAGGATGAAATAAAGTGAGATTAGGACTTTCTTAAATAAGTGTGATTTATTTAATTAGTCAAAATGATAGAAACATGAATTAATTAAATAATGTTGTTTTATTTAATTAATAGTAGAATTAGGGTTTTTATAAATCTATTAAATAAATGAAATTTATTTAATCTGTCAAAAATGATGAAAAAGTGAATTAATTAAATAATGTTTTATTATTCTATTAATAGAGTAATTTAGGGTTTTGGATGTTATTTTGATATTGTGTGATGTTTTCAAGATGTTCTGAGATGTTCCGGGATGATTCTGAGATGTTTTGGGATGGTGTCGGATGATTCTAAGGTGTTTTGGGATATTTTAGGATGATTTAGAGATGTTTTGGGATGATTTCGAGATGTTGTGGGACATTGCGGGATGATTATGAGGTGTTGCAGGATGATTTCAAGGTGTTGCGAGATGATTTCAAGATTTTGTTGAACATTTTGGGATGATTCTGAGATGTTTCAAGATGATTATGAGATGTTGCAAGAGTATTATGAGGTGTTCTGAGATGTTTTGGGATGATTATGTGATGTTTCGAGACATTGCAAGATTTTTTTTGATGTTGTTTGATCCTATTTTTGGTGTGTGATAGGTGTTAGTTCAATTTTAAATGTCTACATATATATTCATATATATATATATATATATATATATATATATATATTCCATGTCAATCAAATATGTATACATTTGATATTCAAATGAATAAGATCAAGTTAAAATTGATATAATCATATCAAATATATATATATTCCTCTATGTACATGTATATGTACATATACATATATTGATATATATGTATGGAAATTTCAATTTTTCACACATACATATATGTCAACATATGTATACAATGTATATATCTTATATATATACGTTTAATTGAATAATCAAGCAAATACACAATTACTATCTTATTGATATGGCATATACATGTGATGTATATATACATATACACATACATTTTGTAGTGTCCATTCAACAACACCATACGCATAAGAAACATGTTCGTATGTGTGCATAGGTATGTCTACCTATGTACTCTCATGTACGTGTTCCTTCATGCATATGGTCTATTGTCAAAATGAATATGCATACATATATATTTAATGTATGTTCACCTCATCAATCAAGCATAGTAATATAAGGAAGAACTCATAAGCTCCAAACATATAAAAATCATCCAATAATGCACTCAACAGTAATCAAGACCCTTACTAATGCAATCACATCATCCTCAAGGATGAATTACCAATTCTCAACATAATAACTTGACTCAACCATTCTACTATGAGTGTGTTCAAACTTCATTAGGTTACATTACTAGTAACCTAACTAAGTTCTTCTCTTGAGTGATACTTCCCCTCACACTTGGAGGATTTAACATGAACCTGCATCCAACTAACACATTCCCACAATAATCAACTATTCATCATAACATGCATTTAAATAATTTTTTTCCATAGTTAGAATATTCAATTCAATAGCCATCCATTTCACATATATGCATTTCATCAGAGATCATTAAATGAAATAAATATTCATCCATAATTCATTGATAAAAAAGTGCAAGCACATATATTCTCAATCAAAATTCTAATTACATTGACACATGCAATATTTTACTCTAACACAGTAATAGTAAATAGGTAAATACATAATGGGGTGTGCCATACTCCCCCATTGTGAATCATCATCCTGGATGATTTTATGTAGCAACATAAACTAAGAAAATAAAAAACATTATTTTCAAGTACTCTCAAAAGCATTTAAAAAACGTGGAAACTTTTGTTGTATCTTAGTATAGTCTTCCCAAGTGGTAGAGTCTTCCTCATGCTGGTCCCATTGGACTTTGAACTACAAAACTTCTCTACTGCATAAGAGAAGCTTACATGTTTCGAGCACCTTGATAGGGTCTATCGTTACCACTTTGGAGTCCTATTCTTGTAAAACATTCCAATCAACTATATGATTATCACCTGGTATATACTTCTTTAGGTAAGAAAAATGAAAGACATTATGCATCCTAGCAAGAGCTGGTGGCAACACAATTCGATAAGCCAACATCTCTAGCCCAAAACTTATCTTATCCTCAAGCTTATCCAAAATTATAGTGGTTTGAAACTTTCGACCATAAAATGCTTTGAAAGGAGCCATCTTTATTGCAAAATGGTAGGAGTTTTTATAACAAAATTCCACTAAAGTTAAGTAATCTTCCCACTTGTATTTATGATCCATGCAATACATTCTAAGTAGGTCTTCTAGTACTTGATTCACCCTTTCTATTTTTCCATCAATTTCTAGATGATATGCTAAGCTTATATTCAGTTGAGTCCCAAGTGAAGAAAGTAAGGTTTGCCAAAACCTTGAGGTGACTCATGCATCCCTATTTGAGATTATTTTCTTAGGAATTCCATGCATCCTTAAAACTTCTTACATAAATTTTTGAGCTATAATAGGAGCTCCATCAGTTATATTCATGGGTATGAAATGTGCTACCTTAGTAAGCTTATCCACAACCACAAGAATGGCATTGTTCTTATTCCTTGACAAAGGAAATCTTTGCACAAAGTTCATACTTATGACTTGCCACTTTCTCTTTGGAATATCATGCAAATATAATAAACCTGGAGGATGATGATTCTTTTCTTTTAGCCTTTAACATTCAAGGCACCTAGCCACAAATCTAGAAGCATATCCTTTCATCTCTTTCCAAAAATATAAAGGCTTTACATCTACCAACATTTTTGTCACATCAGGGTGTCCAGAGTATGGTGCTTCATGAACCTTGGGTAGATAAATTCTCCCCTTATACCTAAGTAATCTATTAGGTTCAAATGGAATCCTTCATACCTTGCATCTTGCAAATTTCTAGTGAGTTCTTGCTTAAATTATGTATATTACTTATCATCTTTGTATTTCTACAATACTTGACCTTTAAAGTCAGTTTGAATTGTCACTATTGAAGCAATATGACATCTTTGACTTAATGCATCGACAACCCAATTTTATTTCCATTTGATATAACTGATATTGAAGTCATAATCATCTATGAACTCTAACCATCTTCTCTGTCTTACATTCAAATTAGGTTGAGTAAATAGATATTTCAACCTATGATGATCATTTTTCATCTCAAAAGGCCTCCCTAACAAGTAATTCCTCCACATTTGTAATGTGTGAACCACAATTGCTAACTCTAAATCATGAGATACATAATTTTTCTCATTGGTTTTTAGATTCCTTGATTCATAAGAAATTACTTTCCCTTCTTGCATTAAAACACCACCTAAGACCTCTCCTGATGTATTTGTGATAACAATGAATTCACCATCTAGATTTGGTACTTTCAAAATTGGGGCAATAGTTAACTTCTCTTTGAGTAGGTCAAATGCTACTTGGAACTTCTCTATCCACTCAAACTTCTTTCCTTTCTTCTACAAAGAATTAATTGGAAAGGCTATCTTGGAGAAGTTCGCAAAAAAATTTCTATAATATCCCACCAAACCCATAAAACTTCTTACCTCTGAGACATTTTTGGGCACTAGCCATTCTAGCACTACCTTGATCTTAGATGGAACAATTGAGATACCATCTACTAAGATCACATGTCCAATATAATGCAATATCTTCTAAAACAAGCTACACTTAGAGAGTTTTCCATACAACTTATATTATCTCAGTCATTGTATAACTATCTCTAAATGTTTACAATAATCCTCCTCATTCCTTGAATAAATCAAGATATCATCTAGGAAAACCAAGAAAAACTTATCTATGAAATCCATAAATACATATTTCATAAGGTTCAAGAATGTTGTAGGTGCATTAGTTAAACCAAAGGGTAGAACTATAAACTCATAATATCCATATCTAGTTTTGAATGTAATTTTAAAGATGTCCTCATCTTTAATTCTTAACTAGTGATATCCAAATCGCATATCAATCTTAGAAAATATAGAATCCCCCATCATTTGATCAAATAGATCATCAATGCATGGTAATAGATAATTATTATTTATCGTAGCTTTGTTAATCATGTGATAATCTATGCACAACTACAAAGTACCACCCTTCTTTTTCACAAATATTACTGGTGCTCTCCGAGGTGATACACTTGGTCTTATCAATCCCTTAGACAAAAATTCATCCAATTGTGCCTTAATATCCATTAGGTTAGTTTTTTTCATTTTGTAGAGCACTTTAGAAATAGGCTCATATCCTAATACTATATCAATTGAGAAGTCAAATATCCTTTATGGTGTTAGTCAAGGTAGTTCATTTAGAAACACATCCGGAAACTTCCGTAGTATAGGATATCTTTCCATATATGTGACTCCAATTTACTCCATTGCACCTTCTTCTATCTCTTGGAAGCTCTATGGTCCAAAGTTATCAAGACCTTCTTGAGAGTTTAATCCCTTATAATCTTCAAGATTTTCCATCTTGACTGCAAAGAGCTTGCATCCTTTCTTCTTATCCCTAAGAAATTTCATTATAGAGATTTGACGTAGTTTGAGCACCCTAGGTATCCCATGTAGCATCACTTGGTTACCAAAATCATTCAAAAATTATATTGTTTTAGAATGGTAGACTACATTAGCTCTGTGTCTCTATAGATAGTTCATGCCTAGGATAACAACATAGGATCCTAAGGGTGCTACATAAAGGTTTACCTCCATAGAAAAACAAGGTAGCTCAATCCTAGCTTCAAACAAACATTGTTCCACTATTCCTCTTGTCTGGTTTGCATATTATACAACCCAAGAATTTTCCATATAACCAACTTTCCTAGATATTTTCTTAGCTATTCTAGGTGAAATAAAATTTTTAGTTGCTTTAGTATCTATAAGTATGCAAATGGGTAAACCAAACTAAATCCCTGGAGTCCCAATTTGAGTCACTTGATACTCTGCTTGGAAATCATCCAAGACAACATGAATATATTACTGGAGCACTGCTTCTTGGGTAGGAAGTGGGTTACCATAAGATAATGACCCATAAGACTTATTGGGACATTGATTGGCATAGTGGTCTCCCTCACATGTGAAACATCCAATAGAAGGTCCTTTCTTCATTGTGGGTTCTCCAAATTTATTAGAATTTCCACTAGCATTATTAGATTCCGTCATGTTATTATTATCTTATGGAAAACATTTAAATGAGCATTCATTCACTCACAAGAAATTCTACATAAGATTTAAGAACAAGATTTTTGATAAAAACATGATTTTATTATTCACATGGATCTCAATATCCTTTTGATTACATAGAGTGACTATTTAGATAGTCAAGTGGAGAGTATCACTTGGATTCACTCTCAAATACATAACTTAGTGGGGTATCCCCTTTTGATTTCTATTCATCTATCATTTATTCAAATATATCTTTTTGTTCATCTCTCATTTGTTCATATCTATCCCAAAATGGATAGTACCCTTCAAATTTATCATCTGATACATAGTTGTGGGGGATATAACCCTCTGATTCATTACTCGAAGAAGTTACAATCACTTTTGACATAGGAAGGAATATAGGGTCTCTAAATATGAATGCAGGGCTGACACCTCCTTCTGAGGGAATATCCCTTGAAAGTGATAAGGAATTAGACTTTGTTGGTAATACTAGAGGTAGATAGTTGTAATTAGCCTCCATCTTCTTATTTCTCTTTACATCACTAATATGAGAAAGAGTGTGACTGAAGTTTTCAGTGTCACTTAGCTAGATGACATTGTCATAATTGGTACCCTCAATTGTACTAACGATGGCTTGTCTTTCCTTCTTGGATTTTAGGTAACACTCATTCCCAATTATTGACTTTCTTGCAGTTAACCTAAGATGCACCATTCTAGCACAAGAATTTCCAAACTTTAGATAATTTTGGATGAAAATTATGATGAGATCATAGGTTCTAGAGCTAAACCTAGTAGGTTTGATACCACATGTAACATGCTAATCATTAACTCAAGTAAAATTTCTTAATTTTTCACTTTCAAGTAAATTAACTATGTAACTTAACCATTGCCATAAAAAAATTATTTTCTTAATAGAGAACAAATGAACATAGATGTCATAACCTTCTTGTATTGGGTTTCTAGTCCCATTAGAACTTGTTTTAAGTTAATAAAAAACAAATGAACATAGATTTCAGGACAATAATCAACATTGATTCCATTTCCAAAATAATATTTCACATATTACATTATTCCAAAGAATGTGTACAAAGTATATACATAGCTCAATTGAGCTTCAAAGAAATAAATATTGATGGTCCAAGAATATCCTTTCAAATCTTGGTCTTTTGTCACCTATTGAGGAGGAGAAACATTACTGAAGTGCTTTTCCACCAACCAAAAACTCATATGTGGTCCCTCAAACATCTATCATATGATAGATGGCCCTACCCTTCAATGAAGAGATTGGTGGAGTAACCTCGTAACAACAACCATCCTGAGCTTAGTGTTGTGTCCTACATGACTAGAACTTGTAAACCCTACAATCCTAAACTAGCATGTATAAATGGATCATGGTGAATTGAATAGAGCCAAAGGAAATAACACTACTTTGGTAAAAGTGTTCTCACTCAATACTTCGAGTGATAGTCATCCTACTCACATACACTACTCAAGCTCAATTTGAATTTAGGCCATTATAATCTATGCATAGGTATTTCCTTCTATTGGTAATATTTAACCCTACAAAAAAATTATTCTCTTTCCCATAAGCTCAGTGGTATTTCTACCCACAAAGAATAAATACAAGTTACCCTTCCTTCAATGGATTACTAGATCCCAGTTGTAACTTACAAGCTATTTAATACAATCAAATAACTTTGCAATGCATCACCCTTAAGCTATCCTTGTTTAATGATTCCTAGTATACTTATACTAATGATAAAAAATCCCTCCTATTATGGAGTAAATACAAACTAAAACAATGAAAGTAAGATGGGAAAGAGGGTTTTTATCCTTGAAGAGATAGGGTTCCTCCTATTTCTCTCAAGTTTTACTCAAGGAAATCTTAGAGATCTCAATCCAAGGACGTAAAGGGGAAAGAGATTTACAATAGGGATGTCATAGGGTTTGATTAGAAACTAAAGGGGGGTTCACTACCAAGCTAGGGCTTGGAAAGACTAATGAAATGCAAGACCTAATTTTTAAACCAAATGCAAAGGAAAACTTCATTAAATGACCTAGAAAAGAGTACAAATTTGAACAAAAAGTTGGAAAAACATAGAATTGCACCTAAAAATCTCAAGGAGCTTTGGAATCAACTCTAAAATGATAAAAATGCTAATTTTAGGGCACACTAGGATTCATACGCCATTTCTGGCATATAAGTCCCAGTCTAGGGTTTTTTGGACTGGAACAAGTTTCTGACAGTGTAGATTTAGGATCTTCAAAAATTTGGATAGTTCAGGTAGATAAATGTACCACTAGTGAGAAAACCTTTCTACATGTGATCAGTGTAGAGTTCTCAGAAGCCCAAGGATATGAGACAATTCGCCACTGATGATGTTGTCTAAAGTGACTCAATTTGTGAGGATCATGATATGCCCCCAGCCTCAAATGATGATTTCAGTGCCACAAATGCATACAAGGAGTGGTGGGTAGTAGAACGATTAGATCCTATATTCCCAATGGATGAGCCTATAGGCTTTGTAGGGCCACTTTCAAATCAAAGGGATGAGGAGTAGGAGAGAGCTGAGGATATAGGACTAAGGGTTGAAAACCTATTCGTAGATATGATAGATGAGAACTATGATGAGGTTGCACACTTGGATTATAATGGGTAGGAGGAGGATGAGTAGGAGTACGAGGTGGAGGACAAGGAGGAGTAGTTGATGAGTGAGGGTGATGATAAAATAGAAGAGAATCTAGTTTTCCATGAGTGGAGGGAGTCAGTTCCCACTCATATGACTAGATCACAATCAACAACTACATCGCGCACCAACACCAATGGTCATAAAGAGTCTAGCACATCCTTCATGCCTCCTACAAAGGACAAGGTTGTCTTCACACTATCAACCAGAGATCTAGGTGATGACATTTTATTTAGTACTATGCTCATACTTATGTTCATGCTTATTATTTTAATTTTATGTCTATATATTGTATAGGAAAGAATTTACACCCCTTAGGAAAATTCCCATTTCACATGCCCTTACCGTAGAAAATCAAATCTGAAGGTGAAATTCCACATCACCTACCTGCCTTCCATCCACTTAGCATTCATGTGACAGTAAGAGAATATTTGTCAAGGAAAAAAGTGCAATGCATGGATTTCTTCATGACACATTGCCATCCTTGATGAATTTTATGTCTAAAGTTTGCAGAGGCATTACACACCCGATTGGGTTAGGATTGTAATGTCCCTCTTTGACCAACCGACCTAAAAATGCCTTATTCCCTCTTCTCCCACCTTCAAAAAAATTCATTCTCACTTCATTTGGAGCCTTTAGAATCTCTCTTGAACTCTCTTAGCATTTTAATTTCACTCACACTCTCAAGAAACATTCTTGTACTCCATTACAATAGATTTGAAGCTCCATCAACTCGACATTGCAAGTGTGAAGCAAGCCATAAAACTATTGGGTTGGATTCTTGTGAGACCTTATTTCATCACTACCATGACTATGGTGACATTTACAAGTCCTCGCATTCACCCTCCATTAAATAGTGAGATTTTGGGTGGAGGTGGTTGATGTGTACGTGTGGATCTAGTTGGTGAACTAGCACTTTTGTGAGTTAATATTTGTCACTTTAGTATTTATTTACTTGCTCCATTATCTATGCATTTACTTTTTGTACTTCATTATTTTGTCATTTTAGTTAAAGTTAACTACCTAGGCTGTTTAGCTAGTTTTTCTAGTATTTTTACTGTGTCTTCCATTTTTTAGCCATACGGACACCAGCACGCTAGAGAGACGCTAGCGCATGATGTTGTTATCCTAGAACTACACTATCATCCTCAGAACAAAAGCTATCTAAGGTACAATATTGATCCTAAAAATTAGCTTTCCTAGCCTAAACCTGAATCTTGGGTCTGAAGAGTGATAAAAATACTACACAGTTCTCTTAATTCTCGATCCTTTTCCTTTAGAGTGAGGTAAGCTAGGGAAGCCCTCTACTCTTGGCTCTCCGTGACCTAGAGCCTTGGCATGGTTGGTCCCCCTCTCTTACATATTTAGTGAACCTAACGTGAACCATTCTGGTTTCATTATGTAGTGTTGAAAGTTCCTTACCTCATGTTCTAGGAGCATTGTAGGTTTGAGTGTTGTGAGGCGTTTCGTCTTACAACCCAACTTACGACCCATAGTAGGCATAGTTGGAAGTTTCTGTAGGTGTTGCATAACAAAGCCTTAGTTGGGTCACTCTCTAATTGTGAACCTTTGGGGGGCTTTGTGAAAGTATTGTTTAGTATGCATGATGGCCTCTTTCTTGAATTTTCCTATCCCCTTTATGCATCCTATGAGTGGTGGTCTAAGTATAACCTTCACCTCATAGGACATGTTGATGGGTTTTCATATAGAACCATCTCCTCTTTACATCCCTACATGAATTAAAAAAAAATCATAGCAGGTGGTCTTAATGACCCAACATGCTAGGTGAATGTGATTACTGAGGAGACTATGTTAATTAAATTCTTACATAAAGATGGGTACCACACACCTATGATCACCATCCACATGCATAACATGCTTTCCATACCTCCCTTTAGTAGCATTGTTTTTTCACTCCTTCTCAGATCTAATTTTGTAAGCCTACTGTTTGACATAATTCTGGGGTTTGAACTCTTTAGAGTGAAGATTGGCATCCCTTGGCTAGAAGCTATGAATGTAGTTCCCTCGGTTGTGCATAAATTTTTGTTTATTCATGGGGGTTTAGTGCATGTGATTCACAAAACTAGTTATAAACCACTAGTTGTGCATGATAGCTATTCCTTAGATCACTTTTTCCTGCACCCATTGGTCCCCTTCCACCTAGTAAGTACCTCTTGTACCAGACATATCAAAAGTATAAGAAAGGGTGCTTAATTCCTAAGGTGAGGTATGCTCCATCTCCTAATGTTGTCTTGCATAGGTCCTGCTTAAAATTTGACAATGATGCCATAAAGGCACATAGAAGAGAACAAGAGAAGCACTCTCAAGGCCCCTCTTCCTACTCTTCCACTATCTAGCCTAACCTATCCTCTTGACCTAATGTGGTTCCATTAGATTCTATTTCACACTTGTAGGAGAATCCTATGGTGCCCGCTTGGTGAAAGCCCAAGCATCTTGCATTCGAGCTTCCTTTCCTACCCACAGAGCCTAGGCCCATTTGATATGGTAGAAGTAAGGGTCCCCATGAGGAATCCTCTATGTATTGACCTCTGAGTCCTCCCACCACTCCTACTCCTAAAGTAGTGAATGAGAAGAGGCCCGCCATCAAGGTGATAGAGATGGATCCCTCGCTATTTCTAAATATCTTCCTCCTACTCCTATGTAGGAGTCTATTGCTCCACTAGAAACGACTATGATGTACACCCCTATGGATAAGCAGGAGCCTTCCATCCTTTTGTAGCTCTTGACCTCTAGCAAAAGATTCATAGAAACCACCTTGCATGTGAGCCTAAGCACTGATGAAAGGCTCTAGTGGCTAAGAAGGTTTCTTTGCAAAAAAGGAAGAGGATATGATTTCCCCCACTTTAGGACCTCTTGCTTAATCCTTGTCTCTCTAGCCATCTACTTTCATTCAATCTAGCCCAGTCTTGTTTCTGGCTCCTACTATGAGTGTGAGTGCACCTAACCCCAAAAAGGTGTAGGTGTTCATCACTCCCTTAGTTAAGACACCTCTCTTAGTGTCCCTTCTAGACATCCCGCCATTCCAAAAACTTATGGACATGCCAAATAACTCAGTGGTGTCTTTTGTGGTTTTCTCCTCCTCTTCCTCTACACCTCTTGCTTTATCCATGGGGATTTCACATCCCTCAATGAAGTAGACAATGCAGGTTGGCCTTTCCAACAATAGAGGGTATACGAGGATCCCAACTTATCCAAAAGGTCATCTTTCACTAGCTTATTTTGTCCTAGTGATGGAGCAAGTTCTAGCTTCCCCTGAGTTTGTCACTCCTCTCGAGTTGCTCAGTGAGCCAAGTAGTGAATCTTGGGTATCATCCTCTCTATCCGCTGAGGTACAACATGGAACTTCTATAAAGTGCATGTTCAAATCTCTGGATGAAGTCTTGGCCTTATCATTGATCTTCATGAAATCACTGACCATAGCTTTACAAGAGCCAAGTAGAGAATACCTTGTGGGGGATTCTTCCTTAGCCCTTGTCTTGAGAGGGTTAGAATCTCCTCCCCTTAATATTCCACCACTGCATGGTCATCCAACTTCTCCTTATAATGATCAAGATTGGGAAGCGGATGACCTCTTGGTCAATGAGTGTTAGAGGATGCCTCTTTTTTATCTTTAGATTAGATGTTTGTGTGTTGTGATGTGTTCCCCCATGCTTGCATTATCTGTTCCTAGATGACCCTTGTCACCCTTGTTGGTGCTGAAATATAGGAGTGATGTTTGTGTTGTAAACCTTCTTCTATCTATATCATCATTCGTTCATGTTTGTGTCTTGATTTTTGATAAATTGGGAATGATGCAAAGTGTTGGGGGAATTTAGGCATCCCTTCCATTTTGACTTGTTTTTTAATTTTTACTTTGCCTTTTGTGCATTCCTCTTGATCTGGTGGGGATTGATGATCTTTCTCCTTGCACTGTGGTTGCCTATTATTTATAAAAGCATGAGCAAATCTGACCCTATAAAACCAAATCCCCTTTGTGCCTCTTGTTCATGATGTTTCTATTTCTCTTTCACTATTTTCTTGTCTTTCTCTCTTCTTTTCTTGAGTTTTTCCTTGTATGTGTGATGTCTCTTTCATGATTCTTTTATTTTTTTTAAAATGCATTCATTTTTAATGGATATTTTCTCAAAAACCCTTGCATGCTCTTTTGAAAACTATGTTCTTGACTTGGACCCCTAATGGAATGTGTTTCCTTCATCATGGGTTCACAAAGAAAGAGCTTGAGGACTTTCCTTTGAGGAGGGAGCAGATTTTCCTATGGGAGAACGCTCAACCTTCCCCTTGTGAGGGGGTATCTTCTTCCTTTCAAATTCCTTGATGAAGTGAACATCTTTCAAAAGGATTCTTGGATGATGAGTTGATTTGAGAAAAAATGTCTATTTTTCATTTTCAAACAGCGTGTCCCTTGAGTGGACCCCTTCTTGTTTTGAAGGGTTCCCAGGGGACCCCTTCTTGTTTTGAAGGTATCCCAGGGGACCCCTTTGAAATCCTTCCAATTTTCTTAACCATCTACATGACTATCTTCTTGTTTCCCTGCATGGATGCTTTTGTGTTTTGATATGTTTTTTCTATGGATTAACGTGTTTCTTTGTAGGTGCACTTGTAAAGCCACTTTCTAGTTTGACTCTGTAGAGTCCCCTTCTTTGGGGCTACCTCCTTGTAGGTTTGTGGGCCTATAAGGTTCTTACTTATTTGGGAATCCTCCATGAGAGAGAACTTGGGGATTTCCGTCTTCCAGGTTTGTGGGCTTGTAAGGTGCTTACATCACTAGGCTTCCTTCATGAGAGAGAACTTGGGGGTTGCCTTCTTGCAGATCTATGGGCCTATGAGACAATTTCATCCTATGGGATTTTTTCATCATTAGTCTGAGGGCCTTCAGTGTACTTTGTGCAACTTCATAGTTTTGTAGGGATATGTAGTCCTATTCAAAACTCCTTAGGGAGAGTTCCTATGGAGTTCTTTTCCTTCCTTGTGCTCTTAAATTTTCCAGATCATGGTCTACCTCCTTGATGGTTCAAGTATATATTTCTATCTCTTCAATCTACTTTACCGAGAATTTATCAATACTTGTGCTTGCTAAAGTGGGAGAAAAATGTATAAGAGAAAATTTGCACCCCTTAGGAAAACTCCCCTTTCACATATGCTCACCTTAGAAAATCAAATCTAAAGGTGAAATTCCACATCACCTACCTACCTTCTATCCACTTGGAATTTGTCCCATGTTTCAGTGAGAGAATATTTATCAGGGATGAAAGCACAGTCTGTGGACGTCTACACCACATGCTGTCATCCTTAATAGGTTCATGTGTTTGAAGTTTCCAAAGGCATTACACACTTGATTTGGGCTGAATTGCAACATCCCTCTTTGACCAATTGACCTAAAAAATGCATTATTCCCTCTCATCCCACCTTCAAAAACATTCATTATCACTTCATTTGGAGCCTCTAACATCTCTCTTGTACTCTCTTAGCATTTTCACTTCACTCTCACACTCTCAAGCAACATTCTAGCACTCCATTGCAATAGCTTTGAAGCTCCATCAACTCCACATTGCAAGTGTGAAGCAAGCCATAAAACTATGGGCTTGGAGTCTTGTGAGACCTCCTTTCATCACCACCACGATAGTGGTTACTTTTCCAGGTCCTTTTATTCTCCCTCCATTGGCTACTGATATTTTGGGTGGAGGTGGTGGATATGTACATGTGGAGTTAGCTAGAAAAATGGAGTTTTTGTGAGTTAATATTTTTCACTTTAGTCTTTATTTACATGCTCCATTATCTATGCATTTATTTCTTGTACTTCATTACTTTATCATTTTCATTAAAGTTAACTAGCTAGGTTATTTAGTCAATAGTTTTTGTTATTTTTACTATAACTTTCATTTTCTGGTTGTACGGATGCTACAACACTAGAGAGACGCTAGTGTACCATGCTTTCATCCCATAACCATGTTGTCATCCTCAGACTGAGAGTTGTCTAAGGTATAATATTGATCATTAAAACCAACTCGCGTCTACTAAACCTAAATCTTGAGTCTGAAGAGTGATAGAAGTACTACACAATACTCTTCATTCTCGATCCCTATCCTTTAGAGTGAGGTAAGTTAGGGTAGCCCTCCACTCTTGGATCTCCATGACTTGGAGCCTTGACATGGTTGATCCCCCTCTCTTACATATATATATAATGATGTGTAATGATTATATTTATGATTTCTATATTGCAAGGGTTGTGAGAGATATACATGATCTCTATCGATAGGTAGCAATAGAGATAGTGCCTCCATTAGTCTTCAATGAGGCTACCAATACAAACTATGTGCCTCCACCCATCGTGGAATGGGACCCAAAGATATTTGAGTCATATGTCAAATTCGAGGCAACATATGAGGGTGTTGGGAGGCATTCTCACTGAGCCGAGGCTTCCTATGAAGAGATTCGATAATCTAGAGATACAGTGGAGTTCAAGAGACTCCATGCAGAGGCAACTAGAATATAGATAGACAAAGACCGTATAGAGTGAGAATATCTAGAGGTCGTTGGATGGGATATTATGGTTTTTGTACGAGCACAGGGTCTATAGTATGCTTTCTATGCTCTTATCAATTCATGGTCATGGTTGCATACTACTCTCTCTCGACAAATTGCATCTAGAGAGATGTGATCACCAGATCCAAGGGATCTAGTAAACAAATGCCATCCTAATGTTGTATATTTGATGACATGTACTTAAAAATTTGATATATATATATGATCATTTGGTGTTTGATTATGCTTATGTGTTTTGAGTTGCATGGCAACATGATTTATCAAATAATCTTCTAAAAGAATATTTAATAAATATCTTCATGATTTAACTTGCTTTATGTGATCTTATTAAAACCATTCTAGTTTCTTTTAGATATTACATTGTGATTAAGTATGTTATGCTAAATTAAATGAACCTATTATTTAACTGTAGAACATTAAATGCATATAAGGATCTAATCTAGCACAACATACAATTATCTTGAATAATATGAGACCTAAAGTAAACATTTTAAAAATAATTTAAATAATTACTTTAGTATTCAAGACACACAAATAGTTGTTTGTCAAGAATGAAGCAATGTGAGAGAATATAGAATGTCATCTACTAACTCTAACACCACTTCTTTATCATTCACACTATTCAAGAAGATTAGACATAGTACCAGTGTAGATGCATGACATTAATAGGTTTCTTATGAGGTGTATCATCCATTTATGTTAATGTGTATGCTCCAGATCCATAACTTTCATTGACTTTGTAAGGTCCTATCCAATTAGGGCTTAACTTTCATTTTTTAGTTGGGGTAGCATTGGCATTATGTTGATTCTCTCATAACACCAAATCACCTTTATTGAATAAGTGAGGGATAATATTATCATTGTAACTGCATTTCTTTCTTCTAGAATAATGTTGAAGTTGCTCAAGAGCATTATGTCCATCAAGAATTTCAAGTTGATGTAATCATTTTTCTTTATAAGTATTATCATCAATAAGTCCTTGAAGAGAAATCCTTAATGTAGGAATCTCTAACTCCAAGGGCATTATTTACTCGGTGCCATAGATGAGGTTATAAGGGGTATTCCTAGTGGATAATCTAATATTCATGTGATAGGTCCATAATGCATATGTTAGTTAAATGTGTCAATCCTTATTATGTTTTTTAACAATTTTCCCTAAGATTTGTTTGAGGGTTCTGTTAGTTGATTTGGCTTGACCATTAGATTACGTATAGTAAGGTGTTGAGAAATGATGTTGAATGTTAAATACCTCTAAGAAATTCTTCACGCCATTATTCTTAAATGGTGTTCCACTATCTGAAACTAACGTGGAGGGAAGTACAAAGCATGTAATAATGTGTTCCAATATGAAACGACATATCATATCGGTAGTTTTTGAATGAAGGGGAATTGCTTCTACCCATTTCGTGAAGTAGTCTGTTGTAGTGATTGTGAATGTATGTCTAAAAGAGGAAGGTGGTGAGATTTTTCCAATGAGATCCAAACCCCAAACCACAAAGGTTCAAATAGGAAATTGAGCACAAATTTCAAAGGTAGGAATGAATCAAATTACTATGTTTTTGACATTTGTGACATCTTTTAATGTATGCAAAGCAATCTTGTTCCATATGTATCCAATAATATCCTATGTAGGTTAATTTTTGGTCTAATTTTCTTCCTCCAAAATGACCTCCACAAGACCTCCACAAGCACCTACATGAGATTATTCAAGTGCTATGGGGATTTCAAATTGCTTAAGGCATCTAACTTATATACCATCAAAGGACCCCTGATATAACACATCGATGAGAAATATATATTTAGGCACAATTTTTTGAAGGCGGGCTCAAGTATTCTTAGTTGTCAGCTCAGGATAGGTACCATATTTTAAATAATTAAATATAAAAGTGTACCATTCACTTGAGTTTTCCATGGTTGATAATAATACTTAGGTTTATCTTCTATTGATGGTTTTATAATTGTATGCATAATAAATTTGAAGTCTTTTGAAGGATCTTGAAGAGATATAAGTGAATTCAAACTTGCCATTGCATCTCCATGTTGATTGTCTTTCCATGGGATGTTGTCAATGGTGTATGAATTAAAATGTCTAACAAATTTATTGTAAGATCCTTGTATTTCGATAATTTTTCATGTTTCACTTGATATGTCCCATTTATTTGTTTAGTGAATAATTGTGAATCATTGAATATTTGAATGTCTTGAGCTCCCATAATTAAAGTAGAACACAACCCAACAAGAAATGCTTCATACTCAGTGGTGTTTTTTGTACATAAGAAGTTCAAGCGATAAGACAAGGGAATAGGCTCTCCCATGGGTGGGATTATTATAACCCCCACACCAGAGCCAGTTCTACACTTAGATCAGTCAAAATATAACTCCCATGTATTAGTTTCAATTTTCAACACATTATCATTAGGGAATGAATAATTATTAGGTAACACTAAAGGAGAAGGAGCATTAGCTAGTTGGTCGGTCAAGTCTTGTCCTTTAATTTCTTTTTGCAAAGAAAACTTAAGGTCAAAATTAGTTAACAACATCACTCACTTAGCTAAACATCTTGATAAATATTTTTTAGTGAAAATATGTCTTAAATGATCAAATTTCATCATCACATATATTTTGACATTTAATAGGTAATGTCTCAATTTACTTGTAGTGAATACAAGAGCCAA
>CM021109.1:350777859-350827283 GCA_007115665.2 Sequoiadendron giganteum | reverse complement strand
ACTTTCTTCCTTTGATTGGAATAAAAAATGCCCACATTATTTGCATTGTTGGAAAAAACACTGTCCCCTATCAATTATTTCCTTATGAAATTTTTTGTTTCGTATGATCTAAGAATGTAATCAATTCCACCTTCAAATTTTATAACAACTCTTTGGTACAATAAAAATGGAATTTCACTTTCTTCATCTGATTGGAACAAAAAAATGTTCACTTTATTTGTAGTGTTGGAAAACACACTATCCCCTGTCAATTATTTCCTTCTACAACTTCATAGATATAGGGTGGGGAGGATGGGGAGGAGTTGTAGGTGGGGGATACATAAAACTATCCAAATTGACCTGAGTGTTGAGTAAGTAACAGGGTTGTTCCATGTACATGGTTTCACAAGAGTATGTGGGTGACAGGCTTCTTAGCACTTAGTGTTTGCCAACATGCAAATTCTGAAAATACTATGAATAAATGGAATCCTTACAAATCATACCTTAAACAAAAATAAAATATTCTTGATTGATTCAATATTTATCTTGCACTCTAGGATTCTCCTTCATCATATTTTTAAAGTGTTGAATATTTTATATAAAGTACAAAATGTTTTATCCTTATTTTTGTACAACTTCTTTTAACTTGTATCATTATATGCACTTAACTTTTGAATGGTAAGTCCTTAATCATATCTAAAATGCATTGAGCCTTTCTATAGTTATTAAGCATATTAATTGTGCTTTGTTGTATGAAATTTGGGGAAATTGCAATGCCTTGTCAATATAATTTCAAGCTTATTGTGTCTTTGAAAAAGTATAAAATGTGTATATAAAACATGATTGTACCATAAGAACTCTTAATTATTACTACAAAGTATCCTTGGATAAAATATTAATTCTTGACATACATTCAAATGAATTTTTAACTCGTGATATATGGGTTAAATATGTTCTCTTTTGGCATGCATGGTGGATCATTTTATTCCAAGAGTGGTGCCTATTTCATCAGGTTATAAAGTCATACCATATCAAGGGAAACATGATATTTTAAAAATAAAGGAATCAGACTTGGACATAAGAAAACATCACAAATATCATATGCAACAAGTAAATGTTGTTATTGATCCATCTACATAAAAATAAAAAAATGATATGTAATAGATAAATAATCATTACAAAAAACTGCAAATCATATTTGTTATGGTAAACATGGTGTGTTATATATTTATTGTTCATAAAAGTTCTAAACAACATTGTAAATGTAACACATGCCAACGAGTGTGAGGAAATCACTAATGATATCATAAAGCTATTGAAACTAGATATAATCATTGTGTGAGGGGGAAAACCATTAGATGAAAGGCAAGAAAAAATGCAATGAACTAAGAATCTATCTAATTCAAAATACTTAATTTAAAAGATCTTATTCCATCACTCATGAAATGAACAATCTAAGCTATTGAAATTATGAAATGAAATCATAAGATTAACACAATGAATTCAAAGCAAAGGAGAGATTACCATCCCATGTTGGAGTGTGTTTTCATGATGCTAGATTGTTCATATTACTGTGAAGCCTCCACAGTTTGTGTACAAAAGCTTGAAGAATGATGCCTTGGCTAGTTGATCGAAGAAATGGTTGAAGCTCTAACAATGGTGTTTGTGACTATCAACAATAATTTGTTGTGAAAATTATGTTGATTCTCTTATCCATATTTGTGAGGAAAGAGGTTTGTTATATAGAAAATGAGATTCAAAATGGATGATCAAGATTGTGTTGGAGAATATCCAGATTAGTGGTCAAAATGTGTTGAGAGGATTTAGACATGAGAAGATTGTGCAAAGTTGATGGCACAATTTGTGTGATTGAGGAATAGATTGGATAGTTAGGGATTAGATTGATCAGTCAAGAATTTATATTGATCAGTTAGGATTTATATGGCTTAGTTAGGAAATTGATGTCTTAGTTAGAAAATTAGATTGGTTATTTAAGAAATTAGATTGATTAGTTAGGAAATTGATGGCTTAGTTGGAAAATTAGATTGATTAGTCAAAAAATTAGATTGCTTAGTCAACAATCATAATTTTCTCAATCAGAAAGTGGGTGAGGAATATGAATTAATTGATTTAATTAATTAATTCCTTTTTGGAGTTGAACATGCAAATCAAGTTTGACTTTTGCAAATAAAATTGCATTAGTTTTATTTGAGTTTTGATAAATGATTTGAATAGTTTGATTTAATTATTCAAATTTTGGATGGAAAGTGTCATAATTAAATTATTATGATTTAATAATTCAATTAACATAGGAATAAGGTGATTTAGCGATGTAATTAAATAATTGGTGTTATTTAATCAATCAGGACGAAATAAAGTGAGATTAGGACTTCATTAAATAAACATAATTTATTTAATGAAGTCGAAATGATGAAACATGAATTAATCAAATAATTTTGTTTTATTTAATTAATAGCAGAATTAGGGTTTTTAGGACTTTTAAATAAATGATATTTATTTCATTCGTTAGAAATGATGAAAAAGTGAATTAATTGAATAATGTTGTATTATTCAATTAATAGTAGAATTAGGGTTTTGGATGTTGTTTGATGTTGTGTGATGTATCTAAGATGTTCTAGGATGATTCCAAGATGTTTTAGGATGTTGTGGGATGATTTTGAGATAATTTTGAGATAATTTTGAGATGTTGCGGGATGTTCTGGGATGATTCCGAGATGTTTCAAGATGATTCCAAGATGTTGTGGGATGTTTTCAAGATGTTATGGGATGATTTTGAGGTGTTGCAAGATGTTTCAAGATGATTTTGAGATGTTTTAAGATGTTTTAGGATGATTTTGAGATGTCTCAAGATGATTTTGAGATGTTGCGGGATGATTTTGAGGTGTTTTGAGATGTTCTGAGATGTTTCGGGATGTTGCAAGATGTTCAATGTTATTTAATGTTGTTTGATGTTGTTCAGGGTGTGTAATAGGTGTTAGGTTAATTTTACATGTCTACATTTTGCCCCTTTTGATACAAAGTACTGGTTGCTTTGTTTCAAACATTCTGTTTTTAAGATCAAGTTTTTGAAAAAGAAATTATGCCCCACTGTGCCCCGATGTTCAATGGAATGATGGTAGGACTCTATGCTGCCACCTCAAGAAGTTGGCCAAAATTTTTTTGTTTGAGGTCAAGCTCATGACCCTATTCTATTTCAGTTTTAATGTGTTTTGGATGAAGAATTAGGTCCATAGGTTCTTCATTGTGCGTTCGATGTTTCTAAGAGCTTCTAATTTGAAAGTAGGAAGGTTCCCTAAGTGAAAATTAAGGTTTCCTTGAGGTTTAATATATGAAATTCATCCTCTAGTTAGCTCATTTGTGCTTTGATCTTTATGCTAATTGTTGTCTCTAGATTTCCCATTTTGTTAGTTGTCGAGGAGCAATGTAGATATTTGAGGGAGCCCCACATCATTCAAACCTTGTTCGGGAGTTTAAACGACCCTCATGCATCGGTGGCTCGATATGTACCTTGTTACTTCATGTTTTCATTTTGTTATGTTCTCATTATGCGTGTACAAAGTTTCTTGAGTCAATAGCAAAGTTTTGGTGGCTTCTTAGCATCTACATCATTTTCCTTGCATTTTCTAGGTGAGAACCTTGCCTTTGACCTTTAAACCCTCACCCTTGACCTAAACATCGCTCTTGACTTAGAACCTCAGTTTTGATTCATGCACTTGACTTAAAACCTTGCCCTTGATTGAAAAGATCGCTTTTGATTGCCATTTTTTCTGAAACCTCACCCTTGACCAAGAACCTCACCCTTGACTAAAAACCTCACCCTTGACCTAAAACCTCACCCTTGATTTAGAAATCTCACTTTTGCTTTAAACTCTTGCATTTTCTTTTAGCATTTTCCCAAATCCTTGCATTTTACTTAAACTTTGTTAGCATTTACTTGTTATCATCCTAAATATCATTTTTTATCATGTTGTTTTGTGTTGCTTTACATGTTTAGAATGAAACCCTAACACCATGGGTTAAAATGATTGTAGGTTGGCCCCAAACCATTGCAGCTGAGAGAGAGACATCATCGACACTTGTTAGATGTGATTGCCCATTTTGGTGTGTTGGAGGAATATTTTCTTGTTTTCATTGGAATACATTATATTTGTTACATGCCTCCTATTAGGAATCACACAACTATGATGACCACATTCATGAAGCGGTGACATTCTTAGACTTCCTCATTTCATTTGCCTACAAGAGAGGTGACTGTTACTCTTGAGGATGTTTGGAGGATACTCCACCTTCCCATTCATGGTGAGATTGTTACTTATCATGTTCAATGTGGTACCCACACCATGAAATGTGTGCTAGGTGTTAGACACTTTGAGGTGTGTTAGTCAGAGATTGATCTGTTCGGGTTTTTTGGTAGTGCAGATCCTATTTTTCTTGTCCTATGTGGTATGATTTTAGGACTAGTTATTCCTGATAGGAGAGGTCAATAGTTTCCTATGGGTTGGGGTGCATGTATTGAGAGTATGCTTGAGCATGGGATGAGGTATACCTGGGGTGCATGTCTCCTTGCTCATCTCTGCAGAGATATGTATGAGGTTGTGTATCGGGGTGGGAAATATATTTCCATAGGTGTTTCTCTTTTGCATGTTTAGGTGTGGGAGCATATTGCAGTTGTTTTACTGGATGTGATACATGATCATTCTCCTCATGATCCATACTCTTATCATTATGGGGATTTCATGTAATACACCTTGCCTGGGGATCTTCCTTATTAGTGTCGTGTTTTCGATGAGATGCCAGGTTTTGTGTGGAGACCTTATATGGGTTGTGAGGCTTGGCTAGAGGATTCAAATCATCTTACTTACTGCGGACAGACCTGTTGGTTGATTGGCCATTCTTATTCTGTGATAGAGTGTTACTTACCAAACCGAGTATGTCATCATTTCAGAGAGAGATAGGGCGAGTTCTTGATGCTTATGAGGCTCCATTTGGTTGAGCCACTCGGGAAGTCTATGTATGGGGTCTCTAGGCAGATATAGATACTACTATTGTTGAGTTCAGAGCACTTGCCCTAGTTGGTTGGGGTTAGCCAGTTGGTTTGGAAGATCCAGGTACTACTCTTGATTATGATGTAGGCCATTGAGGTTCACTGATCCTGGGAGTGATCATGCTTTGGGAAGAGTAGGTATTACAAGTCATCATGGGGAGCGACAATGTGTTGAGGTTCTTATAGATAAGTTGGATAGGGCCCAACATGATGGGGCATAAGGTGGTCAGGATGAGCGTATGCCTCAAGTGTAGAGTCATAGACAGGTTCTGGGTCCTCCTCCATTAGCTAGGGATGGAGATATACTATTTTCTTAGATGACTATTTCTAGAGATGTAAAGATAGTGCAACGATAGACTATAGAGGCTTGGGTGCAAATTTTAATGGTTGAGCAAGATAGCGAGAGAGGTCAAAAAAATGCTACAGAGGCTCAAGTACAATTTGTTCTGACAGAGAGAGATACTCTTAGGGTAGAGTGCGATTGTATGTGAGCCAAGTGAGATCAATTTATATAGATGTCCACTTATTATCAAACCTTATATGATGCTACTATTCCGAGGACTACTTGGAATCCACGGTTCGGAGATCCTAGTTCTATGAGTGATGGCGGCGGCGGTGGTGTAGGTACAGGTGTAGGTGATCAATTTGTGAGACAACCAGATCCTTTTGGTGGTCCATAGTGTTCTATCTTTCCTGTCGGGGTCTTAATTTTTGTATTTGATCTTTATGTTCATTGTTCAGAGGCATGTTGTAGACATGTGTTATATATATATATTTTTTCATCGGTCCAATCAAGACCTCGTATGTATGTTATGATTTTGTATTATCCTATCACACTTGTTTCATTGTTAATGATGTAATTATGACATTCACTCTCCTTCATGATGATATATATATATATATATATATATATATATATATGAGATATACCTTCTTTGATTCAGCCTCATTTTATGCTTATGTGATGACGATATATGATGATGTATGTTTATATATGTTTTTGTACCTTTTTGATGTATGTTTATGATGTGGATGGATGAATCATACTTTATTTCATATGATGTTGTTTATGTGGTGTTGATATATGATGAATGAGTTCCTCATACATGATACATGATGTTTTTATTGGTTTATTATCATCATGATGTGTATTGACGACATTTGTGGATGCAATATGGATATGGTACTAATGATGTTTCTATGTAGGATGGATGCTAGTTAGAATAATTATTGGCGATGGATAGAAACATGATGTTAATTAGAAGAAATATTGATGATGGATAGAAATATGATGCTGTTAGTAGTTGATGAGTTTCTTTTTCTTTTCTCTAGAGACTTCATAGTTTGAACAGTTTTGTTTGATGTAGCAAACATATATGATGCACCAAGGTATTAATGACCATGGTGACTTTGTATCTATTGCATGGACTTTGACTCTAAAAAAAAAAGAGTATTTTTTATCATACCAGACATACAAAAACTTTGTTTAAAGTAAATAGTTGGGTTGTGTTAAAATTTTTTTGGACCAATCACACAAAGAGGTATAAAATACCTAACATGCAACTGCTTCATGAATTGTTTGAACACAACTTTCATATACTCAATAAAGCAATTATTTGCCATGATAGTATTACAAAATATCTTACAAACAACAAATTGAAATGATGCTGAATTTCCCCCATTCCTTTTTCTATAAATCCTTATGGACATCCTCGAGAGATCCTGGGAATGAGTCAATAAGATAAATCATAAAAATAAGACTACAAAAAGACAAAAACAAAGTTGCAGTATCATTTGTCATATCTGTTTAGGGTTTGAGGACTATTATCCATTGTTGATAATGTCTATCATAGGAAAAAATCCGTTAAGGCATATCTCAGAATGTTGTCGGTGAATTGTCAAAAAGATAGGTAGTTGATACTTGGCTTTGTTTTTGTCTATTTTGTAATCAAATTTTCTAAATTGTTTGCTTTAAGGTTCTAGCTTTTGATGTTTTCTTTCCTTTTTTGCTTGTTTTGTCAAAGGGTGAGTGTGACGATCAGTTTATTATGGGTGAATAGTTTATTGTATATTTTGATGACGGGATGTGTCTTGTTGATTTTCTAAGTTTTATGATGTTGTTTTTGTTATTTTCAGGGGACTAACCTAGGGCCTCGAGGGCTCATCAAAGATAAGCCTTGCCTAAATTTTACATGCAGAGGCTTGTAGTTTGATTGGTTTGAGTGCTTTTGACCTTTTTTGTTTTGTGAATGTTTTGGGATTTTGTATGTTGTATATGTTTTTGAATTTTGTTGTGTTTTGACTAAGTTGAAAATAAAGCATGATGGGAACCTAAGGGGACTGACCTAGGGTCTTAGGGGCTGTTAAGCCTTTCCTATGTTGCACACACATAGACCACATAGTTCAACCATTTGACTCAAAAGAATAAAGTTTTTTTGGATAAACAACATTGATAATTTAGATTGATATTCCACTTTTGTGTCTAGAGGATATGTTGTGGGAAATCTACTTAAACTAGCTGTGAGATTCAAGAAATTGTTGATATCTTAGACTGTTTGAGTGAAGGAATAACCCAATGATGTTATTTTGTTTTTGATGTTTTTCACATGTTTTTGATTTATGTTGTTTTTTTGATGTTTTTGATTTTTGTTGTTTTGTAATATTTTTGATTTTTGTTGTTTTCTAATGTTTTTAACTTTGGGTTCTTTTACGACCATGATTGGATGTTGCAAGATCTAATCCATGACCAGCTACATGAAGTTTCCCCCAATAAAACAACTTTCCTTAATCAGTGACAAGCCATGGTTGGATACATGTTTTATGAAATGGATGGGTGGATGCTATGAAAAGTATCGATAGATAATGATACAAGTTTTATTCAAACATAGCAATTTTTTCTAGGTTTTCACTATGGTACCTATTCTAGGAGCACCACAAAGTGGTTTTCACTCAAAGAATATTTTATTTCTCTTTACTGTTTTTCTTTCTTTTTGATTTCTTTAATATTTTTTGTATTTTTTTTGGATTTTTACCCTTTTTCTTGGGGTATTCTGACGTGCTTCATGTGTAGAAATTATTGAGGTGGTTGTTTTTCAATGGTTCAGGAAGAGGTTCTCCTTCAGGAGTAGCCAACTAATAGGCCCCAAAGTCGTACCTTGCTGTGATGACGAATGAGCCTAATCAATTGGGTTCAAATTTGACTTTTCCATTCTGATTTAGTTGTATTTTCTGATTCTCCTTGAGGACCAAGTCACCAATTTGAAAGTTCCTATATTTTATTTTCTTGTCATAGCTTCATTTGAGCCGATTCTGATAAATCTACAGATTATTTAACGTGCTCAAATTCCTTTCATGTAGGACCTCTAATTCATTTAGTCTAGATACCCTATATTCTTCATTGTTGACCACGCCTTTTAATGAGACTTGCAATGATGGGATTTTGAACTTGATAGGTAATACAAGTTGTTGTTTGTATACCAAGGAAAATAGTGTGGCACTAGTAGGTGTATGAATGCTGGTTTGATAGGCCCATGGGTTTAGCTACAAATTCCAATCATGACTGGCATCTTTAATAGTCTTTTTTAGTATTTTCAAGAGTTTTTTATTAGATGCCTTAGCCTGGTCATTTCCTTGAGGATAGTAGGGCATGGAAAATATGTGTTGGATAGAGAATTTGGAATAGAGTTCTTGGACATCTTGATTCTGTGCCTTTTTCCATTACGTTTTTCTGTGGAATTCCATACCTACAAATGAGATAGTTCAAAATGAATTTTGATATCTGTTTATCGATGATATAGGTCAAGGGAATCGTCTCTATCTATTTTGTGAAGTAATTTGTTGCTATGATAATGAATTGTGCCCATTGGATGAAGTGGGTGATATCTTACCTACCAGGTCTAATCCCCAATATCTTACCTACCAGGTCTAATCCCCATTGTGAAAAAAGCCATGGTGTCATGATGGGTCTCGAATCTTATGTCGGTACATGAACCAGATCACTATGTTGCTAACATTATTGGCACTTTCTAGAGTATTGAATGCAATCTTGCTCCATGGAGGGCCAATAGTATCCCATTCTGAGCAACTTTTTAACTAGGTTAGGTCTACTAGAGTGGGATATGTAAATACCTTTGTGGACCTCTTTTAAGGCTATTTGTGCTTCTTCTATGTTAAGACATCATGGTAACATACCATCTAGACTACAAAGGTATAGGGTTTCTCCTAGGATTATAAAGTGGGAAGTTATATGGGTGAAGGTTTTATTTTGAGTGGTCGTTAGGTCAATTGGTATGATACCGTGCTTGATGTAGTCAAAAGTATCTGGGTACCATGGGGAGTTAGGGCCAATACCAACACATACCATTTTTAATTCTGGGATGTCGAACATAGGTACGAGTAACTGTTTGATGAGGAACTCATACTTAGGCACATTCTATGGAATATCAAGCAGTGAGCCTATTGTTGCCATTAGATCAAAAACTCTATTATTGATCTGAGGAACTTGCTCAAAGGTTATTCTGATGAACTATTCCTTGAAGCTATCCACCATCCTTTTATATGGCAGCAATTTTTTGTCTTTTGTTTGGTACTCATCGTTCACCTATTTGATCACTAGCTGCGAGTCTCCAAAGACCTGTAGTTATTTTATTCTCCATTTAATAGTCATTTTTAGCCCTATGATAAGAGCTTCATATTCTGAGATGTTTTTTGTGCATGAGAATGCAATCCTATAGGCCTTGGGTATACTATCTCCCTGTGGTATGAGAAATAAAATACCGGCTCTAGAGCCATGTTGAGTATGGGACCCACCAATGTATAGAGTCCATTGGCCTATTTGTTATGTCATCAGGATAATCTCATTTGGAAAGTCCACCATGATAGGTTTATGATCATCTATGCGTGCTTCAGCCAGTTGGTTTGCTATAATTTGTCCCTTGATAGCTCTCCTATCCACATACTCTATATCAAATTCACTCAGGATCATCACCCATTTTATCTATTCAACTTGTTAGGGCTGCATTTGCTAGTAAGTATTTTAGTGGGTCTACTTTTGAAATCATCTTCACCTTTCTATTTAAGATGTAATGTCTCAACTTTTGTGTTGAAAACATGACTGAGAGACATGCTCTTTCAATGGGCGAGTAGTTTTGTTCATAGCCTACCAGTGTTCTACTGATATAGTAGACTGACCTTTCTTTATTGTTATCATCTATCTGGGCTAAGAGAGCTCCTAGTGCTACTAATTTGGTAGAAACATAAAGTATCATTTCCTTTTTGGGAATAGGTGGCATGAGTACAAGAGGACTAAGTAGGTACTCCTGGAATTTTTGGAACGCTTGGTCACATCTCCCATCCCACTTGAAGGTGATATCCTTGTGTAGGAGATGAGTGAAGGGGTGAGATTTATCTACCAATTGTGTGATAAATCACTTGATGGATTGTAGCTTCCCTTGTAGGCTCCTTAGCCGTTTTAGTGTCTTTGGAGGAGGCATCTCTATTATTGATTTTAATTTTTTTGGATCCACTTCAATCCCTCTTCTTGACACTATGTACCCCAATAGATTTTTGGATATTACTCCAAACACGTATTTCTTAGGGTTGAGCCTCAGATTGTACTATTCAAGTCAATCAAACAACCTTTCTAGGTTTGTCAAGTGATCTTCCCTTTTGACTGTTTTTTCTAGAATGTTGTCCACATAGTCCTCCATGATTGTGTATAGCATATCATGGAATATGGTCATCATTTCTCTTTGATATGTTGCTCTTCCATTTTTTTGACCAAAGGGCATTACATTTCAACAAAATTTCCCCAAGCACAAGTAAATGCTATTTTGTGTTGGTCATCTGGAGAGGTCTTTATCTGGTTGTATCCGAAGAAACTATCCATTAAGGTTAGCATCTCATGTCCTACTATTAGATCCACAATCATGTCGATACTTGGCAATGAAAATTCATCCTTTGGACAAGTCTTATTCAGGTCTCTAAAGTCTGTGTAGATTCTTATGCCCCCAGTATGTTTGGACACTGGTACTAGATTTTATATCCATTGTGGATAGTCAATGGGTTTGATGAAACCCACATCTAGTAGTTTCTTTAGTTCTACCTTTACCAATAATGCCATATAAGAATGCATTTTTCTGAGTTTTTGCTTGACAAGCTCTGCTCTAGGGACTACAACTAAATGATGTACCACTAATTCCAGATCTAGTCCAGGCATGTCAACATAGGTCTAGGAAAATTTTACCTTTCTCTCATTGATGAAAGCTGTGAAATTTTCCTTCTCTTTAGGATCAAGTTATGTTGCGTGGTATTTTATCTTTGGGTCCTCTATTGTTCCAATATTTATGGACTCTTCTTCTTCTACTAGGAGTGTTGATCTTTCTTGATATTTTGATATGGGGAGATTGAACCCTACATCCCAGGTGCCTTTGGGAGGTTTTCACCTTCAAATGCATCCTTTATTTTCCTCTTTTCTGGATCCGATAGAGCCATAGTGTGATTTTCCCTAGGGGATTGTATTTTTATATTTTTTATTTCATTTTTGTGACTGGAAGATTCAACCTCTCCACCAAAGTATGTCTCCTATTTGAGATCCATGACGAATCCTGCTTTGTGATCTCTAGCTAGTATGTCTATTTAAAGTCCCATGAACTTTGTGATTGCCTCATCATTCTAGAATTGATCCAAAATAGGTGTATGTTGTTGTTGATCCCAATCTATGAGCTGCGGGTAATAGAGTAGGAGGCTATCATCTTGGCTTTCAAATATTACAGAAATGGATGAAAGGGTCAGCATGGCTCTAGTGTCTTTTTCCCACTAGATATCTAGGTCCTCATTACTAGAAGTGGAGGAATTATAACTGGTGACAAAGGAAGGAGAATCCCATTCGTATTCATTGGAGTCTATTTTAGAATGGTAATAGATGTTGGGAATGGTTTCTATATACTAGAGAGGGAACCTATCAATGCTAAAGTTGTTGAATAAGTCTTCAATAGGTAACTCAGTGTCCATGATATGATAGATATCTAGTGCCTTAACGTTAGCAGAAGTTTCTCATTCTTCCAAGAGGTTCATCCGATTTTTTGAATAAGCACATCTTATGGATTATAACCTAACCCCCTATTTTTCTTCCTTTATTCCACTATGATAGGCTCTGACCAACCTTGCTTGTGTAGGCCAGGGCTTCCTTTTCCATTGTATCCCATTTGTTTAACTAATTGATAACCTCTAGTGTTAGGATCAATTGAAATGGGTTGTGGAATTTTTGGTTCTTATCGATCCTCCTTGTAGATCATGGATGAGAAGTCCTCAAATATTTCTTCATCTTACATGTCTCCCCACCTAGTGAAGATCGTGGGCTTGGCTATCATTTTCCCTATTTTCATTAATTTATGAGAGGGTTCCTAAAACCATGTCACTGTACATGTAATTAGCATTGTGGTACTCTTGATCCTTTCCTTTTTCATTCCTTTTACCATGGTTTGAGATCGGATTTGAGTATATTTGAAGTTCCTTGTTTCTAGGATGATGCTCAATGTTTACTTCCCCTTTGTCTATCAAGTCCTCGATGATGTGTTTGAGGTGCATGCAATTTTTGGTTATGTGTTCTTTGATCTTATGGAATTCACATTTTCTCATTATACCACAGTGTCTTCAAGCTACGTTCCTCATAGTTTGGGCGATCATTCATTTTGATGAGATTTTTTGGTACTATTTTGTGCATGATTGTTTCTATAGACACATAAAAATGGAGGGCATCCATAATATTGCAGAAAATAGAGAGGGGCTATGGAGGTTAATCATGGAGGCCTTGAGGAGCTTTGGTGATATTGCTTGTTGTTATTTTTTATTTCCTCCTTTGTGCTTCATAGTATGCTAGGTTTGATGTTGTTTTTTTTAATAAAGCTAACTCAAAACACTTTTCCAAGTCATCCATATTTACATTTTTGTTTTGCATTTATCTTGCAATCCATCATCATCTTCATAGGAAAAGTCTTAAGTCCTCAAAATTTGTGCACACCTTTAGGATATGCAAACCTTCCTTACTTTGTTAGACCTTTGACCAAGTCAAAAAAAATCAATCCTTAGTCATTATCTTTTTGTGAGCTATTTCCAATTCATAAGTCTAGTGTGGAAATCTCACCTTGTCATTTTGTCATCTTGTCCTTCAAACCAGTCTTGTGACAATCCAAATCGAGACATTGGCCAAACTTTGAATGGTTAGAAAACCTTTCCTAAAAATCATTTAGGACACTCATTATAGTCCTCATTACCACTTTACAATTGAAATTCCTTTTTGTCCTCATTATCACTTTGCATAATATTAGTCTCATTCCATCCACCACCATGTCTTCAAGTCACTATGACATGCTTGCTAGTCGAATTGAATACCAATTCAGTAGTAATGGTCAAGCACAACTGGCTAGGGACTTCAAAACACTATACCTCCAATCCAAGTCCAAATTTACAACCCCTAGCCCCCCATCCATCTATCCATCTTACCAACAATCCATGAGTCCTAGTCCTCTATCTATCTACTATCAAGAGTCCCCTAACACCATCCATGGCACTAAGTCACAACAAACATCCATTGGTCATACCCACCCTAACTTTGACAGGGGAAATAATCCATCCATCAATCTAGTCCAAGCCTCCATGTCATATCCTAGTCCTCCATTCATGTCATATCCTAGTCCTCCACCCACATCATATCCTAGTCCACCATACACATCATATCCTATTCCTCCATTCACTTCATATCCTAGTCCTCCACCCTCATCATATCCTAGTCCTCCATGCACGTCATATCCTTGTCATGCATTGATGTCCTATCCTAGTCCATCATCCCTCAACCAATTCCAAACCTCCATGTCATATCCTAGTCCATCATACACCAATCCATTCCAAGACACTCCATATTTTCAGGAAAACATATCTAGTCATGGTCTCCAAAGTCCCATCTTCTTACCTACACTTGAGGATACATGTCAAGAGGCAAGTCCAAAGCACAACATTATAATATCACCATCATGTCAAGATCAAAGTAGTCCATTGGACCCCATCTTTATGTACATTCAAGAATTCCTCCTAGACAATCAAGGCATACCCAATACACCTATCCTTGGTCAAGAGTCCATCCAAAACCATGTCATTCAAGATGAAACTATCCTTGGTCAAGACCATATTTTTGATCATATCATTCCAACTGAACCCATCTTTGATCAAGACGCTATCTTTGATCAAGATTTCCAAAACGATCCACTCCTTGACCTCTATGCCAATGAAACACTTGAAGACGATTCCATCCAAACTTCATGTATTGGCACTTCCAAAAGTAAGACACTTTCCTCCATGGGACACATAGATGATATACCACCAGAACAAGAGTCTTCTAGCATGAACATATTTGCAAATGATCAAGCTATAGATGAATTCAGTGGGCTCTATGACAATGACCATGAAGACGATTTTGACATAGTCTTGGAAGCACCAACGGAATCATAGGAGTTTGACATGTCACCAGATCAAACTGAAAATATTAATCAAAAATCTATCCAACATGTCAGTGAAGCTACAACATCCTATCAATTAGGATCATCTATCTTTTTTTAGAGAAGGCTTTCTTACAGATGAAAATATTTCAAGCATTAATTTCCCCAATAATGATGGGTTAGCATCTTGCTTCCACAATAACAAGTACCCCATCATAAACATAATTTTTCAGAACATGCATTATGAGGGAAAAGGATTAGGCCTACATGAGCAAGGAATCTTGGAACCCGTACAAGTTCTGGCACATTACAGACATCAAGGTCTTGGCTATTCATCAATTGGAAAATCAAATGATGTTAGTTGTCCCTCCTTAATATTGGGGGCAACTTTATCTAATACAAACATCAAAATGGGTGTTATGAGTAGTCCTTTTCATAAGATTGTTGCCAACACCCCTTCCCTCCACACCCCAAACTATCATTCCATCATAAATAAACCTTCCATTTGGAACCAACAAAAGAATTGAAAATACAAAATCCAAAATCAAATGTCAAAGGCCATGGAATCAGACAAGAATTCAAATGGACAAATAAAGCTAAAATGGATCCTAAATCAAAATGGATCAAGTCAAGAAAAGAATGGATTAGGCAAAGAAAATATGCCAAAGATAAAAGTCAATCAAAATGTGGAGCCACAATGCAAGAGAACTCCCACATATAATACATGTCCACCCCCATCAAAATGGCCATCAAGAAAGACATATAAAAGTGTTGATTCCAAACAACTTCCTAACTGACACCTAAAGTTTGGAGAATAAAAACCAATACATCCAAGCATCCAACCAACCCGTCCATGTCTACCATCATCCATCATAATCCTACATCCTCCTTCAAGTCCAAACATCGCATGTCACAAATTAGTCACATCTTGGTAGCAACTCTCTATCATAAGGACTCTCATGGCACTCTACCATGATGTGCGTATTCTAATAAGGCCAACTCTAGTATCAACAAAGATCACAATGACATCAGTCAGTTGTATGTAAGTGCTATCATCCCGACAAGGCAACTAATTCAGAAAGGTCATTATTGGCATGTCATGGCACCAGTCTCTACATTGGCTTCGTCAAAGGCCTCAACACCGTCAGTGGTCATCTAAAGCATCAAGGCTATTCGACAAAATACAAAAAAATAAAATAATAAAAATTGAAAAATCAAAAAAATTGTTACCTTGATGAAAACCTGGCAAACAGGCGTCTTGGTGACACCAGAAGAATAAAAAAATCCAAAAAATAGTAAAGAGAAAAATTTCATCCAATGGTGAAAACTTGGCAAACAGGCGCTTTGGATAAGTACCATGATGAAAACCTAACAAACAGGCATCATGTGTAGAATAAATCATTTATGTGGACCATTGGACTTGGGGGAAAGATGTCTCATCTCCTTTACCCTCCGCATGACACATTTCTTATGAAATTTCCATCCATCCATCTGAGCTATCATGTCCATCCATTTTCCCACCTATTTTGATCTTGAAAAAGACTAAGGCACACACACAAATAAGGCTTTGGAAAACTTCTGACATGTCTATCTTTTGGTCATACACTAGTCAGAAAGTATCATGTCATTACCTTCATAGCCTTCTTTTCACTATGCAAGATCATCCTTGGAGACCATATGATAATTCTCCTAGTTGAAGCCATCCATGTCTCATATCTTTTACCAAAACCATCCATTGTCCTTTTTTACCTATCACCCATCTTCGTTTCCCTTGTCAATGGTATAAAGATCCTTCATCATTCCATCTAGTCCTCACCAAGCCATTCCAAATGCAACAACATGGAAAACCTAGCGCATCATCCAAAACATTCCTTGACTTTGTCCTTGGCGCTGCTGCAGACTTTTATCCTCTTGTCATATCATTGTCATCTTACCATTGTTTTGGGATGTGTCCTTCCCATGTCAAATAGCATTGTCATTGTTATCATCACCTATCAATTGGCATTAAGCTTAACTAGTAGCAAAATCATGGTTGTCCTTGTATTCATGTGCGTCGGCATCATTCACATGCATTTGTCAAAATTTTCGCAAAACATTAAAAAAGTGTCAAAAATCTCAATACAAAGTCAAAGTCTATCCTGCCAGTCTTGTCAATCACATCAGTTAATGTTTATCCCAGTCTGAACTACGTTGTCTCTATGCATTTTCTACGTAGGCAAGGCTCATCTTTGAGTCCCTGAGACATTAGGTCAGTCCCTTTAGGCTTGATAAAATAAGATCATAAGTCAAACATCGTCGAATCATTCAAATAAAGTAGACATAGTCACACTCGACACAAGGCAGTCATTCAAAATGTCACCATCAAAATTTGTCAAAATTAGACAACATAAGCCAATCAATTATACAGTCAACATCAGTCAGCTTGCCAAAGCATTAGTCAAAATTTAATCTCATCACTTTTTGGTCCTCTTCAAGACGTGTCCTTCTTGGATTTGGACCTCGTCAAAATGCCAATTGTCTTTTTAGGATGTGTCCTTCCTGAACTTAGGCACCGTCAAATTGTCAAACTGTCAAACCATCAAAACTGTCAAACTGTCAAACAATTAATCTTCGGTAAACAAACATTAGCAGTACAATTAAATGCCTTTCTATTTTTGTCTATTTTGTCTTATCTTTTTATTAACTTGTCTGTTGGTCATACTACTAGCTACCTCAAGGATGTCCCATGAAGGATTTAGAGGTGTGATGACGTCTCATGATGTATTCTATTTTTCTTTGATAGCAGTCTGTGGATTGTCTTGACAAAAAGACTGGGGCAAATTGGCCTCTAGTATGAGTTAGGACATTCCTTGTCTATGATTGTCTGTTTTGCAAGTGGATGACCTTGCACACCTTGGTCTATGTCATACCATGGTGTTTTTTGTCCATTTGTGTCATTTTACTGCCCAATGATGATTCAAGCAACACCTATTAGTACCTTGGAAAATATTGAAGGATTCTAACATGCATTTCATTTTCCGCACTAACTTGCATTTCCTTCTATCCTAACATTCATCTTTTTCTCTCTAATATTTCTTCTAGTTCGCATCATTATCATCCTTATCTATCTTTCCTATATAATTTTGTCTTTCATCTTCTAGTCCTTTCATCCATTTCGAGAGCACACTTGTGTCCTCTGAACCCAACTGTCCTCTCGAGGGAGCATACCGCAACCCTCCTCGTCATTCTTCCTCATCCTATTTTGCACTAGGGCATATTTTTGACTTGTTTTCTTTGCCACAATGCGACAAGTTGCATTATGACAAAGAGGGGAAAATGTAGACACATAAAAATGGCCTAGAACTGCAAACCACATTTTTCTATATCATGCTTCATCCAAACATAATTAAAATATTTAATTATGTCCTATAGTCCAATGTCAACTATTAATTAAATAATTCTTAATTATTTAATTAATTCATGTCTTTTATTCCTCCTGGCTATTTAAATAAATAAAGTACATTTATTATTTAATTACGTCGCTAATTGCTTATGTCACTCTATAATTAAATAAATTCCTAAATTTATTTAATTATTACTTCCTCATGATTATTAAATAAATAGATCTTATTTATTTATTTAATATGTCATTAATTATTTATGTCTTCTCATAATTAAATAAATTCTTATTATTTATTTAATTATTATCCTCTCCAACTTTTCTTTCTAATTTTAAATAATATCATTTATTTAAAATTACCCACTTTCTAATTTTCATCCACAATTGAATAATTTTAATTATTAAATTGTCTTATTGATTTTCTTTCTAAATTTAAATAAAAGCATTTAATTTAAACTGGCACCTTCCCTCTTTCCAAATAAATAATTTTAAATTATTATTATTTACTATCACATGAATTCATCATTTTGGAATTAATTTAAAATATTAATTTCAAAATAGCATTTCTCTCCACAAAGTAAGTTATTTCTAAAAAAACTTGATTTTCTAAATATCTTCTTCTTGTTCAATCTTTATCTTCTTGATTTTTACTAATTTCAACTCAATGTCATGTTTATTCTCCTTCATTGATTTAATTTCCTAAATTAAATCTTGTCCACACATTTGGAAATTTTACCCTAATCCTAATTGAGAGTTGCCATTTTGAATCCTGACCTTTGATTCTAGGGCATTTTCCCAATCTCTCATCTCATCCATCCGTTCAAGATTGCATTTTCTATAAAATGACAATCTTGTTCTCATTTTCAGGATCTCTTATCAATCTCTGATTATTATCTCTGAATATCTCTTAATCTTGAATCACCTCTTCTTCTCTTCTTTCTTGTCTAACATTGTCTTTTTGTAGATTTTTACATTGCATGTAGAGATTAGTTTCTTACTTGTAGTTTAGATCAAATCCTTCAACATTTTCTAGGTCATGTCATGAACATAGTTTTCTCACACAAAAGTTGAGGGCATCCATCATATTGCAGCAAATAGAGAGGGGCTATGGAGGTTAATCATGGAGGCCTTGAGGAGCTTTGGTGATATTGCTTCTTGTTATTTTGTATTTCCTCCTTTGTGCTTCATAGTATGCTAGGTTTGATGTTGTTTATTTTAATAAAGCTAACTCAAAATAATTACCCTATGTTACAGTTTCAAGTGACTCACCTAGTACTGTGAATTTCCTCTTAGGTTGATCATATTGCTTCTGTTGTCCTCCCTAATATGTCTGCTGATTTACAATCTGATTGTTCTTGGGATAGGTAATTTGGTTGCTTTGTCCATTGTTGGGACCATAGCTAGTTTGTGTCACCTGTGGTTTGTTTTGATGTGTGTTCTATGAATTCCATAGTTCTCTATTGTCTACCACTCCATTATTTGTGACATTCTTGTTTTTGGCCCAGACTTTAGATTTCTCATTTGAGCTAGAAGGACTGTCTTTTGAGCTATTTGATTCAAGGACTCCTCTTGAAATGAAGGCTCTCTCAATATGTAATATATTTTTGATTGTCTCCTCAAAGTCTATAGGACATAGCTTAGTGAGCTAGTAGTTTATTTCAAGAAGGATATTCGTGATGAAAATATCTACCAACTCCTTGTCTAGAATGGGTCATTTGCATCAACTCACTTTGTGTCTCCATATTTTTAGGTAGGAGGTAAAGGAATCTCCTTGATTTTGTTTTATTATAGAAAAAATTGTGATGGTAACATCTTGCTCTATGTTAAACGAGAAGTGGCTTGTGAACTTTCTAGATAGCTCGTCAAAGGTTCTAATTCTTGGTTGTAGATAGTTGAACCACTTCATAGCATGACCTGTAAGGCCATGCAAAAGGAGTCTTGTGAGATAGGAATCATTATTTTGTACCTCCATACATGCACCCAAGAAGTCTCGTACATGCTCTACATGATATCATCTTCCTTTATATTTGTTGTCAAACCTGGGTATTTCAAATTTCTTTGGTAAAGGTAGTGCCGTGATGGAATGATCGAATGGGAATGGACAGATTGCCTAAAGAGTGTAGATCTTCTTTTGTTTTCCTACTTGCATGTATCTTATCTATTGGGTGATGACATCTAGTTTTAGTTCCATCTCTATTTTCGGTACATTTATTTGCAAGCCTTGTGTGTAATAACCCTGTTGTCCCATAAAATTTATTTGATCATATGTTGGATAGAATGTGGGCATTGACTCTTGGTAGGTGTTTCAGACATAAAGCGGGTTAGGTCCTTGCTATGTGTGTGTAAGGAGGGTTAGCTCCTTGTTGTTGGGATGAAGTGTACTGAAGAAGGGTGCTCTATGACATACCTTGTTGTTGGGAAGGACTAAATTGAAGGTTACCCTATTGATGCATTTGTGGGACACATTGTTGATGGGATGACTGATGAAGGGTGCTCTATGGAACACCTTGCTACTGGGAAGAACTAAACTGAAGGTTACCCTGTTGATACATTTGTGGGACAACTTATTGATGGGATGACTGAAGAAGGGTGATTTTTGGCACACCTTGCTATTGGGAAGGACTAAAATGAAGGTTATCCTGTTGATGTATTTGCAACACACCTTGTTGATGGGATGATTGAAGAAGGGTGCTCTGTGGCTCACCTTGATGTTGGGAAGGACTAAGCTAAAGGTTACCTTATTGACATGTTTGTAGGACACCTTGTTGATGGGATTACTAAAGAAGGGTTCTTTGTAGTACACCTTGCTATTGGGAAGGACTAAACTGAAGGTTAACCAGGTGATGCATTTTTGGGACACCTTGTTGATGGGATGACTGAAGAAGGGTGCTCTGTGGCACACCTTGTTGCTAGTATTTCTGGTTTGGAAAGGGACCCTGTGGTCCACCTTGTTGATGGTACTAATTATTTTTGGAAAGGTTGACACTTGAATTGTTTGGAGTCACATATTTTCTAGGAGGTGGATTGCTATTTTGTGGTTCATATTATGATGGTCCTCCTTGATATAGTTGTGCCACTATTGCTTGTTAAATCTGGGTTGGTTTTTTTTGAAGTGATTCTCTTTGGGTTGACCACTATTTTTTGAGAACATGGGCAACATTTTTGGAATCTCTAGCGGTTTAGTTACTTGTCTCACAACTGAGTTATACCCTAAGGGAATAATATTGAGATCTTTGAGAGCTTCTACATTGAAGTCCACTGGTAATTTAGCACCAATTTGTGCTAACTTGAAGAAATTTGAGTTTGGGTCCTTTCTCAACAATTTCTCCATTAGTTTGAGAACCTTGGGGTTGTTGAAATAGTTCCTCAACATTTATTTCTTCCTTTGTATCTGCCTCCTCTACAACCACTCTATTTGGGTCCTAGTTGTTTTGTTCTATCACCTTTTGTTTGTAGTTTAGTTCTTCCTCACTGAAGGTGTCTCTATGCACAGGTCTCTTCTAGGGTGTTTTAAGGTCATTTGGCCTATAGCTCCATGGGCTAATTTCATCATTCATGGTATTTTCTAGTGGGATGTTCGTGTTGTTCTTGCTTTCTTCCATTTTCTTCCTATATTATGATCTTGTAGTTGTCATAAAAAACTGCCAAGCTCTTTGTGACTATTTTTGTAACTCCTAGTCTCTAGAAAATATTTGGCCTATTGGTGCAAAGCGATAATAGAAAAAGTCTAGCCGATTTTGGCAGGTGTGATATCTTCTTGAGATGAAACTTTTGGAAAATGTTTTTGTAGGGCGACTCTTTAGAAGCTAGAGTAGAGACTTCCACTTAAGGATCTTTCTTTTTTTGGTCCTAAGGATCTTTTTCTTGCCAAAAATCATGAGGTATGTATGTCTATTTTCATGCGAGTGGTGGTAACATGGGTCTTTTAGCTTCTATGTCTGTTTTCTCTTCCTCTTCATCTAAGATGATTGATGTGGTGAGAAACTGGTGGGCTATTTTGTTCTTCTCAAATATAAAGGTTCTTAAAATTCTTATGATGTCAGTTTGTTCATCTTCAATGTATGTGAGACTAGGTTGAAGGATCAGTGCTCCAAGGTCTAGTTGTTGAACTAGAGTAGTTGGTCACCAGATGGTCATAAGGTGTAATGGTGTTTTGAGGTGGTTGCTATGAAGCTCAAGAACCTAAGGTTTGAGTGCTATTTTGGAGTGGTGCTACTTTTCAGAAATCAAAATTTTGAAGAACCAGGGTCGATGTTTCACTTCCTTTTCTAGAAGATATTCTGTGGGAAAGCTTACTTGAACTATCTACGAGTTCCAAGTAACTGTTGATACCATAGACGTCTGAGTGAAGGAATGATCCTAAGGGTTTGTTTTATTTCGATTTCTAATATGTAGGATGGAAATAATTAATGAGGGACTATGTGACTTATCTAGTTTTCCAATTGTTTGTTTGAATAATAATCCTATAAAAAACTTAGATTTATTTTCCCTAAGTTTGTGTGTTTCTGTGTGTTTTGTTTCTAGTTTTTGAACAATCTTTTTTTTTTGGATTTTTAAAATTTAAAATTTGGTTCTTCTCTCAACTTCTCTATGTTTGGAGTATGGAAAGTGATAAAATTTTTTTTGGATTGACTCACCAAGAATAGAATTATGTGATCTTCATGTCTATAGCTCAAGTTGTGAAATAACAACACCCAAGCCATAGTTCCCAAATGTTTACTTTGATCAGTGAAACCTGAAATTAAAGCTAGAATATTTAGAAACCTTTAAGAAAAAATCCTTTCAAGGAGTGCAAACATAGGGCTTAGTGTTTGTTTGAACTATACACCAATTCAAAGGATATGTGATTCAACCATATTGTTTAGTGTTTGTTTGAATGTGTTCTTTTTAGATCAAGCATAGAGTTTGATGTCAAATTATTTTGAATGTATTTGATAAGTTTAACATAAAAAGCAATTACAACCCTAGTGGATAGACACCATTCTTTTAGGTAGGCTTATCCAATGCTACAAAGAGATAATTTTACATGCAACTTATGATGCGGGCCTATAGTCAAACTTGGCAAGTAACTTTTCAAAAGTAAATTCTCATGCACCACTTTCAAAGAATTTTTTGGCTAAAAGGGTAGCTTCTAAAATAGTTTGGCTCTTAGTAATGTTATGGGGATATTATTTTTGGGCCCCTATACATGAAATTTTTTGTTCGATTAAGAACCTTCTAGCCCTTGCGAGTTTTTATGCATCATGAGGATACTAAGGAAGAATACGTCGACATAGGCTAGCAACACTCGGTGAGTGATGAACTTTCCTCAAACTCACATAATATTTATATAGTGACCCAGAATGAAAGTATTGCTTGGGTCGCCTATGAGTTCTCTGGCACGAGATGTATCTCAATAGGAAGGCTCTCTAAAAAGGTATGCTTGAAAAGAAAGGTGCGAAGCTCAATATATTTTTGCTCACCCAAGATCACCAAAAGGTGTGAGGGGAGAAGACAACCATCTAGCTTGCCAATGACTAAATGCACAACATACACTTCATATAAAATTGATTCTTTTTAAACACCTCAAGCAATGTTATCCCCAAAATATAAGAATAAAATAAAACAACTTGTTCTTTTTAATTGCACCAATGTAAAATATTTTAGATATCAATCAAATTAAGATAGCAATGGTGCTAGATAAAAGAAATAACTTGTTCATTTTTAAGCCCAAACTTGAGTCAACAAAAGAAAAGTGAGCGTGTGTCAACAAAAGGAAATCATTTTTTTTGTGTTTTTATTCTTTTTATGTACCAAACTCAAAGTTCCTAACTATGAAAACTTGAAAGGATTTCATTTTTTAGAGCACTTTAATTGAAGTGTTTTGTTATTTTTAAGCACCAAATGAGAGTTTCTCACTTAGAAAAACTTGAAATGGTTCATTTTTAAGAGCACCAAATAAGAGTTCCTACCTTAAGAAAGCTTTAAAATTGGTTCAATTTTAAAAACACCAAAACAAAGTGTGCATTTGTGTTTTTATTTTTAAAGCACAAAAATTAAATGTTCCTAAGTTAATAAAGCTTTAAATTGGTTCAATTTTAACAAAGCCAAAACCAAATGTGTGTTTGTGTTGTTCTTTTTAAAGCACCAAATTTAAATATTCCTAAATTAATTAAAAGATGTTTGTAGATCTGGAATCCTTTGACCAATTGTCTTCCTTGAAAAAAATGAGTTGAAGTCTTTCAAATCCTGCATACAAGCATGTTAATACTTGTTACACATTCAAAAATAGGCACATGCTAGCAAAAAATCAATTGCAAAAGTAAAGATTATGTGCACTAGTTTGTCAGAGAAATTGCTCAGGAATTTTTGCAAAAGCGCCCTTGCTAGAATTAGATGCTCAATTCTTAGAGCAAATGCTACCCCTATCAGAATCAAATTCAAGGTTTTTAAAGCAGATGCTTAGAAAGTTTTGGAAAAGAAAAATTCTCATGTCAGATGCTTAGTTTTCAAAGCAAATGCATGGTTTTCTTGACAGGCAAGTGTGAATTTTTTTGGGCAGTTCATGAAAGATTTTTTGAAAGCACTCTGGAACCCTAGAACTTCAGTTTAAACTCATAAAAAAATTAGTAGTAAGGACCGTGGTCCCACCGGGCATGCCAAAATGTGTGAGGGGGAAACCATTAGATGAAAGGCAAGAGAAAATGCAATGAACTAAGAATATATCTAATCCAAAACACTTAATCTAAGATCTTATTCCATCACTCATGAAATGAACAATCTAATATATTAAAATTATGAAATGAAATCCTAAGATTAACACAATGAATGCAAAGTAAAATATAGATTACCATCCAATGTCAGAGTGTGTTTGCACGATGTTGGATTGTTTGTATCATTGTGAAGCCTCCATAGTTCATGTGAAAAAGCTTGAAGAATGATGCCTTGGTTGGTTGATCAAAGAAATGGTTGAATCTCTAACAATGGTGGCTGTGAATGTCAGCAGTAATTCATTGTACAAATGATGTTGATTCTTTGATCCTTGTTTATGAGGAAAGAGGTTTGTTATATAAAAAATAAGATTCAAAATGGATGATCAAGATTTTGTTGGAGAATATCCAGACCAACGGTCGAAATGTGTTGAGAGGATTTAGACATGAGAAGATTGTGCAAAGTTGATGGCACAATTTGTGTGGCTGAGGGATAGATTGGCTAGTCAGGAATTAGATTAATCACTCAGGATTTTCGATTGATCAGTTAGGATTTAGATGGCTTAGTTAGGAAATTGATGTCTTAGTTAGCAAATTAGACTGGTTAGTTAGGAAATTATATTGATTAGTTAAAAAAATGATGGCTTAGTTAGAAAATTAGATTGATTAGTTAGTAAATTAGATTGCTCAGTCAAAAATCGTAATTTGATCAATTAGAAAGTGGGTGAGAAATATGAATTAATTGATTGAATTATTTAATTCCTTTTTGGAGTTGAACATGCAAATCAAGTTTGACTTTTGCAAATAAAGTTGCATGAGTTTGATTTGATTTTTGATAAATAATTTGAATATTTTGATTTGATTATTCAAATTTTGGAGGGAAAGTGTCGTAATTAAATTATTATGATTTAATAATTCAATTAACTTAGAGGAATAAGGTGATTTAATGACGTAATTAAATAATTGGCATTATTTAATCAATCAAGATGAAATAAAGTGAGATTAGGACTTCATTAAATAAATGTCATTTATTTAATTACTCAGAATGATGAAATGTAAATTAATCAAATAATGTTATTTTATTTAATTAATAACAAAATTAGGGGTTTTAGGACTTTATTAAATAAATGAAATTTATTTCATTCGTCAGAAATGATGAAAAAGTGAATTAATTAAGTAATGTTGTATTATTCAATTAATAACAGAATTGGGGTTTTTAGGACTTTATTAAATAAATGAAATTTATTTAATTTGTAAGAAATGATGAAAAAGTGAATTAAATAAATAATGTTATATTATTCAATTAATAGTAGAATTAGGGTTTTAGATTTTGTGTGATGTCTCTAAGATGTTTTGGGATGATTCTGAGATGTTTCAGGATGTTGCAGAATGATTTTGAGATGTTGCGCGATGTTTTAGGATGATTTTGAGATGTTTTGGAATGATTTCAATATGTTACAGGATGATCTCGAGATGTTGCAGGATGATTTCAAGGTGTTGCGAGATGTTTTGGGATTATTTTGAGATGTTTTGAGATTTTTCGAGATGATTCTGAGATGTTTCAGGATAATTCTGAGATGTTGCAGGATGATTTCGAGGTGTTCCGAGATGATTATGAGATATTTCAAGACATTGCGAGTTGTTGTTCAATGTTGTTCAATGTATGTGATAGGTGTTAGGTTGATTCTATGTGTCTACACTCATATATACAATGTGTGAAAACTTTGGAAACATTTGTGACTAACAATTTCATACATATTGGCTATAATAACTAAATAGTTTGTAAACATTGTCACTAGGTCAACCATTTATGATTAGGTAACATTTATGCATTAAAACTATCAGGAAGAATTTTATGCACTCTGATTGTCATTTTAGACTTGATTGTACACAATGTAGGTATCCCATAATTTGCATGTAACGACTTGAATGATGGTATCACATGGAGCACCTCGAACCTTATTGTGTAGTTTAATTTGAAGATAGAAAGCAACCATTCCTCAGCTGGACCCATGTGAGAACTAATTTGATATTCCACCTTAAGTAATATCATGAATTTCATGCTCAACTCATTGGGAATATTGTTGTCGTCAATAATTACTAGTGGTTTAATAAATACCTTTTAAATACATCCAACTAGGAAAAGGTCTCAAAGCTCTTCGTAAAGATGAAATGACTAGTCATAGAAATGTACAATCTCTATTTGTAGATTATGATATTTAACATCTAAGCTTATTTTCACCCATAGATAATAGAGGAAATTAAATTAATGAGCATAATTATTAAATTTTATGTGAGCACACTTTAGCCCATGTGTGTGAATTCTCCTTAACATCTTCTCCCTCAACTTTTACAAGAGACTCAATTCCTCTATCCAAGTGAGGACATTACATGGAAGATTCTGGTGGTAGTTGGTCAACCAACTAGAGATCCATGTATGTGAATTACACAACATATTGTATACTTGCATCCTAGAAATTATTAGATTTCACATCTTGACCATACGAAGCAAAGTTAGAACAAGAATAAATAAATAACACACAACCCATCGTATTTTCCATCCTGCCAATATTTTTGTGCATTTTTTTGTCAATCATATGAAGAAATTGAAATGCAAATTTTTCTTAAAAAAATAGATGTGGGTCATGTTCAATTATTGACTTAAGAGATTCTACCTATTCTTGAGAAGTTGATCTTTGACCAAGAAGAATTAAATAACACAAAACCCATTGTGTTTTACACCTTGCCAATATTTTTATGTAGTTTTTTGTCAATCATACGAAGAAATTGAAATGATTTTTTTTCTCAAAATATGTGGTACATGTTGAAAGTACTTGTATTGACTTAAGTGATTCTACCTATTCTTGAGAAGTTGAGCTTTGACCAAGCAAAATCAAATAACAAAGAACCCACTGTGTTTTCCATCCTGCCAATATGTTGTGCATTTTTCTGTTAATCATAAGAATAAAAAAAATGAAATTTTCATTGAAACAAATGGTTGTGGTGAATGCCCAAGGTACATGTATTAGAGTAAGATTCTACCTATTCTTGATAATTTTAGCTTTGAACAAGAAAACTTAAATAACATAGAACCCACTATGTTTTCCACCCTACCAATATTTTTGTGCATTTTTTGTCAATCACACAAAGAAATTAAAATGTAATTTTTGATCAAATAAATAAATGTGGTACAACTCAAGCAACATGTACTAGAATTCCTGAAATGAAAAGAATCTACTATGAAAACACTTGAAAAGAAGTAGACCAAAGTGAATGAGATAGATGATGTATTGACTGAAGAGATTGTTCCTGCTCTTGAGAAGTTGAAGGAGTGTGTGCAGTATATGTAATGGGAAAATGGAAATGCAGAACCAAAGGCAATAATTCTTTGAATGCATGGAATGAAAAAGGAATCTTCTCTAAAAATTCTTGAAAATAAGTAGACCATATTGAATGATATATATAATGTATTGATTGAAGAGATCCTTCCCACTCTTTAGAAGTTAAAGAGCCTATGTAGTATGTATAATGGGAAAATGGTGATGCACAATTGGGGAAAAAAATACTAGAATGCATGAAATGAAAAGAAAAAAAATTGTAAAAACACTTGAAAAGAAGCAGACCAGAGTGAGTGAAAATTGTTAGATGTTATATAGATACTAGTGCAGAAAAAACAAAATTAGTTGGGTGGAGACATGAAAGTTTTATGTGAAAATTATAGAAAACTTATGTGAACAACTTTTTTAGAAGATACAAATGCATTCTCTAATTAGAAAGACACTCTCAATGCTTACCAAAAATCAGCTACAAAGATAATTAACACTATTGAAGATATTGAATACTCTGTCCCAAAAATGAATGTTGCTATCCTAAGGGCTGATGAGGGACCAAATACTCTAAATATTAAAGTAAAAGATATAAAAAATAAGTTATAAGAAAATAAAAAATAGGTTAGAATGTATGAAATGAAAAAGGAAATATTTGTAAAAACACATGAAAAGAGAAAGAGAAAAGTGAGTGATATAGATAATCTGTTGATTGAAGATATTCTTCATGCTCTTGAGAAGTTGAGGAAGGTGCTTGTGGAGTTGTTGGAATGGGCAATTGGAAATGCAGAGGTGGATAAAGTGAAGAGGTTTTGTATTGCACATGAATTTGTGTAGGGAAAGAAATTGAGAAATGATGCTACAAGTGCAGCTGACCAAATGAATTTAACTACAAATAGATGATAAAAAAAAATGAAAAATCATATCTAAGTTCAGAAAAATATAATCAATTGGATGGAGACATGAAAGTCATATCTTAAAATGTAGACAACTTTTTCTAAATAACTTTTTAAAAGAATCATCTTAAAATATTCATATATAAGACATTCCAAAACACATCGTTTAAAGCAGGAAATGCTTACCTATAGATGGGGTTCACTGATCTATGCTTCTTTACTTCTCAAAAAATCTTCAAAAAGAACCAGAGTGAATGCATGCTACCCAACATTAGCTTGTCATCGTAGTCAAAATTTCATATCGAAGCAAGCTATTGCATAATGTCATACCAAAAAATGGACTTACCTATGTATATTTAAATTGGAACCATACCTTCCATTGGGTTTACATTCATGAAAAACAATCATTGATGAGGAATCCTTTTTGTACATTCAATTTCTAATGAGAACAAAAAAGACAAAAAAAAATTCAAAACATTTATGAGGTGGTAGAAGCTAGTTAATGGGAAAAGAAATCTAAAATACCATTGAAATTATAATATAGAAATTAAAATGGGTTTTCTCATACCCATATTAGATGTTGTATCCTTTAGTCTATCCATAGTAGGTGCGCCTAGAATGTCATATTACATATTGACATTCATATTAATAATATTGTTCCTAGAAAAGGGAAATGAGTCACACATAGGATTTTGGTAGTATGATTGTTGTACAATATGCTCCATATGATGGTTTACACATCGAGGATGATGCCTGATTCCACTAAACCATGGATGCATGCAAACAACGCTAGTTGTAGCTACATCAAGATCTTGAATGAATTCAAATGGAAATGCATTAAAATGTTGTAGATCCTATAGAAACCTCTTGACACACTATGCATATGACTTTACTTGTTGTAGACATTGGGGTGATGTACACATCACTTTCTTCAAGATTTGATTTGTGTCATTCCAAATACACATTTTATACAAAGGTACATCATGTTTTTCACTGACAAAAGGAGAATGTGTAGGGGTGAGAACATAAGGATTATTTTCTTGGATGCCCCTTGTGATAGTGTCTCATTCAAATATATCCCTTTAACTAAATTCACCTTCATCATCGCAAACACACAAGAAACTTGTATTAGGCAGTAGAGAATGGAAAAAACAATTGTCTCCATAGAGTAACAAACTTTGAATTAAAATTCACTTACTGTGGACCACCCCTTCAGTGTTAGATAATATTTTAATTAGTTTAGAAACCTTAAGGATATTTTTTCAACTGTTCCCCTAAAAACTCCAAGGGGCACTCACAAATAGAAAGGTGGTAGCCAAATTTTCAAACTACGTAGTCATCAGACCTAATTTGACTTTTCACCTAGTTCCATTTAGGATGTGTTTCATCTGGAACACAATCATCATCTAGAATTTCCTTCATCCTCTCCAAACTAGATTTAATATTTTGAATCTTATAGTTAGTCAAAAAACCATGATGCTACAACTTTTTCTTTTTCCTAAAGAATGGTTCCATTATATACACAAGTGTGTAATAAAAATAGTCCATTCACCTTGTGTATTTTATTTATCAATCATATAAGTATCAAGTTTTCAACGTGTAATTGTATGAAATGATGACAACATTTGTATCTTTGTTGGCATGTGGGAATAGTCTAAATTTTTTGCCCACATGGCTTCCAAAAAAAGGAAAGAGTGAAGTAAAACAAAATGTATTAGAGGTAATGCCAAAGAATGTGAATGGTGAGAATCGAGTGAGTTGATAGAAATTTTCAACTCACCAATTCGACCATCTCCTTCATGCCATGTCTTCTTGAAGTACTCTTAAAACCAAGGCTAATCATTGAACTCCTCAAAGAAATTGTTCAATAATTGAGTAATGTTGTCTTCTCTATCACTGATCGCCATCATGATCATGCCAACTTTGTGAAAGATTTCCATTACCCTGTCCTTGGCTACGTACTTATTTATGTTCTTTAGCCAAGCCCTACGAATGTGTCAAATGCATAGAAGCACATGACATCCAAAGAAAAACATAATAGACAATACAAAGGATATTTTTTGACATTGATTCGCATGACAAAGTCACATTGAAAATAAATAGAAAATGAAAAAGGTACACAAACCAACCAAAACATGCACTTAATATATGGCCTAAATTTCTATAGTGGCATCATCAGTCAAAAAATAATTGATTCTCAAGTTAGCTCTCGATATTCGTCCATGGGCATGCTCTGTGTATAGCCAACAATAAATTTAATGAATCTTGTTTTGTGAGGAAACTGCCCATGCAACGGCACACCACTCTATTTCTCATAAAAAATGAGCAAAGTATATAATTTTTACTATAGACATAACAAGTCAATGTGAGAATTGTCATGTATATAGCCAATAAGATCATTGAAAAGATGAAGTATTCATCAATGTTTCTAATGCCTTACCCCATATTTTTTAGTGGAAATCATGGAATCCATGGAGATTACTGAATTGTACAAGTGGAAAAATCATCATATCCAACATCCATGGAGTTTGAACCCCGATAATGAAAGGTGTCTCATTTTTATGGGGTTGTTGAAAGTAGAAGTTGTCCTTGTCATGTGCATTCCATATTATGATACTTGATGAATCATATCTATGTTTTTGTGCATGAATATAGTGAACATTTCGACAAGAATTCATTACATCCTTTCTTGTCAAAAATTAATCTCTCTTACTCATCATGCCACATAAAATAGGATCAGTGTGGTGTTTGTCCATTATTGCATCAAAACTCATGTCCATGAGAAAAATTCTTTAAATATAGATTTTTCATTCTCCAAATAGATTAGGGGAAAACCTAGCATGCATGTCTACTCTTGTGCTGTCAATTCCATGGAAAAATTCACCATTAACATCGATGCAAAATATTTGTTTGAAGAGAAAATACATAAAATCAGGTCTATCGTACACAACCTTTGCAATGAAGTGGTAGTGACAACATCACCTTTTTATAAACATTCATCATATTTTTTGTGGTGGAGGCTTGTTCCTCTAGTCTTCAAGACCATATGGACACTAGTAGCTATAAATAAAGCATCATCTCATCATATTCAAGCAAGAGATAATAAAATATCACTGGACCATACACATGAATGTTAAAAGGTACAAAATTATGTCACATAATTGTTGTGTTATAATTGTTGTCATTGATGGGACCCATGATGTTCTTCTCTCTTTTTTTCAGGTGGACAAATGAAGGTTCAAAATATTCAAGAAACCCTTCACCGTGAATGAAATCATTGAGTCTACTATGAAGAATTATTACGACAAGGTTAGTGATCCCCTCCTCTTTTATGGAAATAGGAGTCCACTCCAAATCAAAGAGGAAAAAGGAGAGAATCCATCCCGTACATATTGCACCTTCAAATCATCTTCCCTTTTCCATTTCAAATCTCTCTCCATTCTAGGTAAGGTAGGAATTGGATGAACATTTAAAATTCAAGTAGATTATGTAAAATAAAAGAAAAAAAATATTTTTTGAATGTAAATAAAAGTGCTTGTGTTGTTTCCACCAACCCAAAACCAATAGGAGGTTTCCAAATTCTACTGAGGAAAATAATAAGTGATAGATTGAATCAAGCTAGGCATAAAATATGAAACAAATGTGGGTTGGAAATTAGAGTTTGTAGCTCAGAATAGAAGTGGACATAGACAAGGATGAGACAATCACAAGCATATGTGGACATTCAACGATGAGTCCATTTTAGGTGTGGCACGAAAACCTATTTTACCTGAAGAGGAAGGTTGGGAAAACCAACCATCCTTTTGAAGTAAAGTTTTTCTATTTGAGCAACAACACAATGAGTGGTTCAACCTACAACTTGTATGTGGCATACAAGTGTAACATGCATAACAATATGCAATTACTTCTATAGTTGTAACATGAAATGTATTTGTATACACGTAAAAATGACCTAACACATATCACACATCCTAATTGAATTTTTCCATTATCGACACCATTTAACATCATTTGCATCATTAACCCTATTTTCCTTTATTAATTAAATAATCTCGAATTGTTTAATTAATTCACTATGTCGTCATCTAATTTAACCTTATTCCTCCTAATTAATTAAATAAAAATAAGTTATTTAATTATGTCACTAACACTACTTATTCTTCTAAATTAATTAAATAATTCTTTAATTATTTAATTAAGCCACTTTACCTTATCCAAATTTGAATAATTAAATCAATTATTCAAAATCACTCAACATGGTCAAAAAACAAATATATTTTTAATTATTAAAGTCAAATGCAACTTGCACGTTCCTCAAAAATATTAACTAATTATTAAATTAATTAATACATCCTCACATATCTTGATTGAATAAATCATGACCACTGACTTTTTAATCTATTTCCTAACTCAAATTGATTTCTTCAATCTCACTAAACACTCAACTTGATTTCTTCAATCCCACGAATCATTCAATCTAAACCCATTGATTATTCAATTAAAATCCTTAATTGAATCAATAAGAGGAGTTAACCGATCAATTTATTTCCTCTCAATGGTCCTCAACCATTGATTAAGATCTCTCATTATTGGATCTTGATTGTGTTGAACACGGCAACTGATAGGGGGGTGAATCAGTTGTCATAGATTTAATCTTTTAATTTAATCACCAGAACTAATTCTTAACACTGTAAAAATGATTAATCATCAAATTCCAATGCAAAAACTTAAATCCAACACATACACACAATAACACCAGATTTATGTGGAAAACATAGTAAGGGAAAAACCATGGTGAGGATTAACTCACACTAAAGATAATATAAAAAAATGATTACAAGAGGCTCACTACCTAAGAAACAAGGATCACTGCCAAAATAAGGACTCACTATCCAACAGAGCTATCAACCCGTAGGTCTCACTTCCACATAGATACAAATAAGACAAAGAAGACTTGTTACAGAGAGAAGAAAATATCAATGCAACAAATATTTATTACAATTTCTCAATATCCTCGACATATACAACCAACAACAACCATATGATAACCAATTGATCAATTGACATCAATGACAACGCCTTCAATCTTTCCATTCTTACAAAAATATCCCCCTTTGTCATTGATGGCAACACATGATGTGAAAAAACATCAAAGACACCCTACTAAATTTGATTACATTTCTCAAGATTTTTCTTGTTGTTTCTCCCCCTTAGTAGATAATCTCTTATATTCTTCCTCTTTTTCTTCACATGCTTCTTTTTGTTTCTCAAATATTTCCTCTCCCCCTTTGACATCAATGGAAAAGAAAAAAGATATTTTATATTGATTTATCCTTTGACATGAAAAAATAGAATACTCATCATGACAACACCTGACACTACTGACTCCCCCTAAGAGATAGCCACCAAACATCAGTCCAAAAGAAAGATAGATCCATAGATCCTCTAGAATGATGCATCTCCATATGCATCTAGTTCAAGAAAGGAAGGGAAATGACCCCTAACTTCTCCTAGAGACACTCAAAAGTATCTTTAGGAAGAGCCTTCATGATAATATCAATAATATGATCCTTCATTGGGACATAACCAAGATTTACTTCATTCTCCATGCCATTTTCTCTTAAGAAATGATACCTGATAGATATATGCTTCATCCTCGAGTGCATCATAGGCTTCTTTGAAATTTTAATCGCACTTGTATTATCATAGAAAATGGAAATAGGATCATCATATCCACTGTGATATCTGTCAATGTTTGTTTCATCCATATAAATTGTGTACAACAAGATGCAACAACGATATACTCAACTTCAACAATAGACAAGGAGGCTGAATGTTGGTTTTTACTTGACCATGCCACCAATTTGCATCCAAGAAATAATGCACCACCACTTGTACTCTTCTTGTCATCTACACATCCAACCCAATCTACATCTATATAGGCACTAAGTGTAAAATCAATAACTTTAGGATACCACAACCTGTAATCTAGAGTGCCATTCAAATATCTAAAAATTCTTTTAACAACAACACCATGTTTTTCTTTAGGATCTTCTTGAAATCTAGCCACAAGACAAACAACATGTATAATATATAGTCTAGTAGTAGTCAAATATAATAGTCCACCAATCATAGATCTATACTTGCTCTGATTAGCCTTAGGTGAATCATCATCTTTACCCAATTTGCAGCCAATCACCATAGGAGTACTTACTAGTTTGGAACCATCCATCCCAAACTTCTTCAACATCTCTCTCACATACTTAGACTATGAAATAAAAATTCCTTTCTCTGTTTGATTAATCTATAGCCTAAGAAAGAAATTTCTCTCCAAATATAGACATTTCAAATTCTTTTGGCATCTCTTCTGCAAACATATTGCACATATTTTCATTTCCTCCAAAGATAATATCATCAACATACACAACTATAATCAAGATTTTGTCATTTTCAATCTTAAAATATAAATTACTATTTTTCGTACCTTTGTTGAAACCTTGTTGAATCAAATACCTATCCAACCTCGCATACCAAGCTCTAGGAGCTTGCTTCAATCCATATAGATCTTTCTTCAATTTGCACACCATATATGATTGATCTATCAACTGAAAACCTTCTGATTGTTCCATGTAGACTTCTTCTAGCTCACCATTCAAAAATGTTGACTTGACATCCATCTGATAGACCTTAAAATATTTATGACCAACAAATGCTAAGAAAATCCTTATAGCTTCCATTATTTCTACTGGATCAAAAGTTTCCTAAAAATGTATGCCTTCTACTTGTGAGTAACCTTTACACACAATCCTTACTTTGTTTCTAACAACTTCTCTGTTCTCATTCAACTTATTTTTGGATATTTTTATTTGCCAGTCTTGGGACCGATTCCCAGGTTTGATTCTTCTCAATTGACATAAGTTATTATTTTACGGCTTCCATCCAATGTTCATCTTTACAAGCTTCACTTATAGTCTTTGATTCAATTACAGAAGGTAAACACAGATTCACTTCAACAACAACTTTGCTTCTAGTTAATACTCCTTTAGTCTTGTCACCAATAATTCGACTTTCTAAATGATTCTTTTGTACATATCTAGGTGTCTTAGGGGACACCACCAGAGCTTCTTCTTCTCTTTCATCTTTTTCATCTTTCTTTTCTTACTCATCCTTTTCCTGTTCTTCAATCTCTTCTATTCTTACACAATCAGGTTCATCAAATACATATCTATCAATGCCAACATAATTATTCATTGTCTCATCAACCTTGAAATTTTCACTCTCTACAATTTTTCTCAGTCTTTTATTGAAACATCTATATGCCTTTCTATTAGTAGAATATCCAAGAAAAATTCCTTCATTACTTCTTGCATCAAATTTTCCCTAAGTTTCTTGATCTCTTTTGATATAACATTTTCTTCCGAATACCTTGAAATACTTAACAGTAGGAATTCTTCCATGCCATATCTCATAGGGAGTCTTTGTACTATTTTCTCTTGCTTGAACTCGATTGAATACATAAACAACAGTATGAATATATTTTTTCTAGTAAACTTCCAATAAACCACCCTCAACAATCATTGACCAAGCAACCTCTTGAACCATCCTATTTTTCATTTCAACAACTCCATTCTATTGAGGAGTTCTCAAGGCAGATAACCGTCTCTTTATTCCATGCCCTTCACAAAAAATATCAAACTCATGGGAGGTGAATTATCCACCTCTATTAGATCTTAATCATTTTATCTTCAAGTTTCCTTCATTTTCAACTATAGCTTTGAATGTCTCGAATCTATCTAATGCATCTGATTTCTCTCTAAGAAATGTAACCCATGTATATATAGAATAATCATTAATTAAAAGTGTAAAGTACCTTTCACCAAGTAGAATTTTCACTCTTATAGGACCACAAAGATATGTATGAACTAAATCCAATAGATTAGTAGTGGACTGTTCCTTTGATCTGTAATGATTTCTTGCTTGCTTTCCAAACTAGCAATTCCTACACATAGCATTAATACGCTTTTTACTTCTTGGTAAATCTATAACAGCCTAAACAACACTAATCCTCACCAAGTTATCAAAATACACGTGACACATTCTCTGATTCCATAACCAACTATCATTAATATGAGTAATAAAGCAGCATCCACCAACACCCTTAAGCTGATAGATATTTCCTTCTGATTTCTTTCCTAAAACAATAAATGTTCCAGATCCTTTCCGGATCTCACATCTCTCATCCTTAAACACAATATCATATCCCTTGTACTACACATCAAACCAACACTCAAAATATTATGCCTTAAACCCTTAACATAGTAGACATCATCAATATGATGCTTGCCATAAAAAATTACTGAACCTATCCCACAAATTTTAGCACCAGTATCATCTCCAAACATAACCAAGCATCCATCTTATTTTTCAAGCTTAAAAAACTTACTTTTATTACCAATGATGTGATGTGAACAAACACTATAAAATACCCAATAATTCTTCCCTTGTTTAGCATGTAGGGCAGAGATAATCGTACCTTCATGTTTCTCCTTCTCTGGAGGGCTTTCCTTTAATTTTTTTTTTAGAATTAACAGAAGTAGGTTCATCCTTAATCACCAAGAACAAGCATTCATTGTCATCAGGATCTTCATATTCTTAATCCTCATCAGATATACTAGCATTCTCATTCACATAATATGCTCTGTTAATATTCTTTCCTTTATTTATTTTCAAATCTTTTTTTATTCTTCTTAGCTCTTTCCAGACACACTTTGTAACATAATGACCTATTTATCCATAACTAAATAATTTAAAGGGTAACTTACCTTCATAATTTCCACAGCCTTTCCTCATTCTTCTTACAAAGTTAGCTTCTATTTCATCAAAGTTTTCTTCATTCGGGTCTTCATCTTTTATAGCCTTAAAAGAAGTCTCTGATTTTCATCCATTCCTTAGATTCGATTTACTCATCTCATAAGATGTCAAAAATCCCAACAATAGGTCTTTAGTGCAGGTCTTATAATCTATGGTCTAGTCAATAGAACACACTTTCTCATTGTAAGCATCAGGAAGAGTCCTGAAAATATTCTTCACAATCCTGGTTTCATCTATGGTGGAGCCAAGTCCTTGTATTCTGGCCACTATCTCATCCAATCTTTGTACATAAGATTTAACATTCTCATCTTCAGACATATGTAGAAGCTCAAACTATGTCTCCAAATTTTATAATTTTTCCTCTTTGACTCTTTCATCACCTTCATGTGCTCTTTTCAAGGCATCCTAGACTTCCTTAGTAGTTTTCAAATTCTAAACCTTAATCAACTTGGAATGTACTAGACTATTATTCAAGATGTACTTCACCTTATTATTCACTTCATGTGCTTTTATCTCATCAGCCATACTCAAACCATTAGTAGGAGGAGTGTAAGGATTCTTGTAATCTTTATCCACATCATATTCACAATATTCTAGATATTCTTCCATCAACACTTTCTAGATAGCATAATTAGTTCCATCAAATCTTAGATAATCATAAATCATTTTTCCAGCCATCCCATATCTTCCTCAAGCGATTAAACTCTTCACCAAGGAACCAAGCTCTAATACCATTTATTGAATAGGACAGCTGAGAGGGGGGTGAATCAGTTGTCACATATTTAATCTTTGAGTTTAATCACCAGAACTAATTCTTAACACTTTTTAAATGATTAATCATCAAATGCCAATACAAAAACTTAAATCCAACAGATAAACACAATAACACTAGATTTATGTGGAAAAACCAATAAGGGAAAAACCACGGTGAGGATTAAATCACATTAAAGAGAATATCAAGACCGATTACAAGAGGCTCACTCCCTGAGAAACAAGGCTCACTGCCAAAATAAGGACTCACTGTACAATAGGGATATCATCACCATAACTAATTCTTAACACTTTTTAAATGATTAATCATCAAATTCCAATACAAAAACTTAAATCCAATAGATAAACACAATAACAGTAGATTTACGTGGAAAAACCAATAAGGGAAAAACCATAGTGAGGATTAACTCACATTAAAGAGAATATCAAGACCGATTACAAGAGGCTCACTCCCTGAGAAACAAGGCTCACTGCCAAAATAAGGACTCACTGTCCAATAGGGATATCAACCCAAAGGGCTCACCGCCACAAAGATACAAAGAAGACAAAGAAGACTTGTTATAGAGATAAGACAATCTTAATGCAACAAATATTTATTAGAATTTTCTCAATATCCTTGACATATACAACCAACAACAACCAGTTGATAACTAGTTGATAACTAGTTGATCAATTTACATAAATGAAAACAATGTCAATATTTCCATTCTTGCAACAAATCGTTCATCTAAAAATTATAAATCTATAAAACAACCTTCTTCCTTCTAAAAAATGATCGAAGAATCTAGAGAATGGTGGAGAGGTCATGTCAAATTGGCCATTGAAGCACATTTAGCACATTCTTTCATTCAAAATCACTACTACTAACTTTTAAGCTTTCAACCACAATGGAGGCTTGGTATTGGTGGAGCAACCCAACATCCATTATGAATACAAACACACTCCAACATGGGATGGTAAAATTGTAATGTTTTGAATTCATTTATATTCTCATTTATGTTAACATTGTTTATTGAATTCATTTCTTTACAATCACATTTCATGAGTAGGTTGAGATTTACCTTGTTTTTATTTCAATTCATTTTTTTTCATTGTTGTATTTCTATTGATCTAATGCCCCCTTACACGTTTTGACACACCCAGTGGTGCCCAGCTCCTTAATTTTAATATTTTTATTGAGTTTGGTGAGAAGTTGCAGGTTAGCGATCACATAATTTATTTTACAAGAATCACTTTTTCTAGCTGGAATTTTTTTCATCTTAGAATCTGAATGAGTTTATCACTTTTGTTTCACCACTATAAACCCAAATCCGACCGCTATCGACCTAAATCTAGCCACTATTATCGAGAAAGACCACTTTTGTCTTTTCTATGTTGCAGGTGTTCGAGTATGGGTATTTGAATTGACATGATACATATATGTTTTCCCAAAAAATGTCCACTACTACACTAAAATACTACCTCTATCTCCAAAAAAATCTATAGGTGAGCTAAATACAGGGTCACTATTGTAGGTAACAGGTTCGCTACTAGCTTGTTTTTTGAGTATGTGTCAATTTTACAAACTTTCTTGAATTTTTAGAGTACCTAACCCTAACTACTAATTGTTTGTTTTGTTTGTGAGATTTTTTAACATTGCTGGTACAACCCTCATAAAGTTATGGCATGTTTTTGTGTGAACAACTAATCGTTTACTTGCAGAGCTAACAAATGATCTAGAGCCTTTTAATTTTCAAAGTTTTTTTTTAAGTAGTTAAAATATATACATCTCGTTCTCTTAAAATGAACTCACTTTCTTTTGGTGAATTAAAAACTAACAAGACAACTTGAATGTTTACCTTTGGTTCTCTTAAAATCAACTCAATTTCTTTTGGTGCATTAAAAATGAACAAGACAATTTGAATGTTTTCATTTGGTGCTCTTAAAATGACCTCGCTTTATTTTGGTACATTAAAAATGAACAAGAAAACTTGAATGTTTACATTTGGTGCTCTTAAAATGAACAAGACAACTTTAAAGTTTACATTTGGTGCTCTTAAAATGAACTCACTTTCTTTTGGTGCATTAAAACTTGGTTACAATCTCCACGTTTCATTTTGGTGCATATAATTGAATATTCATCTTTTCTGATTGCAATGACAACCAATTTATTTATGGAATTTTTTTGCTTGAAGTCTCAAATATTTGAAGTTGGCCCATCTAAAAAACAAATTTCTATCTTTAAACACTTCATTTTTGGGCTTAAAATCAAATTGCTATAAATTGTCTACTATGTTCACTATGTCTAGCAAGACAAGTGTGTATCCTCTCCCCCTATGTCTTCAAAAGATCTTGGTTGATGAGAAACACTTTAGGCTCTTTATAGCTTCTTTTTACACCATTACATTTAGATCGGGCCTGCCTTGAGATACATCCCGCACTAGAGAACTCAAGGCAACCCAAAGCAGTTTTTCCCTCAAGCCACTATATAAATTGACTTTTATTAAAGCAAGGGTCTAACCAATGACTCCCTTATCAATAGTTCCATTCAGAATGGGGAGGTACCTTCAGATATTTAGAGCCCCTAGTAGGAGTGTTTAAAGCCTTAATTGGTTTGTTGGATGTTAGCAAGGTGTTGAGTTCCTTGAGCAATGACTAAAAACCTTATAGTTGTTGCCCACCTTATGGATTGACTGTGTATTGGTGATATTTTCAGTGCAAGGGATGCACACTATACTCTGAAGCTTTTTACTCACCATATGAACTCCCTTGATTTGACAAAGAAATCCTCGATTTAGCATAAGCTACTTGTAGCTTTTTGGGGAAAGGATGATTTCAGTTATCTTTCCATTCCAAGAGGCCCCTATCTATCCACTCAAAAAAATTTCCATCAAAAAACTTGAAACTAATAAAATGGAGTCACTACTATGAAATTTTTTCACTACAGTGTCAAATATTACCATAGTCGACATAAATTTTGCTCGCTATTTCTCATATTAGTCACTATTTCTATCACTAGTTTATGATAGTCACTGCCAAAATAGATTCACTTTTGAAAAACCTTGCCGCACTTGTCTTAAAATAGAGTCGCTATTGACCTGAAATACTGTCGCTATTTCCTTAAACAAAAACCACTATCGACCTATTTGTATACTTGTCTCAAAATTGGTCAAAACAACTAAGTTTCAAACATTTGGCCTAAAAACTCCATTCAGTTATTAAAGAACATTATTGGACCTATTAGTCAAAATCCAACATCACCATTCTTCAAATTGAACTTGGTTTAGATAGGGTTCATGAATACCATCTTTTGGACATAACATTTTCACCATAGCTTATCAACATTCTTCAACATCACCAAATCAACAACCAAACATCAACCTAGTCTTGGACACAAACTAAACCCAAGAAAACAAACCATTATCTTGCTAGTTTTTTAGAGAAACCTTTACTTGCAACCTCATAGCTAGTTCCAGTAAAGCATACACCATATCCTCTATAGCATAGAAAAACATAAATTTGAGTCTTGGAAACTATTGTGTTCAAAACTATCATCAAATAAAATACCAAAAATTGTAGCTTCATTTATCCAACAACACCCAAAATTGGCTCATCTCCTTATCATAGGGTTGAAAAGCGAAATATTACAGACCAACATCAAGCTTGATCGTCCACATATCACAACACCAAACCATAGAAAAAACCAACAAACTTTTTCCAAAAGGTATACCCACATTCCCTTTGTGCATCATTTTATCAAACCAAATCTCAAAAAAAATCATACCATTTCTATATGTTGTCTCAAAATTACCAAGGTCTCTTGAGTTCATTTATGACTACAACGAGTTCACAACACAAAAAGAAGATGGAGGCCAATAAAACCAATACTAGTGTACCAACCACCAACACCAACAACGAGGAATATCAATCATGGGGTTATGATCCTAGGAAATACTTAACCCCCAAAGAACAACCAACATTTAAAGCACAACCAAGTCAACCACCTAGCGATAAGGACATATGCCTTAAAAATCAAGACATGTTTGCTAGGAAACACAATCAATCTCCCAATCCCATGGACATGATCATAGAGGATTATTATAGTGATGAGTAAATCACTAATGAAGTACTTTATGAGTACTCCCAAGATCCAAAATTACACAAAATTATGGACAAGATGATTGGGAAGAATCCTAACACATATTTCCTTAAGCTAGCGCAAAGTGGGGCCAAGTTTCCCATAGAGTGTAATGTTGAGATACTCAAATATCCCAACCTCATTCCTTTGGGAGACCAATTGGTAGTGAGAAAAATACCCAAAGCAATTGTAGATCCCAAGATACCACCATTATTCTCCAACGCACACACCAATGACCAATATTTTCCCCAAAATATGGAGAACCCATTGTATAGACATCCATCAAAAATTGAACAAGAGATAGTAGCCCAACACACTCAAGAGAATCTAAACCTCTTGACCAATCAAAACATGCAACGATAAAATGTTAACACAATGGGAACCAACATAAATGAGACATCTTGGAATAACCAACAACAAGGTCCCAATACTAATATGAAAAACATGGGACAACCTAAAAAACATATAGTTGACCAACAAGGTAGAGACTACATGTTAAAAACCCACAAAACATGTATCAACAACCACTAGAAGATCAAGGCATGTATCAAGGAAGTGTACCAGACCAAACTCAATACATGCCTCAACAACCGTACTATAATCCTAAGATGCAAAATCAATATGGATCAACCTCTACCCAATACCCTCCACATCAAACATACATTTCAGCACCATCAAATTTCAAAACCCATCTTCAAACATACGTTCAACCACAACAAAATACACACATACAAAATCAAACACACAATCCTCCACAACATAAAATTTGTATACAAACTATGTCACAATACCAAACCTACATACCCCAACCACAATACAACATACCTTAACAACAACAAAAAATACCCCAACAACAACACAATGTACCTCAACAACAACATAACATACCCCAACAACAACGCAACATACCCCAAAAACAATATACCGTCAATACATAGAATGCTCACATCAGTCCTCAAGGACCTCATCAATATAAAAACCCCCAACACAACATGGCCCAAGGGCCATTGCATATACAAACCCCCCATACAATGTACACAACATTGTGGGGAAACAAGGTCACAACATGTCTCCTTACAAAATGAACACACCAATTGATGATGTAACCTTACAAATACAAAATCTCAACCAAAGGATATCAGACATCCAAATTCAAAAGCTGAAGAAAAGTTATAATGTACAAGATATATGTCCATATCCCTTTAATCTAAACTTTTCTATGATACCTTTGCCCAAGAACTTTGAAATACCAAAAATTGACAAATATAGGGGAAGAGGGGATCCAATGGAGCATGTGTGAGAAATATCAGTAGCTTGCATGGATCTACAACACATTGATACCTCTTTGATGAGGATTTTCCCATGAAGTCTTCGTGGGGCCACTACTGAGTGGTTCTCTCATCTACTACCTAGTATAAAAGCACTCGATGAGTTGTTAGATAAATTTTTCAAGCATTTCTCATGCAAAATAGAACAAGACGTAACAGTCCCCCATCTGTACAAAATTAAACAAAGCCAAGTGGAATCATTTGCTTCATATCCACATAAATGGAGACATACAAGTATAAAATGTAAATGGCTCATTCTCGAGAAACAACTGATAGATATCTTTGTCACCAACATACAAGTGGAAATTAGTTACCAACTCACCATGTTGTGCCCTAGTAATTTTGAGGAAACCATTGAAAAGGGATTACTCATCGAAAGAGCTCCCACAACAAGGGGAGTCATTAAACTATATAGCAACAAAGACCAAGCTTCAAGTTCTAATGACAAACCAAAAATATGGGCAAAGAACAAAAATGTTACCGATGATGGAGTTATAGATGCAAAATTTGTATGAAGCGTACAAACTCCTAGCCACCCACAGAACAATGTCCAAAGAGCTTTAAAACATTAAAAAAAATGTTGTGGTAATGAAAAATGAATGGACCTATTTGTCTAGTTTCATTCAAAATGTGTGCTATAAAATGCAAATGAAGAACAATAATCAAATATAACCAAAACAACAGTCAAAAGGAATATTTTGAAAGGGGAAAATGATAAGTACCTTTCACCAAAAGTCACATTTTGAAGCTCATTGAGGACTCATTCACCCTATGGTGAATGGGTCCTGGCTAGGGTTTCTAGAAAATACTTTTTGGGTTCTCTTTTGGTCAGTTTGCACTCCCAAATTCTAGTTGTTCACTACCAGAAACCTGAGAATAAATTTTGTAGAAGAGTTTGTGTGATTTGAAATTTTTTATTGCAACTTTGACATATTTGCAACTTTCTTCAATTTTTCTCTTGAAATGATCTTCAATCTAAAATCTACAATTACACATCAAAGAGAAAAATGTTGTTTGTTAGGTGAATGGGGGTTTGCATTGGTCAAAAACCATTTTGGTAATCAAACCTTGAAATAAAATGAAACATGAAAGAAGGGATGATTATTGAACAACAATATGTAACAACTCACCAAACCTTATTTGAAACCTTGGATAATAAGTCTACAAAATATCATGAAGTGGCCTCAATGAATGCAAATCTTGATCATGAAACTTTGATGGGAAACAATGTCTTTGATATGCTTGAATTGATCTTGAACATGTTGGAATATGGCTTCTAGTGTTGTCATTGATGGAAACCTAAGTCATTCATCCGGTCTATAGTCTAGTTTTGGTTCATATTGACAAAAAAAAAATGAAGAACATGACATTCGATTAAAGGAAAAGATGTTGATTTGAATACCTCACAGACTATTATTTAGATTGATGGATCTCATAGAAAGGTATGTTGATGTTTCTAATACCTTATTCAAGAAGAATCTCGATGCACATTCATTGGTGTATGATCTAGGAGATCCGATGCATTGATGTTTTGGTTCTCTATGCTAGAAGGCCGACTTGTCAAATATAGTAGTTGTGAATGTCTAAGGAGTAAATTGATTAAATGTTTTTGTGTTTGAAAATGTTTATTTGGGTCCCTATGGGAAACTATGAATGGTGCACATAAATATTTAGTTGAGGATATAGCCGACATGTGAATGATCAAACTTTGATCTTGGATATATATATGAGATCATTTTTATCATTTTGAAGAAGAGAATGTGTGAGATGCGAAGTATATTAGTGTGTAGTGTGAAATTCAGAAGGGTAATAGTGCAAATTTATCTATGTATGAATTTATGATGCAAAGAGTAGAAAAGAGTAGAGTAGAGCAGAGCAAAGTGCATAAGCAAACAAAAGGTCTAGATTTTATCTATGAGCATAACCGAAACTGTAACCTGGCATGAATAGATGCTATTACTTCAGTTCAAAATTTTAGATGGGTTTAATCTAAAAATTTTGTAAGGAAGTGAGCTCTAGGAAATGTTCCTGAATGCAAGTGCATTCCCTTTTTGTAAAAACTATATTTGAGTTCTCAAATTGTGGATTGACCTCCACTGTGGTTTTTCCCGTAACAAGGTTTCCACATAAAATGCCTTATGTTATGGTGTTGTGGATGATTACTTTATGTGTTTACATATTTCCTTTGGTTTAATGTTGAAATGGTTTTAATATCAAATTAATAAAGTTCAAATTCGTAGAACATTGATTCACCCCCCCTCTTAGTGTTCCCTTGAGTCCAACAATTGGTATCAAAGCCTAGTTCCTTGGAAGAAGTTTAGCAGCTTGAGGTAGATCTTGGAATGTAATGGACTCTGGTAGTCTTCAACAACAAATTTTTGTGGCACTTGATGACCTTGATCAATCTGAAGCCAAAGTCTGAGAATTGAAAGAAAATCTTAGGGATGCTGAGAAGTTCATTCAGATATTGAAGGATTAGATTGTTAAATATAGGGAGAAGAGACAAGATCTTTGTGATCAGATCAAGCACAAAGAGAGAAAAAATATGGATGATGCTCACCTGAATCAAACCTTGAAGGAAATAACTGAAGAATGTGAAAATATTTCTAGAGACAATGATACTCTAAAACATGAAATGGAATCTATGGTGATGAAGCTGACTAAAGAGATTGAATAAAGGAAGAAGAATGAGGAGAACCTTGCTCAGTCCTTAAAAGAGAAATCTGATGAATGCAAAAGAGTAAATGGGGAATTCATTCAGATGGAAAGTGAACTGCTACAATTTAGAAACAATGAAGAAGAACTTGAAAAATAGATTGTTATTCTTAGAAATGAACTTACTACTACAAATGAGTATAAGGAGAAGTTTAACATTAGTTCAGTTAAGCTTGATTAGATGTCTCAAGGACAAAAGAGTGGAAATGACAAATGAGGTCTTGGATATAAGAAAGGAGAAAGATCCAAATCTGAACAAAAGAATCTCAGGCGAGGTAACCAAATGAACAAAGGTGGAAGGTATCTGGTAAGGCAACCTAATGCTCAAAATTTTAATGGATATTATTTTGCTTGTAATAAATTTGGTCATATGGAAACTCAATGTAGAATTAAAATGAAATCAAGAGATTCATCATTTTTTAGTCAGTGTTTCAATTGCAAAAAATTTGGTCATAAATCAATTGAATACAAAAATATGTCAAAATACTCTGCCAATAGAAGGAATGTTGAATGTTATTCCTATGGAAGATTTGGGTATATTGCTAATCAATTCTGATCAAGAAGAAATCAATGGAATGATTGGTTTGGACAAGGAAATACTATGTGCTACAATTGCAACAAACATGGTCACATTGCATGATTCTGCAGAAACAAAAATATGGATAGAAGAGGTTCGATATACAAAGGAATAAATACAAAGAAAGGTGATAAAGGAAAAAGAAAAGTGACTGCAAATTAAATAAGAGATCAAATGAAGAAGACATGGGTAAGGAAGAACAAGTTTGATTCTAGAAACAGTTCTGCACTGGAACCTGCTTTCGGTAATTCCTCCAAAAATTGATTTTAGGCCTTTGGCATAGGGGTAGTTTTTCAAGAAAATTATTTCTACCCTGTCTGTAGCTTATACTGGAATGCGAAGGATGGTCAACAAGGTGTATCAATGATATGAAGAGGTTTTGGAAAACATTCACAAGAAAATTCAAGAAATCATAGGTCTATGAAAGAATCTTTCTCTCATTGTCTAAGAAAATAGTGTATCCAGAAAACCTAGGGCAAAGGCATTTAGTACAAGTATGCAAGCTATAAAAGACAAGTTGAAACTCTCATTTTTCACTTTGCATCAAAGAGGAGAAGAAGGAGAGCACTTGGTAACAAAATTTTGAAGTAGTGAGGTTAATTCATTGACGAATCTTGAAACACATCTGGTATTTCAGTTGTTTTTAGAATTTCCATATAATTTGGTGTGAAATTGATAAACATAAAGTACCAAAGGAAGAATGGAATAAATCAAAGGGTCAATCAATTTATATGAATACAACAGTGAAAATATTAGGGCCATGAGAAATATTTTATCATTCGATGAATTGAAGTGGTTGAGAGAAGCTAAACACAAGAATTTGGATATTTGGAATGAGTTTCCCTATTTCGAGAATGCGAAAATCATTAAATTCATCTTGAGAAGAATAAATAACGACACCTTGATTCTGGATAAACCCTACATCATTTCGAAGGAAGAAATTGGAAATCTGACTGGATTATGTAAAGTCAGGGATATACCGAGAAAGAAATCCATCCAGAATAAAGAATTTGAAACCCTAACTAGAATAATTGGAGATCAAAGGGAACTAATAATCTTGACAATCAAGAACCCTGTGATAAGATATATTGTGTATAGAGTATCATATTAAGTCTTTTTAAAAAACAAAGAAGGAGCAACCTCGACTGCTGCAGTTTACATCTCTCACAAAATGATAATGGAAGGTTAGGACTTTGACCTGTGCGGACTGCTAAGGGATCAACTGATGGAGAATGTGCAATTAACAAAAGAGATAGATTACCCTTTCAGGTTTGGTACTCTGGTCATATGTTTAGTAATGTACTTTTTAAATTTTTCACCAATGAAAAACAATGTGGTGTGGAAAGTAAATGAATCGGTATGCAAAAAAAAATTCACATACTCTAAGAACTTGGCTAATTGGGATCAAGAATTTGGAAATTTCTTGAAGAGTTTTCTAGGAAAGTGCGACTTAGTTAGTATTTCTCTTTTGATAAGAACACCAGAAGTTGGCTCCTCTTCCGATAGGATGGAGAGAAAGTAGAAAAGAGAAAAGGAAATCGTTGAATATAGCCCTCCAAAATGAAAGATTCCTAGAATTGAAGGAAAAGGAAAGGAACATGAAATTATGGATATACCAGATGAAGAATCTGATGAAGAAACTAAGGTCCCAAAGGGAAATGAACTAGAACAAGAAAAGGAAATTTCAGAAGAAAGTGAAAAAGAAGATAACCCAACAAAGGAGAAGCTACAACAACTTATTCACAAGGAAGGTGGAATGCAATTTTTTTCCAATTTTTGGTCTATTAGACCCTCATATGATCAGGATATGATTCTAAGCATTCTAAGTGCTCATATTGTGCATAGTCAGATCAAATTGGAGAGTTTGCAGAATATCTTACCTGAACAAATGATTGAATGCATAAAATACACAATGAACTTTGAGTCTGAAGACAAAGAAGAAGGTGAAGTATCTCACATTTGTAGGGACAATTCAGGCTATCACTTACCAAATTGAAGAAAAAAATGAATGAGTTGAGGAAATGCATAAGTGCAAATAATAACATCTATAATTGTTGCATTTGTTGGCCTCATGTAGTTGGGAAATAAAAAGAGAAATTGGAGCAGATTGAAATAGAGTTGAATGCGATTGGAAAACATTTTGATATGTTTAAGGATTACGATGGTACAATCAAGAAAAGGATTCAAGAGCTACAATCTAAGCACACAAAAGTTAAATTC
>CM021109.1:350650089-350776982 GCA_007115665.2 Sequoiadendron giganteum | reverse complement strand
AATGATCGAATCTTTGATAGTGGAGATATATGAGATCGGTTTTATCATTTTGAAGAATTGAATGCATGAAATGTGAAGTATATTAATGTGTAGTAAAAAATTCAGAAGGGTAATAGTGTGAATTTATCTATGTATGAATTTATGATGCAAAGAGCAGAAATGAGTAGAGCTGACCAGAGCGAAGTGCAAAATCAAATAGAAGGTCAAGAATTTGATCTATGAGCCTAACCAGAATTGTAACCTGGCATGAATAGATGCTATTACTTCAATTCAAAATTTTAGATGGTTTTAATCTAAACATTTTGTAAGCAAGTGAGCCTTCCTACTTTGAGCAATGAGCTCTAGGCAGTGTGTGATGAGGTAAAAATAACCTCATCATAATGAAACCAAAAAAGCCTATTTATACAAGCTCAATCCTCAGTCTCTACCAATTAATTAAACTTTAGGAGAAATAATTGATTATCTTTAAGGAAAGTTATGCAAACTTTATTTCTTATGATCAATTGAGGTAATCTACCAATATGGGTTTAATGGGTTATTTTGAGTGTTTTTGTAGGGCAATAATCAAACATCTTGCAATAGTTACAAAATGTTTAAACCAGCACGTGCCTTAGTGATGATTGATGATGGATTTTGTGAACTTGCTCCTAAACGTCAGGCTGATGAACCGAAGATATAGTTGTTGTTTATTTAATTTCTATTATGATCTTTTAATCAAAAACTTCATGGCTCATCTCGAGCCTTCTTTATGTTTATGTAATGGGTTTTAAAGACAAGGGAGTTAGTTAAAAAATTGTTATAGACTTTTTCAATGGCTATCCATGCCATCTAGAATCTAGGATTTAGTTAAAAGTCTTTCTATAAAAATGCAATTTCGTAAAGTTGAAAGGGACACTCAATAGTAATGTTATGTTGTTAACATGATCTCTGAATACTTATGAATAAAAGAACTATCTTCTATCAATTCTTGAGTTGTTGAACTATGGATGATAATTGTTTTTAATGGAAGGACTTCAAAACCAGTAGTGTATGTGATTAATGAAGCGATAACCCACGAGCTGGCCACTCAAGGGAAGATAGCTTAAATAGATAAGTACTTACTGCCATGTTTTTTTTTACATAGATAACCATGCAGTAGGAAATTGTTTAAGTTTGTCAGTTGTCGAGTCTAAAGTTCTGGGGCACTCTTTGTTTTCAATTATTATGAGTTATTTGTTGCAGCTGTTAGAATCTTTTAATGTTTAAGAGCATATTTCATGGTCTGTTTACTTATTTTTGCACTTTCGTAGTTTATCGATTGTTTAGTTTATTTATTCCTATGCTTTCTAGCTTAATTGTTATGCTTTCTAAATTAGTTATCTTGTGATTTCTAGTTTAGTATTTCCACTTTTCCTAGAATAAATTGTTTTCTAGTTAATTAATTAAATGGCCTTAGATTAAAATTGATTTCAGTAGTTTAAAGGAAAATAAGAAAATCTAAGATGAGTTATCTAAATTATCTTCTATTGCAAACTTCCTTGGACACTACTCGATCGACTTATTGACATTTTATATTCTAAAGTAATGGGACCTAACAACAACCTATCAGTGTGCCTAAATGCAAGTGCATTCCCTTTTTGTAAAACCTATATTTGAGTACTCAAATTGTGGATTGACCTCCACTGTGGTTTTTCCCCTAACAGGGTTTCCATGTAAAAATCCTTGTGTTATGGTGTTTTGGATGATTAATTTATGTGTTTGCATCCTTCCTTTGGTTTAATGTTGAAATGGTTTTAATATCAGATTAATAAAGTTTAAATTTGTAGAACATTGATTCACCCCCCCTCTCAGTGTTCCCTTGAGTCCAACAGAACACTACATCACCATATTAGCTCAAACATGTATGATGCAAGAAATCTTTGACATGATGAATGAATCTTGATTGCTACAATAACCTTCTATAAATCTACCCTTGATGCCTTCAAAATGCTCTTGAATTCTCTCTTGATCATAAGCTTGCTATTAGGACTTGAACACTTTAAAATCCAAGTGAGACTCAGTGAAATAATCTTTTATTTATACATTTCTTAACCTTAATTCCTGAAATTCGAATATCATAGACCGACATTGAATTGTAGATTTAAAATCATTAAAATACCACCAAAATCATATTTCAAAGGGGGTTCCTAGGTATAAGTGAGGACCTATTCGCCATAGCCACTTACCTAGGACACACATCAAACAATGTTAAATGTTATGTAAAAATAGGGTCATAGGTCTAAGTGAGGACCCATTCGCCCTATGGTGAATGAGTCCTAGGTCACTTACCTAGGACACACATCTTCCAAAGTTAAGTGTTGTGAAATGACATTTATGAATGTCAGGTTTTATCCCTCAAAATTTGTATTTAATTAGGCTTGGATTTGAATTAAAGGGGCCAATTAAGGAAAATTAACTTCAATTAATTAATAAATCCCTAGAATAATGTTAAAGTGTAAAGGTACACCTTACAACATCAAAAACAAGACAAAATTAAGTCTATTTTATGAAAAGGGCCCTAAACTTAATGTGAATATGTAAGACATATTACAACACTAAATTAAGACATAATTAAGCTCATTTTATTATTAATTATTTTCAAATTAAGTGTAAAAGGGGATACCTTTTCCTACACTACATTTTACCCCCACTTTAATGAGAGGATGATCCCATATCAAACTCACACTAAAGTAGACATTCAAGACATTTATGTATACATCAATGAAAAAGATACATAACAATACACCATCAAAGACCTAGAAGATGAAGCCTAGATAGTCCGAGTGGAACCTTAGGCTGTCCACTAGGTGAGTATCCCAAAAGGGTGGAAAATGAGAGAATCATATTAGGCTCCCATACCATATCAAAGCTATCCTCTTGACAACTTTAATATAGCACCTCAATGCAAGGCAAGACTCCACAGGAAAGCAAGGTGTGTTATGATAGGTGGACTTGAATTAGAGTTTGAGCTTCATAGGGCTTAATAAGCTATGTTATGCTAAACACCTATGAAAAAGGAAATGCTCCACTAGCAAGCAAGGTTCGTTATGCTTGCTGGCCTTAAATTTTAGGGTTTTGAGCTTCATAAGGATAACAAGTTGTGTTATGTCAACACATGAATAATAATGTGAGTAAAATTTTTTGTTCAAAGGGAATTCACTTAGTTTGTGTAAGGTATACTTCTTAGGGAACATTGTGCCTAGTGTATCCAAGAGAGGAAAATTCAAGAGTAAAATATTCATAACTTAGGGAATGCAATGCGTCACATCAACACTAAGAGGAAAGTCATACACTAAGAAATATCACACTCTTGGATGACATCAAACCCAATGACACCACCAAGAAAAGGATGCATCACAAGAAAAAAGGATATCACACCATGAAACATGAAAAATGTTAAAATATATTATCAATGTATGCCCCCACTTTAAAGTGGTTGCTAACACCATTGTTGTGAGTAATTGCTTTAAAGTAGCCAATGTTCAATACTAAGACATGAGAGATTACTCAAAAATCCCTATGCCAAGTCATATGTGTAATGACCTAGAATTAGGATGGAGAAATCTGCACTAGAATAGATGATGTTAAATCTAATATAACAAGTATTAATATAAAATCAAACAACTAAGAATGAGTAAAAATGAACAAAACAATAATAACTATAACTAGAACAGTCTCACCGAATATGCGTCCACTCCTTCGAATTATCTTGATTGTCCTTCTTCATTTTTTTGTCTCAGTACTCTTGCCCTCATAATTTTAGTATTGATGCAAGCATAAACTTGTTGAACGTCTAAGAAAAATATCAAAAATAATATGTTCTTCTCAAAAGTATTGATTTCGGGAGGAGGAATAATGATAATGAAAAGTCATTTTATAGATTTTTGGTTTTCGAATAATCGACTTAGATTCAAAAGAGAGATCGACAGATGAGATTGATGAATGTCATGTGATGTGAGTTCTGTGTCAGTTAGAACGTGAGTTAGGAAATTCTGCAGGATAAAGATTAAAATAGAACGATAACTTAATCTTTTGTCAAGAATGTTCAAAAATAGAAAGAACACGAGTTCCAGATTAAATAAACAATTTAATCTTCAGTTGAGAGTCTTCAAAAATAGAAGAAATAGACTTTGAATGAAAAAGACAAAGTTAGAACTCGAAGAATAATCCGTTCAAATGCACACATGAATGAATTAATTAAATAAAGATATTTAATTAATAAACACATTCATGCATACGAGTTAGAACTAGTCAACTGACTGGTTGTGATAGAGAGTCCTCTCATAGAGACGATCAGATATCGAATCCAGAGATAACTAGTGGATTTAAAATAGATCTTGAGACAGAAGATGAGTGAATGATTAGATAACTGGATGATAGAAGAATGTGAAATAAACAATTTTTTTTTTTATTAGACTGCAAGAATCGGGTAGCACGACCCCCTATAAACTGCAGTGTGCCTGGTAAAATTTTTAACATGAACGGCGGCGCTGGCGTGACACGTCCTCCGGTACCATGGGGGTGGGGGAGACTAGACCTTGTGACCAACCTCCTGCAATAGGAAAGATTTAGCCAACCGAGCTAGGGCCCCAACCCCATGACATAAACAATTTAAATATGAATTAAATATGAATTTAATTCAACATTCGAAAATGAAAGATTTAATTAAATAAATAATGTAATTTATTTAATTGACTGTTAAAAAGGATTAAATAAATATTTAATTATAGTTGAAATATGACAAAGGGGTAATTAAATAACAAATTATTTAATTAAGAAAGAAGAATTAATTAGTTAGCAACATAATTAAATAAATATGATTTATTTAATTAATCAAGTTGAATAGAGGTCATTATGAATTAATTAAATAATTAAAAAGGTTATTTAATTAATAGAGGAAATATGTGTTTAGAAAGGTAATTAAATAAAAAAAATTATTTAATCATGACCATGGATAATAGAAAATTATGTCGAAAGTGGTACTCGCAGGCCTAGACCAATTTTTGGTGTCTACAGTTTGCCCCTCTTTGATACAATGTTGTTTATTGCGTTGTGTCAAAAAAAAATATGCCTCGATCATGCCGCAGCATGAAATAGGTTAGGGTATGCCCCCTCGGGAAAATTGACAAATTTTTGAAAAAAAATAAAAAAAATCAAGAAATATTCCCGATAAGTCAATTTGATAGTCACAAATGCTTTGGAGTTGACAAAATTGAATTTGGAAGTGTTATGGACATGTAAGGGTCATTAGAAGTTGGAAGGTTAAGCGGCCAATAGACAAGGGAAGAAGAAATGCCACCCAAATCCTAGGTATAAATAGGAATTAAGTTGAAAACCAATTCATTTGCACCTAGAAGAGTTGAAGAATTGAGAGAGTTGCTCTGAGCATTGGACTAAGATGTCTCCAATTCCCTACGCTGCGCATCGCGGATATTGGATCTAGACATTTAGATGGCTAGTCGACGTAGGACCACCGGTATGTACCCTAAAATGAGATTTTGAAATTTTAGTTTGCACGTAGTTTTAGGCATTTAAAATGTAGTTATGCACATGTGGTCTTTCGTGTTCAACGCATATGTGTTCTTGCGCAATGCATCTGCCTACAGAACGATGCATATGTTAAAAGATGTCTAGGCTAGGTTCGGTCATTTTAGGCATTCAACACAAATGAAATAAAATGCACTGCATATGTCATGCTGCATCACATCTACATTTAGGATAAACGCATGTAGGATTATGCAACGCAAGTGATAATATGAAACACATATCCATTTTAGTAGGCAGGATTAATTGCATCGCATTTGTAATTGTTAAACGCATTTGCTTTTGTTAGAAATGGTTTGTATTTTGTGCAACACATATGATATGTGCGACACAAATGATTGTGATGTAACGCATTTGTATGAATGCACCGCATGTGCCATAGTGAGGTGCATTTGGCTAGCAATTTTTTTTTGAAAAAAAAAAAATTTCTAAGAAAAACTTGAAAAATTTGACATTCTGGTTGAAATGCAGGTTGTTTTCGATCCAATCTATACTCGGGAGACATGTCCTGATACCTTAGAGCTGAGATCCCATTTGGTCAGTGCAGAGACATGGTTATTATGGAGATTAGGTCTACAACATGTGCTGACTATGCCCATGATTCAGGAAAATAGAGGCATGCTAACAACTTTGTGTGAGCTATGGCATTCTGAGACTTCATCATTTCATTTGCCGACAAGGGAGGCGACAGTTACTTTAGAGGACGTCTATAGGATTTTGATACTTCCTATCAGAGGAGAGTGGGTTATGTATGATACCCAATGTGGATTTAGTGAGTTGACTAAATATTATGTGTATGACGACATTAGGAGTCTTGGGATAGAGCATTATGAGATCAAATGGCAGGTTTTGGCAGATAGGTAGGAGAGGATTGATTGCATCCTATGTACATTGATAGGGGGTATAGTTCTTCTGAACTGGTGGGGTCATGGTTTTCCTATTGGGTGGGGAGAGATGCTGGTGGGGATGTTAGAGAGGGAGACTATGTATGCCTGGGGTCCTTGTTTGTTAGGCATGTTGTACTTCCATTTACATGATATAGTGTACAAAGACACACAATCTATGAGCTACGGTACCACTCTTCTCATGGTTTGGGTATGGGAGTGCATTGCGGTATCCCGTCCTCTTGTTACTGTAGAGCAAGAGGGCATATCTCCTTATGTTTTCTGATATACGAGAAACATTACTCAGAGTCATGTCAGAGACATAGGTTACTAGAGACATGCACTGGATACATTGGATTAATTTACTATGAGGCATACATGGATTGTGAGAGATGGTCAGATGAGGACGGGCATTTGACTTTTTGCAGATAGACACAATACCTGATTGGGAGGAGTGTTTCAAGCGTACACATAATTGAGAGACACCTACCAGATTAGGTTTTCAGATAGTTTGGGGAGGTTCAGGATTAGCCTAGAGGTAGAGCAAAGTTTGCTTGATCTTCCAGAGAGGTTCCACACTGGGGGCCTATGATACCAGTATCTACTACAGAGGCAGAGATTCAAGCATTACAACCATTATAGTGGGGATGGAGAGGTGGAGCAGCAAATCCAAGGATGACAGCTACTTATGACACATGGTGGGCAGAGCATTTTCTCATTCTGTATACAAATCCGGATCAGCTGGCACCAGTAGAGAGATGAGGTACAGGGTTGAGAGGGTGACACACAGGGAGAGGTGGTGGTAGGGGTGGTGGTGATGATGGTAGAGGTGGTGGTGGTAGATGAGGATGGAGAGGTCAGAGAGGTGGTTGAGTAGGTGGACTATCACCTATTCAAGAGGCAGTGGCAGAGGATGTACCTATGTTGGAGCTCAGAGGTGGAGCAGAGGGATAGGTTGGAGATGAGTATGCTACTGAGGAGGTAGTAGCAGAGGAGCATGCAAAGGTAGAGATTGGTGGAGAGGACCCTGCAGAGGAGGAGGAGGCTGATGTGGATATTGACCCTCTTGGAATTTTGGCAGGTTATGGGGAGGATGATGTTGAGGAGGAGATACCTATGGAGGAGTAGGAGAGAGAGCTCTGGGATCAGATTGTAGAGGGGAGACGAGATGATGAGGCTCCTAGGGACAGTGACAGGGAGGCTTTGGAGGAGAGGTTGAGACTAGTCACAGTAGAGCTAGATGCCATGCGGATAGAGAGAGATAGTGCTCATATGGAGAGAGACAGTGCACTCATGGAGAGAGATCAGGCCATAGCTCAGAGATAGGAGATAGAGCAGCAGTTCACAAAGGTTAGATTCTTGCCTTTGCAATGGCACTTCATCTAATGGTATGGTTCGCGAGCTAGTCAAATTAGTTGAGAGAGCTACCTATTACAAGGATCTATATGAGGTAGTGGTTCCTGTAGAGAAACGTGCTCCTAACTTTTTAGAGGTTTGCAATCATAGATCATAGGGCAGGAGTGAGACTAGGACTCAGAGCACAGAGGTTGTGGTAGGACCACTGAGGAAAGGTCCGTATGACAGGCCTTTCACCTCATAGAGAGTACTTCTGAGCCAGTTTCCTCCACCTTCACCATGTGACAGTAGTGGTAGTGGGACACGTTGAGACTTTATATATGTAGACATTATATTTTGATCACAGAGCCTACGAGCTCATTTTTATTTATGGATACATTTTGACATTATACTGTGACACATTATTTTGAGCAAGATATATATGATTTTTGGTGGCTTCTATATGATATGCAGTCCTATTTTATGGATGATGCATTGTTTCTATATGAATATGTTTCCTAGATGATGTATGCAATGTTCTATATGATGTTATTTTATATGTGATGGTTATATACAAGTAATGTTTCCATTATGTACCTTATGATGATGAAATTCCTATTATGCCATGATTTCGTAGATATGCAATGAAGATGTCAATGTTACTACATGTTTGAAATGCAATGTAACTGTACAAAATGCTTATAGAATGTATGCATATGTAGATGATCTAATGTTTTTTTGTTGTGTCATAGGACTATACCATTATGTTGGAAGAGACAAATGTTAACTAGATGATTTCCAAAATGTTAGTAAGAAACAATGAAGGTGGATTGATTGAAAAACATATGATCTTCGATATTTTTCCATATATGCTAAGCTTGCATTTTTATCATCATTGGGTGGGATTGACACAAATGGATAGTACACACCATGATATGAGATAGACCATAGTGTACAAATTCATCCACTTGCAAAAAAAAGACAGTCGTAGACAAGGAGTGTCTGAACTCATACTAAGGACATGATTTCCCCAGTCGTTTTGTATTGACAAACCATAGACAACAAACAAATAAAAGACAGGTCATGAGACATCATTTCTCCTCTAAATCCTTGATAGGACATCCTTGAGAAAACTAGTAACATGAATCAAAAACCAAAGTTAAAAATACAGTTGACAGACAACAGCCAAAGAAAAAGAGTCTTGAGACATCCTTGCGTATCTAAATCCTTCAAGGGACATCCTTGAAAAAGCTAGTAATTGGACTTATTCACAAATTGATAGAAAGATGAGACAAAATAAGATATAAATTCATAAAGCCAAATAAAATTATTCACCAAAACTTGATCTTGTGGGATTGTTTTATTATTTGATGTTTGACATAGTGTAATGTGAGGGGTGACACATACCACATAAGACGTTGAGTCTGGTTTTGACTTGGTGACTATTTGTATAGGGCATGACAAAGTCTGGTTTCAGAAAGACATGTTCTGTATAAGATGTTGGAGCCTAATGATGTTGATGTGACAAGCTACATGAGGCTATGACAATTTGACGACATCCGTTGACAAGAAAGACATATCTTGCTTAAGATATAAGTTGATCACTTTGACAATGGATTTGATATTGACTTGATGACTTTGAGATGTTTGCCTTGTTGATGCATGAATTGTTTTGATTCCTTGACTGATTAAAAAGTGTGTGCGTGTTGATAGTGTATGAATTGAGATGATATACCCTAAAGGACTGACCTAATGCGGCCTCAGGGGCTCATCGATTGATTAGCCTTGCCTACATGGTACACATAAAGACCTTGTAGTTCGACCCAACTTTAACTGACATAACTGATTGATGATATATACTTAAGCTAATGATATGCAATGTGTGTGATAGTGAATGTGATAAACCCTATTGGACTAACCTAGTGCAGCCTCGAGGGCTCATCGATTGATTAGCCTTGCCTACGTTGTACACATAGAGACCTCGTAGTTCGACATGACCAATGACTTTGAATGAACAAAGAGTCATGATTTTCATGTGTGTGATAAATGAAAAACCTAGATAGACAGACCTAATGCCTCAGGGGCACATCGACTGATGGCCTTGCCTACGTCCATTCACAGAGGCAACGTAGTTCGACTATGTCTACGATTGACTTAACATAATTGACTTGACTCTTTTTTTGGGATTTTCTGACATGTTTTGATTTTGATTTTGGATTTTTGGATTTTTGAAGTTTTCTAATGTTTTTGAATTTTTGAGGATATTTTCTGATGGTGTAAATGCTATGTACAAGGTCCTCATGGCACGAAACAAGGATTTTCCCCTAGTCAGGAATAGAACTTGTGAGATGGAGTGGGGAATGTGATAGAATGGACTTGATGTCAATCATTCCAAGCAATTGATAAGACAACAATTTATTATGAGGGATGGTGAAAAAGTCTGATTGGAATGATGGTAGATGAAAGAGCGAGTTTGACTACACATGGCGCCTATTTTCCAGGTTTTCACCATGGTACTTATCCATAGCGCCACCGAAGTAGTTTTCACTATTGGACGGATTATTTCTCTTTACTATTTTTTTTTGATATTCCAATTGTTTTGGTGTTACAAAGATGCCTGTTTGCAGGTTTTCATCAAGGTAACCGTTTCTTTGTTTTTTCCATTTTTTTGTATTTTCTCAATAAGACAAAGACTCTCAGAAGCTACGCATAAAACCTCTTCAGATGAAGGCTTTTGATTGGTGAAAAAAGTGGCTCTCCTTTAGGGGTAGAGAGTTGGTACACTCTTGATCCAAAAGCTTTTGTGACAAAATAAGGCCCTAACCAGTTAGGTTCAAATTTACCTAGCTTTTCTCATTCAGCTTGATTCTTGGGATTCTCCATTAAAACCAAGTCACCAATGTCAAAGTGTCTATTTAGAACTTTCCTATTATAGCTATAACGAAGATGATTCTGATATGCTTGCAAATGGTCTAGTGCTTTCTGTCTTTGTTCATCTAGTAATTCTAGCTCTTGTAATCTAGATACATGGTATTCTTCATTGTTAATGTGACCTTTCAAGGATACCCTTAGGTAAGGAATTTCAACCTCAATAGGTAAGATAGCTTCAGATCCAAATACTAGGGAGTATGGAGTGGTGCCAGTGAGAGTACGGATGCTTGTGTAGTAAGCCAATAAGGCAGGATTAAGTTGTAGGTGCTAGTCATGACCAACGTCATTGAAAGTCTTTTTTAGGATTCTAACAATGGTTTTATTAGATGCCTATGCTTGGCCATTACCTTGTGGGTAATATGGGGTGGAAAAATGATGTTTGATATGGAACTCTTCACATAAATGGCGTACTTCTTGGTTTTTGAATGGGCGGCCATTATCTATGATAATGGATTGGGGTACACCATACCGACAAATGATATAGTTTAGGATAAACTTGGATATTTGTGTGTCGGTGATGCAAGTCATGGGAATAGCTTCAATCCATTTGGTGAAGTATTCGGTAGAAGTTATGATGAATTTATGACCGTTGGATGATGGAGGGTGTATCTCACCTATGAGGTCAAGTCCCCATTGGGAAAAGGGCCATGGTGATGTAATCGGACAAAGCTCTTGTGCTGGTGCTCTTATCAAATCTCTGTGTATCTGACACTGTCTACATTTCTTTACAAAGATATATGAGTCTTTTTCCCTTGTAGGCTAATAATAACCTAATCTCATAATCTTATGGGCTAAAGTAGGACCACTCGAATGGGATCCACATATACCCTCATGCACTGCTCGTAAGGTTGTTTGTGCTTCTTCAACATCGAGACATATCATTAGGGCATTATCTAAGGTACATTTATATAGGGTATCTCTGATGATGGTGTATTTAGCTGACTTACAAATAAAGGTTCTGCGTTGGTTGTTTGACATGTCTAGAGGTAAGGTTTGGTCATTTAGATAGTCGAATATGTTTTTGTACCAAGGGGAAGTAGGACCAAAAATCTTACACACCATCGCAGTATCGGGGACATCATAGGCAGGGACCAACAACTGTTCAACTAAAAACTTAAACTTAGGCACGTTGCTCAAAATATCCAATAAGGAACCCACGGTTGCCATAGCATCTGTAGTCCTATTTTGAATATGTGTTATTTGTTGAAAGGTAATGTCATCAAAGTACTGCTTTAAACTATCAGCCATGCACTTGTAGGGGGAAAGTGTCTAATCCTTAGTCTCATAATCATCAATTACTTGCCGGATTACTAGCTGAGAATCACCAAAAACATGTAGACTCTTAGTCTTCCACTGCGCTGTCATTCTTAGTCCTGTCACTAAGGCTTCATACTTTGCTATGTTGTTGGTGCAAGGGAAAGAAATCCTGAATGATTTAGGAATAGTATCTCCTTGAGGTGTAACAAATAGGATACTTGCTCTTGAACCACGATTTCTATGTGACCCATCAAAGTATAATTTCCATTTGGTTCTAGTGTCAATTGTGAAGATAAATTCATCAAGAAAATCTGCCACTAAAGGATGATCTGCCTTCATAGGTGCATCTGCTAACTGATCTACAATCACTTGTCCTTTTATAGCCTTCCTCTCTACATATTGGATATCATACTTGCTAAGTATCATAACCCATTCAGCCAATCGGCCTGTTAATGCTGCTTTACGTAGGAGATATTTCAAGGGATCAATCTTTGCAACCAACATTGTTTGGCGATTTAGCATATAGTGCCGAAGTTTTTGAGTAGTAAAGACTAGCACAAGATAGGAACATTCTATGTTTCTATAATTTAATTCATATCCTACCAAGGTACAAATGATGTAATAGACTGCTCTTTCATGACCTTGATCATCATTTTGTGCAAGAAGAGCTTCTAATGCCGACTGAGTTGCTGAAATTTATAGTATCAACAGTTTTCCATCTGTAGGTGGAATTAAGACAGGTGGAGTGAGCAAATAATCCTTGATTTTTTGGAAAGCTTCCTACCATTTAGGTGTCCACTCAAATGGTACTCCTTTCTTGAGTAAATGTTGAAATGGGTGTATTTTGTTTACCAATTGTACATTGAAATGCCTGATAGATTATAATCTTCCTTGTAGTGTTCTTAGTTGACCAATGCTAACTAGAGGAGGCATTTCTAAAATAGCTCTTACCTTCTCTAGATCTACTTCAATGCCTCTTCTAGAAATGATATACCCTAGAATTTTCCCTAATTTCACTCCAAAGACACATTTCTTTGGATTTAGTCTGACATTGTAATTCTCTAGCCTCTCGAATATCTTGTCTAGAACCTTCGAATGATCTACCCTTGTTTCTAATTTAGCTATAATTTCATCGACATAATCTTCCATGATATTATGTACAAAGTCATGGAAAATAGTAGTCATTGCCCATTGATAGGTAGCTCCTGCATTCTTAAGGTCAAAAGGCATAACATTCCAACAGTATGTGCTCCATGGACATGTGAAAGTTGTCTTGTGTTGGTCTTCAACTTCGATTTTGATTTGGTTATATCCAGAGAAGCCATCCATGAGGGATAGAATTTCGTATCCTATTGTAAGATCTACTATCATGTCTATGTTCGACAAAGGGAAGTCATCCTTAGGACATGCCTTATTGATGTCTCTAAAGTCTATGCAAATGCGGATGCCCCCAGTTGGTTTAGTCACTGGTACAAGATTTGAAATCTAGTCTACATAGTCTATGGTTCTTATGAATCCGATGTCCAAGAGTTTCTTAAGTTTTGCTTTGACCAGTAGAGAAATCTATGGATGCATTTTACTTAACTTCTGTTTGACTGGCTTAATACCTGGTTGTAGTGGTAGATGGTGCAATATTAGGTCTAGATCCAGCCCAGGCATGTCAACATATGACCATGCAAAGTTTATCTGTCTCTTTGTGAAGAAGTTTTGAAACTCTTGTTTTTCTGTCTCTTTCAACGATGCCGCAAAATATTCTATTTGAGGGTTTTCTTCTTTACTTATGTTGACTTCAACAGACTCTTCTACTAGCATCAAAATTTTCATGTTCAATGGGGAGAATATTTAAACCTCTATCCTTGGGTGCCTCAGAGAGGTTTTCACCCTCGAATACGTCCTTTATTTTTACTATTTCTTCGCCCAAAGGTGCCTTTCGGTTTTCACCCAGGGACTCGTCATTTTTCTCATTTTCATATTTTTTCTTTTTATTCTCATTTTTGCGACTAGAGGTGTAAATAGACTCCCCAAAATATGCTTTTTCATCCAAGTCTATGGTAAAATCACCTTTATGATCCCCTCTTTGTATGCCTTCTCGAAGTCCCATGAACTTAGCTATTGCTTCATTGTTCTCAAATGTGTCTAATATGGGTGTACCTTGTTGATCCCAGTCGATAAGTTGGGGATATATGAGAGGCATGTCATCATCGGAGTCATCAAAGGTAGAAGATGACAAGGTGAATACAGAGTGGTTGACATGGTCACAAATTTTTTTACTAACTACTTCTTGTTCTTTTTCCTAGGGGTAGGTAAACTCTGATGTGTGACTATTGTAAGGGGTAAGTCATCAAAAGATGGTCCATTAGGTGCCCAAGATGCATGATCAAGGGTTTCCAAATAATAGTGCATAAGCCATTCTTCTTTGGACAAGGACTTCTTATTACAGGGACTAGATGACTTTGGTAAGGGTTTTATCATTAGGTCCAATTCTCCAAATAGATTATCTAGGTTCACGGTACTGGTAGAGGAAAGGGAATCCAATTCATAGTCACTTGAGTCAAGGGATTCATTGTAAAATGGGGGAAGTGGTTTGTGAGATATCTTGATGTCTACGTAAGCACTCACTTCCTCTTGAAATGGTGATGAAGTACTAGGAAAACCAATTCTAAGCGGTTGAAACCCTAGCCCTAGGTATTTCGGTCCTGGCGAGACAATGATTCATTTTGTCCTTCCATTTAGATATAGTCCTAACCCGCTATGTCTTTCATAGCCTTCACTTTGCATTATCTTAAAGCCTTTTCCATATTGATCCTTAGCTATTTGAATAGATTGTGAGGGGTATTCATTGTCTTCCTAGTAAAACCAAGAGGTAATATCACTTTGGTCCACAACCTCTTCACTTAACTCTCCCCATTTGGTCAATGTCATTGTAGGGGGAACATGAAATGTGACTACTAACTATCTTCTATCTGCCATGTGTAAGCCATATGCCTTAGGTGGAGCCAGCTGACTGACACAATAGGATGCCTTCATGTGATATTCTGCACAACCCTCATCTTGGATCTCGACCTTAAGAGTGGATGATGGTGGTTTGAATGAAATGGACCTGGTAAGATGTGATGGATCAATGTATAGGGATAAAGTGGATGATGATGCTTCTTGATTAATGGGTAACTATCATTGTGGGATTTCCCTTAGGCTTGTATAGTATTGAAAAGGATCTAGATCACCATCAATCATGATCTTGGTGCCATTACATGGGAATTTAAGACATTGGTGATATGTGGAAGGTATGGATTTCATTGCGTGTATCCAAATTCAACCTAACAACAAGTTATACAGAAGGGTGAGATCCAAGACTTGGAAGCTAGTGTTCATAATTGTTGGGCAATTTTGATAGGGAGTGTGACAACTCCTTTGGATGATCTTTCCTCATCATCGTAAGCCTTGATGACTATAACCTTAGAGGTGTCTACGCATGCTTCTGAGAATCCTAATGCCTTAACCAATTTTAGGGTACACAAGTTCAAACCTTCTCCTCCATCTACCAAGACTAGTCTAACTTTGGTTTGATGGACTTAGACTTCAAGATGTAATGGGTCATTATAATCAGTCTTTTCGGTTCAGTAATCCTGTTGGGAAAATGTGGCATGATGGGAGTTGGTTAAATATCCTACCATTTCTTTGAAATGATTGACATCTAAGTCGGTAGAGACAGTCATGTTCTATAAGGCTTTGTTGAGAGTGGATTGATGCTTAGGTGATAAAGTCAACAGTTCCAAAATGGATATTTGTGCGAGGGTTTTGCTCAATTGATCAAGGATATCGTACTTAGACTTGGAAGACTATGTAAGTGGCTTAGAAGAAGGACCTGGAATAGTTATCTTTGTTCTGCATGTGTTTACAATGCATTCAAGACACTTCTTAATGGTGATGGTATCAAAATTTTCATTTGCAGCTCAGAGGTGATTTATGATCCTTCCTTTTCCATAGTCATACTTGGTATTTGCATAATTGGTTGATGGAGAGTTCTTGGTTCCTGAACTAGAGGCTTTTCCTTTCGTGTGGTCATGTAATGGGTCTATGAAGACCTTATGATCACTTTTCTTGGTATTTTTCTTCCATTGACCTCTATGGTTCCATTTTCAACAAAGTCTTGTACAATATTCTTCAGTTGTTAACATTGTTGTAGGTTGTGTCCTTTTGTTCGATGACAGTCACAATAGGTGTTATCGTCCCACCATGAAGGTTTAAAATGTTTAGGATCATACTCTCTTGGTTCCAAAGGTTTAATGAGATTATGTTTAATCAAATATTTGAAAATTGTCTCAATTGGTTGCCCCAAAGGGGTAAATTCACATGTAGGAAATCTCCTTTGTGGTCATTGTTGTGAATTTTGGACATAATTTTATATTTGATCTGGACTATTCATCATGTCTTGATTGGGGTTGTAAACTCTAAGTGTGATAATTGGTCCCATATGTATGGTTTTAGCATCAACAATGCCATCATTCGTAACATTTTTGTTTCTAGACCAGAATTTATTTCTATCATTGGGAACGTTTTGATGTTGAACCACTGGATTTCTGCCTGGTACTTTAATTTCTCCTTTGTCAATAAGGCCTTTTTCAAGGATGATGCCCTTTTGTACCAAGTCTAGCAATGAAGTACAATAGTGTACCCTTAAGTCACCTCTTAGTTTTGGATTGATTTTTTCAAGGAATATGGTGACCTTTTGCTTTTCTGGTATTTCAACTAGACATCTCCTAGCTAGACTTCTCCATCTCTGGAAGAAAGTGGTGAAATTTTCGCTATCTTCTTGTGTTGTGTGGCACAAGGACACTATTGTTACTTCATTGTCTATGTTAAAGGCAAAGTGTTCGACAAACTTCTCAGCTAATTCACCCTAGGATTGTATGCCATATGGTAATTTAGAGATCCATTCTAGTGCTATCCCGATAAGGGTTCACGAAAATAGTCTCATCAAGTATGTGGGGTCATATGATATGTCCATGCATGTCGTTGAGAATTCTCTAATGTGTTCCAAAGGATTCTTCCTCCCATTATACTTAGGTAAATTTGGTATAATATATCCATGGGGGAAGGGTGTCATGTAGAGTTCTTTGTCAAAAGGACATGGACATAGATCTTGTGCTGAGATAGTTTGTTTTCCTGACATAGACATGTTGTCCATCTATTGTTGGAGCATTTGCATTTGGTTTTGGAGAACATCTACTTGTGTCAAGGACATGTTGTTTGTGTTGTTTGGATCAATGTAGGTGTTTTGAAATGCTATGTTCTGTGATGGGTTGTGATTTGGCAAGGGAATATACCCCGTTAGAATGTTCTAATTCGGTGTGGGGATATTTCCTATCTGAATGTTCTGATTTGGTATAGGAATATTTCCCATTTGAATGTTCTGGTTTGGTGTAGGAAATTTTCCTGTTGGAATGTTCTGGTTTGGTATAGTTGTGTTCGTGCCAACTTTGGATCTTTTACCAATAGTGTTTGTGCCAAAGGGGTTTGATGAAGTTGCTCCCGCAGTAAATTGTAAAACTTGTGTTATGTTGAAAGGGATTGTTCTTACAACTGATGATGTTTGAGTAGGTATGCCAGTTGGTATCACTGTGGTGATTTGGGGAATAGAAACACTTGATGTCACAGTTTGTGTTGGTTGAGTAGACGGTGTTTTCAAAGTATGAATATCAAATCCTAGTGGTAGTGTGGCACCTTCTATTAGCACCTTTGCTAGATATCGTTGGGGATAATTTTCCAAACACTCATCCATAAAAGATGCAAAATTAGGATCTTGTACAATGGCATCTATGTCTTCAACATAAATTTGTCCATGTGTGTCTCTAGTGATGTATTTTTCAAGCAAAGGTTTGTTTGGTTTCTCTTTCCCTGATTGTTGATTTCTGAAAGGATTGACAAATTTGTTAGGGTCCGAAATTGCTTTCTGTTTCTTTTTAGACCTTGTTTCAACCATGAAAAGTTACTCAAAATGGGGTAATGCAGACTATGTCTAAAAACTGATATGACCTATTTCTATGTTTTTTGGATTTTATGAATATAAATGATGTTTCTAAAGACTTCTAAAATGATGTATACTGAGATGACGTATGGTAGGACGGACAATATGAAAAATCTCGAGTAGACTATTATGGTAAATGATTCTATGATGGGTATAACCTACCACCTATGGAATAAATGCATGCAATGATTTGAGTTGACCAAGGAACCTGATTGTAGGACAAAGACAATTGACAAGGTGAATTTCCCAAACTAGACTATTGAGTTGGAAAGATTCAGTAATAGGACCAAAGTGACTAGGTTCAATGATAGTGACAAATTGGAACATGAACATATCCAATGATGAGGAATGTTATTCTATTCTAAGATATGCAATTTCCTAGGAAGTGTCTAAATGCATGCAACTTAGGATGACTATGACTAGGATGTATAAGACACCTAATAATGCAAGGTTTTGAGAAAATTTATTCCAATTTCTGTCCAAGGTTTATCTTTAGAAACATAAGCAAAAAATACAGTAATGTTTTGGACTCAGTTTGCAGTTTTCAAAGTTTTCTGTTGACAGTCAAATGCGGTTCTCCTATCAGACGCGGTTCGATTTTTGATAGATGCGGTTTAACATGTGCATGCGGTGTTTTGACTCAAACAAGTTTTGAATGTTGACAGGCAATTTCAATTCTCAGACAAATGTGGTTTACTGTATGGAAGATGCGACTCAGTTGATCGTATGTAGCTCGGATTATGGAATTTGTGAACCTAAACTTGTTGACAGACACATGCGGATTTTTATTTAACAGTTATGGCTTGCATATACACATGTGACTCAAAAATTGACAGTTGTGGCTTAGTAACTAAACTATGTAGAAATGTTGACAGAAACATGCGGCATTTAACGTAACAATTGCGACTCTCTAAGATAGATGTGGTGTTAAAAATGACAGTTGTGACTCAGTTTGACAGTTGCGATTTTCTAAAGATTGTGTTTCAACTGACTCGATTTGTTGATCAAGTTTTTTGATGAATACAACAAAAACAAGCACATAATTTGATGTGTTTTCAGTTTGTAGTGATAGATCTATTAAAACCAGAGAACAATTACACCCTAGGATTTTTGGACAATATTTACTGAGTTCTTACATAGATAAATTGAGCTACGCACATTCAAGGTGGATGACTAGTAGCTTGACCCCACTGGTTCCCCTCCATGACACTCACTTATATGGGGCAGCCAAGGTATTGTACCCATGACACTCCCATGGAATACATATCATCTCCACACATGAACCATAAGAATGTAAGATGACTTCACAAGTCCGACCTGCTGCACTAGTAAATAGAAAGGATTTTGGCAAAACTACAACAATTTGGCTTTTTAATTCGAGCACCCATTCAGAAGAGCCATGCGAGAGGCAATATCATCCTAGTTCTACAGAGGTTAGACTCTGTAGGTTTTAACATACCACAAGGGTACTAGGGATTCAAGTGTTGGTCCGCCAAGATCCTTGTAATACTGAGCTTTCCTCGAGTATTAAAATTTGTATACCGGTTGGGAGTCGCTGGCGATAAGCGCATAACCAGTTTTGAGTCGTCTTGGGGTGAGTACTTTTTCCCACCAAGAAAGGCCCAAGTTCTAGAGTCAGTAATCGTTTCTCTTACACCCAGGATTGCACAAATGCGCAAGGGGAGAAGATACTTCGATATACCGAATCAGGGTTCTAAACTAAACAATTGCAAACACAAAAAACACTACTTAATTTTTAAACCCAAATGACAATTTTCTATCTACCAAATAGAAAAACATTTTAAACAAAATAAACAAACTCAATGTATTCACATGAGGTCCTGCATGCAACTGATCAGTAGTTCCCTTTGTGTCTTCGGCTTTCATCCTACAGAAAATATGTTTTTGGTTTTTATTTGGTCTTCTATGCTTCGTCCTACAAAAACTAAGTTACTCCTCTAAACACAGCTGCAAACAAACATTAGCGAAAAAAATGAAATAAAACAAAAAATGAAAAATGAAAACACGAATGTACTAAAGTTAATAAAAAAGTGAAAAATCTATTACCAGGCAGATGCGGCTTTTCGAGCCACAGGTGTGGTGCAATGTTGACAAGCGGATGGGGTTCATGTTGACAGTCGGACGTGGTGCGAAGTTTTGACAGTTGGATGCGGTGCAGGATGTCGCAGATGTGGTGTAGAATGTCAGATGCATCATAGGATGTATCAGATGCGGCTCACAAATACGGATGCGTCATTTATTTGAGCGGATGTGGTGTGCCGTACGATAACTTGCAAAATAAAAAATGGAAAGACAAAAAGTATTGTGCGAATTTGAAGCTTGATTCACGTCGGGTTCACCAAATGTAATGACCTAGAATTAAGATGGAGAAATTTTCACTAGAATGGATGTTGTTAAATCTAATCTAACAAGTATTAGTTTAAAATCAAACAACTAAGAACAAGTAAAAATGAACAAAAAAATAATAACTATAACTAGAAGAGTCTCATCGATTATGCGTCCACTCCTTCGAATTATCTTGATTGTCCTTCTCCATTTTGTTGTCTCAGTATTCTTGCCCTCAGATTTTCAGTATTGATGCAAGCATAACCTTGTTGAATGTCTAAGCAAAATATCAAAGATAATATGTTCTTCTCAAAAGTATTGATTTCGGGAGGAGGACTAATGATAATGACAAGTCATTTTTATAGATTTTTTGGTTTTTGAACGATCAGCTCAGATTCAAAAGAGAGATAGATGAATGAGATTGATGAATGTCATGCGATGTGAGTTCTATGTAAGTTAGAACGTGAGTTAGGAAATTCTGCAAGATAAAGATTAAATTAAAACGATAACTTAATCTTGTGTCATGACTATTCAAAAATAGAAAGAACACAAGTTCCAAATTAAATAAACAATTTAATCTTCAGTTGAGAGTCTTTGAAAATAGAAGAAATAGACTTTGAATGAAAAAGATAAAGTTAGAACTCGAAGAATAATCCATTCGAATGCACACATGAATTAATTAATTAAATAAAGATATTTAATTAATAAACACATTCATGCATATGAGTTAGAACTAGTTAACTGACTGGTTGTGACAGAGAGTCCTCTCGTAGAGATGATCAGATATTGAATCCATAGATAACTCATGGATTTAAAATAGATCTTGAGTCAGAAGGTGAGTGAATGATTAGATAACTGGATGATAGAAGAATGCGACATAAGCAATTTAAATATGAATTAAATGTTAATTTAATTCAATATTCGAAAATGAAAGATTTAATAAATAGATAATGTAATTTTTTTAATTGACTGTTGAAAAGGATTAAATAAATAATTAAATAATAAATATTTAATTATAGTTGAAATATGACAAAGGGGTAATTAAATAACAAATTATTTAATTAAGAAAGAAGAATTAATTAGTTAGCGACATAATTAAATAAATATGATTTATTTAATTAATCAAGTCAAATAAAGGTCATTATGAATTAATTAAATAATTAAAAAGGTTATTTAATTAATATAGGAAATATGCGTTTAGAAAGGTAATTAAATAATAAAAATTATTTAATCATGACTATGGATAATAGAAAATTATGTCAAAAGTGGTACTCGCAGGCCTAGACCAATTTTCGGTGTCTAAAATATGTTTTTGAAATCAAGCTATGTCATGAAAGAGGAAGGAGGGTTTCCCCCCAAAAAAACTTAAGGGATCTATAGATTCGGGGTAGGTATATCTTTTTTGTAATGTTGTTAGAGAGCTCGGAAACATCATCATTCCCATAACTCATAGAACTGGAAGAATGACACAAAAATAATGAAAAAAGAAAGAAAAAGCTTTCAAGTCAACATGGAAGAGACCTAAATGTCTTGATGCATTGTGTCATCCAAAAAAGGAAAACACAAGACAAGCAAAAAAGATAAAATACTTAGGATATATAGAAGAATGTAGACCGTACAAATAGAAGAATGCAAAAAAAGAGAGATACATCAAAAAAAATGGTACGGTGGATCACATTACGCACATGAAATTGCATAAAGAAACATGAAAAATAAAAATAAATTAACAGACTAGTACGACACATGTGAGTCAACCTATAGCAGGTCATTCACATTCCAATCTCAGTTAGTATATAAGGAAGGAAAACAACCAGCCAAAGGGACTACGACAAGTTCCGAACTACAACACACACCAGGTTCAACATTATTTTTAGGAGAATTTTCATTTAAGCTCATAGAAGAGGAAAACAATGAATTCAACTCATTATGCACTTGTTCATCAATCTTTGTAATATCATTGTTATCATCTAAATTAATCACAATAGGAGGTCAAATGATAATATCCATAAAAGTGTGTTCATGTTTACATTGTGGCTAGGGAGAAGACACATTATGCCTTGCAGAAGATAAGTTTGGATTTTGATTTTTTGTGTTGCTATTTTCTTCTTTAGTTTGTAATATATGAGCAATAGCACGACATCTATGCCTACACTCTCTAGCATTTCGTTTTCATTTCCTTCTATTTTCAATTTGTGATTATGTAGGAGTAGGTTTTTCAACCAAAGGTTTCTTTTCATCCCTCAAGGGAGGAACAAAAGGAACCATAGGAGGTTGCTCAACCACTTTCTCTTTAGATTTGTAAACTTGTTTGATTTTAGGAGGCACAAAAATATTGCTTTGATTATCTCATGGTCTCTTATAGGAAATGGTAGGGTGATTTTCATAGGCTACTCTTGGATATTTGGAAGGGCATTTGGTTCAATGATGGTTTTGTTAAGGATGGGTGGCTCAATCATAGCTTGAGACATATTTCGAAGGGATAATTTTTCTATGCGCTTCACCTTAAACTTTTGATATGCTTTGAAAATGTATTCCTCACGATGTCTAATATGTTGAGTAGGCTCATGCCAAAATAAATCCAATGAAAAGTTCCCATGGGAAGACACGAGATTAAATCCACTATGATGCACAGTAAAGATCTCATTACCAAAGGGAAAATTTAGACATTTATGCACAACCAATGGGATGAAATTCATGGAGCAAATCCATGGATCACCTAACTTCACATGAAATTGGTTTGACGATGGGATGATGGTGAATGAGACATTTAATGTTTTTGGTCTGACTTTTAGAGGGATATTTATTGATCCAATCATAAGGAAAGAAAAACCATTATGCATTTTGATCCATGCTCTTAGTCTTTCATATGTATCTTGATAAAGTTCATGCACAAATAGGAATTCTTCAGTGATCACATTCATATGTCTTTTTGTGAGAAAGAAATATCAAGTGGAATTTTGGTTTGGCTCATATGAGGTTTAGCATCAATAAGCGACACCATTCTAGTCATTTCTTCCTCATTGTATCTTTTGTGTTTCATTATCCGTGTCAACATTCATCATATGATTCTTTGTCTCACTAGCTTTGAAAAATGAAATAGTATGTTTTGGCATGGGATTGCTAAAGATTTGTAAGTTTTGGTTAGGAGGAGCTACAAACTATTACCTTGATCTTTCAAACCTCAAATTTGAAGATGATTAGAATCAATGAGGTCTTGCACAAGATGTTTAAGAAACTTAAAATATTCCATATCATGTCCATTTTGCTGGTGGTAATAGAAATAAGTGTTTGATCTATAGTTTGAGGGTAATGGCTTATTAGGATCAGGAGCTCTAATAGGAGGTGAGGAAATCATATTCTTTTCCATGAGATACATCATGATATTATGAAGGGTATTAGGTAGAGGGGTAAATTTTCTAATCCTATCCCCAAAGGCAAAAGGATTTTTTGTCTTTATAGCAGCCACCTGGTTATCAAAATGTTGATTTGTTGAAGGGAATTAAGTTGTAAAAATCCCCTATTTTGTTTCTTGTAAGGTTGGTAACTATCTTGAAGTGCGGATTCAAAATTTTTAGGACGACTAGAGGGATTTTTCACATCACAACCATAAGCCAAATTCTGATCTGAATTTTGATAGTCACTAAGGGTTATACATAACAAGGTGAAGGATGGGAATTTCAACATCTCAAGTTTGGTTTGGATTTTATTTTGTAAATTGGTAATAAACATTCATTGAAGGTCGACACCAAGAATATTATTTTTTATTTGTGAATAAATAATTTGATATTGTGATATGAAATCAATAACCTTTTCATCATCATTTTGTTTACATGTCATTAAATCAGCTAGGGTCATCTTGGGACCTATGTGAATGTGGAAGTGGTTGTAAAAGGCATCAATAAGCTCATTGAATGAGTTTATTGAGTTTTTCGAGAAAGAGAAAAACCACTCTAAAACAATATCCTTCAAGGATCTAGGTAAGAGTTTAGCCAAGAGCTTATCTTCAAAGATGAAATCACTACATAGGGTTGTATAGGTAGAAACATGGCTAATAGGATCTCCTTTCCCATCATGTTTCTCAAATCTAGGAACTTCTATACCTTGTGGCATTTGCATTCTCAATATCTCTAGGGATACCGAGTTAGTTTTAATGTATTTTCAAGGTTGGCGATTGTTTTTTGATTTTGGATGGTAATTTGTTGTTGAAGGGATGACATGTTTTGCAAAAGTGTGTTAATGATGGGATCGTTGTTGGTATTGTAAAATGGAAGGGAATATGGTGGAGTGGTGTATGTTTGTAGAGGGAAAGTGAATTGTAAGTTTGTAAGGGGAGTTGGTTGAGGAGATATGATATTTGAATGCATAGAGCTAGAAGGATTCCTGATGGAAATACCTAAGGAGGTGTTGACATGGCTAGTAGGCTGAATGGTTGTGGTGACTTGAGTACTAGTGTGTGTTGGAATGGATATGGGTATTTTGGAAGGAGGAATTGAAATTCCACCTTGGCTTTGAGTATTCCCCAAAGCTTGAGTTCAACTAGTCATGGTAGGGAGGGTATTGGTAACATCATGCACATTGGTTGTAGGTAGGGAAGTCATTGAAAATGAGGTATGCATGTTATGATCCATAGGGGACCGTTGATTATCAACACTATTAGAAAGAGTTAGAAAACCCAATATCCATGGTGAATGGTGTATCGCAGGATGACATGAGTCTCGAACTATGTATCACAATAGTATTTCTAATAGGACACCAAGTTGTAAAGCTCATACAAGTTTTACAAACTCAATGCCAACCCAAAATGGAAAGAGGGAAAAATGCAATGCAATGACCTAGAATGCAATTTTAATATTGTAAACAAGGTAATTTGTTGATTAAACTATGCAAAAATATGGAAATGAAGTCTTGTAAATACAATTTTGAAATCACACAACGTACTAAATTATCGATTTAAGCTAGGAATGTAGAAATGAATGTTTTAAAGCCTAGAAAATCAAAATGTGACCCTGATAAGGGACTCATTTGCCCTAGGGAAAATGGGTCCTAGGTGAGGGTTTTGAAATAAATTTCTATAGATTTTTAAGTGAATTATAGTGGTTTCCATATTCTGGTTTGTGTTAGAGTAAAGGTTTTAACTTAATTATGTTAATCAAGTTACCTTTATTCCTCTCTTAAGATTTCACTTTAGTTTGCATATTGTGACATTTAATAATTATATTAATTATTAAATGTCTACCTATTAGGATTAATTTTAGGGTTGCACAATCTCCTTTTATAAGGATTGATCATTGTATTTTATTCACACTCTCTGATTAATACATTTTTTAGAGCACCCTTACATTTTTGTCTCCATCTCTTCTTTCTGTGATAGGTTATTTGCATGCAGATGATCTTCGAGGTCTATGAAGTTGGATTTCACAACTTCTACATGTTATCAGAGCTCCATACCTGCTGCTTTGTATTCATCTTTTGAAAGTTTTTGGAGCTTCGAGGGTTTGGGGTTTATATTTTTTGATCTAGGGCATACTTGTCTGATCAAAGCACTTCGGGCTAGAAACGAACCTCACCATTCAATCCACAGTGCCCAAAACCCCTAAATCAACTGTTCATTTGTCCATTTTGGACACAGTCAATCGGAGAGGAAATTTTTTTTGCCCCAAGGCCGTAGAGCCCTAGGGCACACATTTCAATGCATAAAAAATGAAAATAAAAATAAAAAATTGTAAAATGCAAAAAAATAAAATTATGCTCCCAGTTCAAAAGGGTCTGTCGCCTGATGGCTATTAGGTAGCCACCTGCTCACCACTCAGAGGTAGCGGCACTGCTTGCAATCGCTGGCCTCCAAGTGGTTTCCAGGTAGCCACCCACCCACCACTCGAGGCAGTGGTGCCACCCGGCTTGCCACCGGCCCGCCACTGGTCCACCACTCCACCTGAGCTCCATCTGCATGCTGCCCACCGCCCGACCGCCACCCATACTCCGCCCGAGTGTTGCCCACCTTTAGCCCCCTGGTCGCTCACTGGACCAGGGGCTTATTGGACAATTTGGAGCTATTTTCATGAAATCAGGCATATTTTTTACGTGCAATCTCCATTTTTCAAAAACAAGGTATCGTCAGAAATCTGGTTCGACGCACTATCTAATGGTGTAGGTGTGATTTTCGGATATTTCAGTTTTGATGCCTTTTGCATCAATCAAAGCCAGAAGTTGTGATATTCACTTCGGGAGGCATATCTTTTGCGTCCGAACTTTGTTTTGCGCAAACAAATAGGTGTTGGAAAGGTGTTGCGGTTCTCTTTCCAAATCTAGAGTCTATTTTATTAGAAAATTTATGAGGTATATTTTATTCAACTTTATGTGTTTTTACACTTTGCACAATTATTTGGACATTTTGACACCTACATGGGTTTTGTTTGCATTGAATGGGTTATGTTGATATGATTTATCATGGCTGAGAGTTTCAGTATTTGATTTTTTTATTTGAGTGAGTATCATGGGTTTTTCTACTCACCCTTCAGTTGTAATTCTGGAACAGGGTAATTATGAGTCATGGGCAAAGGGCATTCTTACACATTGTAAGTGGCTCAATATTTTTCCTTATTTATATGATCTCATACCTACACCAAACACATCAAGGGGTTTATTAGCATGGGTTATTATTCAAGATCATATTGTAGGGGTTATTGGTTGTAGTGTTGATTTTGACACTTTGTGTGCTTTATCTGACATTTGTTGTCCTCACACACTTTCACAACATCTTTTGGAGATTTTTGGAGACCCTAATATCTCTCCATTCCTAGAGGATCCAGATGCGGATTGTCTCATCCCTCTTGCAGATGTATATTTTATACCCTATGATAATCGTACTCTAGAGGAGCTTGAGTATCTCATAGGTCTTGCATGTGTCGATGGTTCAGAGACTTGTATTCATGTTCCCACTCTTCAGAAAGATACTTCATCAACATCTCTTGTTGTTCTTGATTCAGTGCAACATGGCATCATTGATCTTCCAGACATAGCTACTTTGGACTCTTATGTTGCAGACATATCTTTCTTGTTTGTGGAGTCCTATATTGTAGATTTGGAGGATTATTTTGAGGAAAATCATCTCCTCTACTTTGACAGTCAGGTTATCACTATATTCCCACCATCATCCTTGCATTCAGAGGTTGCATTTTAGGATTCTCCACATCAATTTGGATTTGACATCATTTGTCTCAGTTCAGACAAAGAGATTCTTCAACATCTGATCATGGCACGCATCTTGAGACATATTGGTTCATCACTCTTCACAGGGTTTCTTCGACATCATCCTTTGGATCCATTTCTTCCCAAGGGGGGGAATATCATTTTCTGCTTTAGGATCTCCTTTTGGATTCTACATCAAGAATCTACCATTGCGACAGGAGTTTCTTCATTGTGGGGGGGCCTTCTTGTCTCTTTCTATCTCTCCTATGGAGAACATTGTACATGTACTTATATGATAGAAGTTGTCTATGGGAGTTATCATATAATCCAACTCCTATCCTTCTTTCATTAGTGTATTGCATTCCTTTCTTTGCATTCTATTTTGGGGAGGAGTTTTTTTCCCACTAGGTTTTCTCCTTTACCCCATTTCCTTTAGTTTGCATTGCATTTGTAAATGGGTACCTGATCAGGCCTAGTTGTCGGGACTCATGTTTACTTTCATGCATTGTAGTTACTTTTTCTTTCTTGCACATGTTTGTAGCTGCACTCTTGCTCCTCTTAAGGTGGGGGGTGTTAGAGTAAAGGTTTTAACTTAATTATGTTAATTAAGTTACCTGTATTCCTCTCTTAAGATTTCACTTTAGTTTGCATATTGTGACATTTAAGAATTATATTAATTATTAAATATCTACCTATTAGGGTTACTTTTAGGGTTGCACAATATCCTTTTATAAGGATTGATCATTGTATTTTATTCACACTCTCTGATTAATATATTTTTTAGCTTTCAGATCACCCTTGGTTTTTTGTCTCCATCTCTTTTTTCTGTGACAGGTTATTTGCATGCAGGTGATCTTCGGGGTCTGTGAAGTTGGATTTCACAAATTCTATAGTTTTTTATAGCATTTTTTAATTTTATTTTTTCTATAAATTCAATGTGGAATGCAAGTGCAAAATGTGATAAAATGACAACCTAGAAAAGTTAGTTTGATATGAAATTTTGTTTCAATTTTCAAATGCAAATGGATGCTATGTAAAATGATATGCAAGATGACTGATTTTTCGTATTTTTCAGATTTAAATAGTGCAAAACATGCAATCCTAAAACCATCAAATGAAATTCAAAGTTAAATGCAAACTAGACACCCTAAATGAGACCTAATTCAATGCAAATATATGCAAACGAATGCAAGATCTAAATCTAGGATGAAAGATGACGCTAAACTCAACAAATGCAATGATCAAACTCAGGTTCATCAAAATAAAATATAGAAAATTATTTGTTTTTGTGGTTATGAAAAATGAATGGATCTATTTCTCTAGTTTCATTCAAAATAAGTGTTATAAAATGCATATGAAGAATAGTAATCAAATCTAACCAAAACAATAGTCAAAAGGAAAATATGGAAAGGGGAAAATGTTGTGTACCTTTCACAAATAGTCACCTTTTGAAGGACACTAAGGACTCATTTTCCCTATGTTGAATGGGTCTTGGCTAGAGTTTTTAGAAAAAGCTTTCTAAGTTATCTTCTGCTCAGTCTGCACTCCCAGGTTCTAGGTGTTCATTGTCAAAATGCCAAAAAATATTATGTAGAACACTTTCCATGATTTAACAAATTTTCTTGCAACTTTGAGAAGTTTTCAATTTTCTTCAAATTTTATCTTCAAATGATCTTCAACCTAATATATGCAATTACACATCAAAGAGAGAAAAATTTTGTTTTTTAGGTGAATGCGGGTTTGCCTTGGTAAAACCACATTTTGGTAATTAAACCTTGAAATGAAATGAAACATGCAAGAAGGGATCATGAATGAGAAACAATATGTAACAACTCACCAAACCTTAATTGAATCCTTGGATAACAAGTCTGCAAACTAGAATGAAGTGGCCTCAATGAATGTAGATCTTGATTAGGATACTTTGATGTGAAACAATGCCTTTGATATGCTTGAATTGATCTTGAACACTAAATCACTATATTAGCTCAAACAACATGCATGATGCAATAAATATTTGACATGATGAATGAATCTTGATTGCTGTAATAATCTTCTATAAATCTGCCCTTGAATGCCTTAAAAATTCTCTTGAATTCTCTCTTGATCATAAGCTTGATAGTAGGACTTGAAAAATTGAAAATATAGGTGAGACTAAGTGAAAAAACCTTGTATTTATACATATCTTAACACTAATTCCCTAAATTCAAATATCACAAGCTGACATTGAATTGTAGATTTAAAATCATTAAAATACCACCAAAAACATATTTTAAAGGGGGTTCCTAGGTCTAAGTGAGGACCCATTTTCCGTAGGGTGAATGGGTCCTAGGCCAATTACCTAGGACACACATCAAACGGTGTTAGACATTATGTAAAAATAGGGTCATAGGTCTAAGTGAGGACCAATTCACCCCATGGAGAATGGGTCCTAGGTCACTTAGCTAGGATAGACATCTTCCAAAGTTAAGTGTTGTGAAATGGAATTTATGAATGTTGGGTTTTATCCCTCAGAATTTTCATTTAATTAGGCTTGATTTGAATTAAAGGGGCCAATTAAGGAAAATTAACCTCAATTAATTAATAAAGCCCTAGAATAATGTGAAAGTGTAAAGGTACACCTTACAACATCAAAAAAAAGTCACAATTAAGTCCATTTTATTAAAAGGGCCCTAAAATTAAGGTGAATATGTAAGACATATTAAAACACCAAATTAAGGCATAATTAAGCTCATTTTATTATTAATTATTCCCAAATTAAGTGTGAAAAAGGGATAATTTTTCTTACACTACAAGCTCGAGAAAATTACCCACCAAACAATGTTCAAAACAACCAGCTCACATATCCTCCAAACAATCAAAAAAACAACCAACAACAAAATCAAGGGCAAGATATTCAAAGAGGTCCACCAAGGAAAAATAATCAATTTATGAAAAATTTTACTCCATTGGGAGAAACTCTTGAGGTATTTATGCATAAACTTGTCTAAAAGATCCTTATTAGACTTATTAATCCTAATAAAACAACTTTCAATGAACCAAACTTCAAATCCCCTTGGTACAATGAGAACGATCGATGTGAATTTCACAAGATCAAGGGTCACACAACAAATAGTTGTATGAGACTTAAAACATTGTAGAAGACTTGATAGAAAAAGGAGAGGTAGAAATAGAACATCATCTTGGGCCCTCTGGTAATCCACACATGGAAATATACAAGGATTCACTCCCCAATCATTCTAGGGAAAACAAAAAAGGTAAGGGTCAACTTCACCTATAACAAAGTCATAGGATCTGTCTCCCAAACTGATCAAAATATCAATGTCGTGACTATAATAGGAAAAATACTTGAATGCAATGTGACTAATCGAAGAGTAAAATTCATGATCGAAGGAGCCCCACTTCCATCCAAATCCACCATCAAACCTTCCATTGACTATAGCAGTGTTGACCAACTAAAGAAAACTCTAGCATTGATCTCCATCCTTTGGCTTTTACAATTATCACCAAAACATAAAGAGATCCAAGAGAAAACTATCATTGAGTCTTCGATACCTAATAGCCTTAACACTAATCAATTTCAAGCCATGGTTGGTACTATCACCTTACCCCATCACTTGGTATTTTCTTAAAAATACCTTCCACAAAGATCCTTCCATAATCAAGCTTTGTGTCCATAAACAAAAAATCAAGAGAATCCTAATAGGGTGTAGGTTTAAGCATATGTACCTTAAAAATGGTAAAGGAGTTGGGGTTTTCTAATGATGTAATTGACAAGAAAAAGAGTATCACCATAAGGTATTATGATGATATGGAGAGGAACTAGAGGGCACAATAAGAATTCCCATTCAAGTAGGGTCAAAAATAGTAGAAACAACTTGTTAGGTACAGGATCTTGAGTTTCTGTATAAACTTCTCTTGGGAAAACCATGGATCCATTCAATGCAAGTGATCCCTTCAACATTTCACCAATGCCTAAAATTTTCTTATGATGGTAAGGAAGGTAAAGTATACACCAATCATAAACCCTTCTATTATTTCTCAAACTTGGAGAAGTATAAAAAACTCCTTCAAATACCCAGTAACAACATATCATTCCATAGATTTTCCTATGTTGATCGCCGTCACTTGCTTCAATCTCAAATCCATCTACTTTAACCTCAAATCCATCTATGTCAACCTCAACTCCATCTACATCAACCGATCCTCCAAAATCCCACATCAAGATCTAGGTGCTTGACAAAGGTTGTGGAGAATACCATTTCAAACAATCCTTTTGCATTGGGGAGCTTCCCTCATTGCCAAAATACTACAGATGACCAAAGGAAATAAAGAATGTTCAACCTATCACATATGAAGTTAAACCCACTATCTTCAAAAAGTGGGGAGACATGAACGATGAAGTGGTATTCAAAGAGGACCTCTCATCATGGATCTACAAAGAGAGGAATAGGAATGGCTACATCCCCTTCTTGTGGATCTTAGTAATAAAATTTATGAAATAGAAATAAAGATGGTATACACTAGAAAAGGTGGCCTTGGTCTACACAAAAAAGGCATAAGAGAACCCATCATAATAGAACACAAGAAGAACATGGGACTAGGCTATGGATTGATAGATGTAGTTACCCTAAACACTAAAATTACCTCTTATTAGGAAGTATCTCCTTCTATTGTCAAAGAGACATTAGATAACTACCATCTTATGGATAATGACCTAACAATCGTAAAACTATTTGAAAACTTTGGTAGAAATACCATCACCCTCAGACCTACAATTGACGACTACAATACTAAAATAGACTCCAATGAATGGGAATGGGGAGTCTTGTGCCTCTAGTGACTATGACCTAGATACCCTATGGGATCTTGATAGCTCCACAATCCTTACCTTTTCCCCATCCACATCCACCATAAGCTTTTCTGATAACAATGATAAATTACCCTTACGTCACTCACAGTTGATTGATTGGGATCAAAAACATCACACACTTATTTTGGACCTATTCCAGAACAATAAAGCTATTGCATAATTCATGGGAATTCAATAGGTATCTATCAAGGAGATCATGAAGTTGGTACTATCATAGAACTAGAACAAGGAGTATACTTTGGAGGGGATATTGCATCCTCTGGTCACATAATTGAAATGAATAATATAAAAATAAATATGAGATCCTCTAGGGAAAACCACAATTTGGCTCTATTAGATCATTAAAAAGGAAAAATAAAGGATGTATCTGAGGGTGAAAACCTCATTGAGGCACCCAAAGATAGAGGATTGAATCTCCCCATTCCAGAGTATCAAGAACATTCAACATCATTGGTTGAGGATTCTTAACCTATCAATTTTGGAACAACAAAGGCTCCTAAAGTAGCGTATCATGTAACTTCCTTGGATCCAAAGCAAAAATTTAAATTTATGACATTCATCAAGGAAGGAAATATCAACTTCACCTAAAGATATGTAGATATTCTTGGGCTAGATAAAACATTAGTGGTACACCACCTAATGATATTCCTTGCATCTAAACTAGTCAAGAAAAAGCTTCAAAAAATGCACCCACAGATAACACTATTAGTCAAAGTGGAGATTTAGAAACTATTGGATGTGGGATTCATCAGACCCATAGACTATCCTAAGTGGGTATCCAACATTGTACTAGTATCGAAACCCACTGGGGGCATACAAATTTGTATAGACTTTAGAGATATCAACAAAACATGCCTACCCTAAGGATGACTTTCCACTTCCAAACATCGAAATATTGGTGGATCTAACTGTTGGTCAAGAAATGATTTCATTAATAGATGGATTTTTCAAGTGCAATCAAATAAAGATAGATGTTGAAGATCAACACAAATAGATTCTACTTATGCTTGGGGGACTTTTTTCTGGAACATCATGCCATTCGGCTTAAAGAATGCATGATCCACATATCAAAGAGTGATGACTACCATTTTCCATGATATATTGCACATCACCATGGAGGATTATGTAGACAATCTATTGGCTAAATCAGTCACAAGACATGAACAATTCAATGACTTAGCTAGGATATTTGACTGACTAGAGGAATATAACTTATGTCTCAATCTAAAGGAATGTATGTTTGACATAAAATCTAGAAAACTACTAGGCTACATTATACCCAGAAGAGGTATCGAGGTAGATCCCACCAAAGTCAATGCTATCTAGGAAATGCCTCCCCTGAGAACATTAAAATAACTGCATAGTCTACAAGGTAAGCTTCAGTCTATTAGAAGGTTCATCATACAAATAGAAGGTAAGTTTCATCTATTCACACACATCCTCCATAAATATGTAACATTCAAATAGGATGAAAGATGTGATCAATATTTTCAATAGGTAAAGGATTATTTTCTCACTCCCCTAGTATTGATGCCTCCAATTCAAGATAAAGCAATGATTCTAGATGTTTCCACAATACTAGCAACTTTGGGATCTATACTAGCACAACTTGATGAACATAATAAAGAACAAGAAAAATACTACATTATCCATACCATGGTTGGCTATGAGATGAATTATACACCCATTGAATGAGAATATCTATTTGTTTTCTTCATAGTATAAAAGCTTAGGCATTACATGTTAAACATACAAGTCAAGTTGATATCCAAGATAGAACCATTGAAATATATTTTGGAAAAGGATACTCTTATAGGAAGAATCGCTAGGTGGGTCATGATACTTATGTTGGACTCAAGGGAACACTGAGAGGGGGGGGGGGTGGGGTGAATCAATGTTCCACAAATCAAAACTTTATTAATTTGATATTTAAACCATTTCAACATTAAACCAAAGGAAAGATGCAAACACACAAAGAAATCATTCATAACACCATAACACAAGGATTTTTACGTGGAAACCCTATGAGGGAAAAACCATGATGGAGGTCAATCCACAATTTGAGTACACAAATATAGGTTTTACAAAATTGGAATGCACTTGCATTTAGGCTCACTTCCTCGAGCTCATTGCTCAAAATAGGAAGGCTCACTTCCTTACAAAATATTTAGATTAAGACCATCTAAAGGATTAAACTGAAGGAATAGAATCTTCTCATGCCTGGTTACAGTTTCGATTAAGCTCATAGATCAGATTCTAGACCTTCTGTTTGATTATGCACTTTGCTCTGCTCTGCTCTGTAATTCACATCACAAATCTTATATGCCCACTTCGCTCTGCTCTGCTCTGCAATTCACATCACAAATATTATATGCCCAGATGAATTCACACAATTGCTCTTCTAAATTTCACACCACACACTAACATACTTCACATATCATATGCTTCAATTCCCAAAATGATACAACCAATCAATCTTATATATCCATATCGAGGGATAATATCATCTTCATGTCAGCTTTAACAAACATATAATATTTTTCAATCATCAGCTAAATCCACAATTAACTCTTAATGCACACCATCCATAGTAAGCCATAACATACTAAGGACCTAATTAAACATGTTCGAGCACACAAATATTTAAACAATTACTCCTTAAACATCCACAACGGCTATATCCACCAAGTCGGCCTTCTAACACTGATAACCAGAAAATCAATACACCGGATCTCCTAGATAATTCTTGGATAAGATAGTAAGAACATTAAAATAACTTTCTCTAAGATCCACCACCAAAAAAAATAATCTGGTGAAGTATACAGATCGACAAATTTAACTTTAACTAGATACCTTGTTCTTCACTCTTACTTCCGATAATAGCTAGCTCTTTACTCTGTCTGTTGGTATGGACCAATACTAAATTGTGGACCAGATTAATGACTTAGGTTTCCATCAATGACAACTCTAGATGCCAACAATCTCCAGAAGCCATATTCCAACAATCTCCCCCTTTGGCATTGATGGAAACACTTAGTGAAGAATGACTAAGTGTCAAAACCAATATGAGTACACTTCAAAACTTCAAAATTTCAAAACATAGCTCCCCTTGAGATTGATGAGGCATTTTTCACTGCTCTCTCTCCCCCTTTGACATCAATGATTTCACATATTCAATCTCCTCGTTTGAAATATGACCAAGAACTTGTTAATTCAAAACTATTTCTAAAATTTGAAAAAGAACAACTGCTACTTGAGTCAGAAGATTATCTTGTGTTTTTCTTTCTTCTCCGAAAGAAATTTCTTCCAAGCTTCTATTACAATCCCAATGATTATGATCATGTTGTTGTTCTTAGATGTCTTGTTGAAAATCTCGATTATGGATTCCAAAATTGTGATCACATCCTCTAATTTCTCTCCTTTCCTAAGTATCTCAATCATCTATACCAGTCTGCATTTGATTAAGTCCTTTACTTCCAAAAAGTGTCCACAAGCTTGTTTTTAGTAAATTAAAATTTTGTATGCTCAAAATTTAACTCTTGAATCCTTTTCTTGATTGTACCATCTTGATCTTGAAACACATCAAAACTTTTTCCAATCCCATTTAACTCTATTTCAATTTGTTCCAATTTTTCTTTGTATTTTCCAACTGCATAAGGCCAGTGGATGCAATAGTTATAGATTTTATTTGCTACACTTATGAATTGCTTCAGTTCATTCATTTTCTTTTTCAGCTTGGTAAGAGATATTCTGTATTGCTTCTTCAGATGTAAGATTACTTCTTATTCTTCTTTGTTTTGAGACTTAGAGTCCATGGTTTCCTTGATGCATTCAATCATTTCTTCTTGCAAAATATTCTGCAAACTCTCCAATTTGATCTGGCTGTGCACAACATGGGAACTCAATACACTCAAAATCATATCTTGATCATATGAGGGTCTGATAGACCATAATTTAGTAATCTTTTGTATTCCACTTTCCTCATGAATAAGCTGTTGTAGTTTTTCTTTTGTTAAGTCATCTTATTCTTCACTTGCTTCTATCATTTCTTTTTTCTTGTTCTAGTTTGATTGATTCCAACTCTTTTCCTTGGGTTTCCTTCATTTCCTTATTAGATTCCTCATCTGGTATATCCAGAATCTCCTATTCTTTTCCTTTTCCTTAAATTTTTAGAATCTTGCATGTCAGAGGAGTGTAAGAAACAATTTATTTTTCTCTTTTATTCTTTCTCTCCATATCACTAGAAGAGGAACCAAATTCAAGTGCCCTTATCGGAAGAGAAATACCAACTAAGCCAAACTTTCCCAATAAACTCTTAAAGAAATTTTTGAATTCTTTATTACAGTTTGCCAAACTCTTAGAGTGTGTGTAGATTTTTTGCACACCAATTCATTTTCTTTCCACATCACCTTGTTGTTCATCGGTAAGCAATTCAGAAAGTACATTACTAGACATATAACCAAAGTCCTAAACTTGAAAGGGTAATCTGTCATCTTCATTAATTGCACATTCTCCATCAGTTGATCTTTTAGCAATCCGCAAAGGCAAAATCCTGATCTTCTATTATCATTTTGTGTGAAATGTAGAACACACCTACTGAAGTAGCACCTTCTCTGTTTGTGAAGAATTTTTTTTAGGATATTCCATGCACAATATATTTTGTCATAGAGTTTTTGATTGTTGAAATTATTAGTTCCCTTTGATCTCCAATAACTCCAGTTAGGGTTTCAACTTCTTTATTCCAGATAGATTTATTTCTTTGTATATCCCCAATTTTACATAATCCAATCAGATTTCCAATTACTTCCTCTGAAATGTGGTAGGGTTTGTCCATAATTAAAGTATCATCATTCAATCTTCTCAAAATAAACTTAATGATTTCTGCATTCTCGAAATAGGGAAACTTATTCCAAATGTCTAGATTCTTGTGTTTAGCTTCTCTCAACCTTTTCAATTCATCAGGTGACAAAAAATTCCTTACAACTCTAATCTTCTCACTATTATATTCATATAGATTGATTGTTCCTTTGATTTGTTCCATTTTTCCTTCTATACTTAAGTTTCGTTTCTATCAACCACACACCTAATTAAATGAAATTTTTTGAAGTACTTGATGAATTAGGGTTTCACAGCCGAAATGTCTTCACACCTTCAATATTATTTTGTAGAGCACTCTCCTTATTCTTCTCTTTGACAAAGTGGAAAATGAGGGTTTCAACATGTCTTTTTATAACTTCACACACCTAAATTTTTGATGTAATAAATGTTTTTTCCCTAGGTGTTCCGAATACCCTATTTTTCTCAGATAGTGAAAGAAAAATTCTTCTACAGACCTATGATTTCTTTGAATTTCCTTGTGAATGTTTTCCAAAGCATCTATAGATCATTAATATTTGCTATTTGACAATCTTTCACGTTCTGGTACCAACTATGGGCAAGGGAAAACAAATTTTCTTGAAAAACTCCCCCTAGGCCAATGGCCTAAAGTCAATTTTTGGAGGAATTACCGAAAGCAAGTTCCGGTATAAAACTATTTCCTGCATCAGAATCAATCTTTCTTACCCATGTATTCCTCATCTAATCTCTTATTTCATCCGCAATCACTTTTCCCTTTTCTTTATCATCTTTCTATGTATTTTTGCCTTTGTATGCCAGACCTCTTCTATCCACATTTTTGTTTCTGCAGAATCTTGCAATGTGACCATATTTGTTGTAATTGTAGCACATAGTATTTCCTTGTCGAGACCAATCATTCCATTGATTTATTCTTGATCTAAATTAGTTAGCAATGTTCCCAAATCTTCCACAAGTATAACATTCAACATTCCTTCTACTGACATAGTAGTTTGACACATTTTTGCATTCAATTAATTTCTGACCAAGCTTTTTGCAATTGAAACACTGACCGAAGAATGATGGATCACATTATTTCATTTTAATTCTACATTGAGCTTCCTTATGACCAAATTTATTGCAAGCAAAACAATATCCATTAAAATTTTGAGCATTAGGTTTCCTTACCGGATGCCTTTTTGCTTTGTTCATGAAATTTTCTTGCCTGAAATTCCTTTGCCCAGATCTAGAAAATTCTCCTTTCTCATATCCAGGGCCTCACTTGTCATTTCAATTGTTTTGTTCTTGATTCAAATGATCAAGCTTAACTGAGCTAATATTGAACTTCTCCTTGTATTCATTTTTAGTAGTAAGTTCATCTCTGAGAATAACAATCTGTTTTCCAAGCTCTTCTTCATTGTTTCTGGATTTTTGCAGTTCAATCTCTAATTGAATGAATTCTCCATTTACTCTTCAGCATTCATCAGATTTTTCTTTTAAGGACTGAGCAAGGTTCTCCTCGTTCTTCTTTCTTTCTTCAATCTCCTTCGTTAGCTTCATCACCATAGACTCCATCTCATGTTTTAGGGTAGCATTGTCTCTAGAAATCTTTTCACATTCTTCAATTATTTCCTTCAAGGTTTGATTCAGGTGAACATCATCCATGCTTTTGCTCTATTTTTGCTTAATTTGATCATAGAGATCCTTTCTCTTCTCCCTGGATTTACCAATCTGATCCTTCAATGTCTGAATGAATTTCTCAACATCTTTAAGATTCACTCTCAATTTCCAGACTTCTACTTTAGATTGATCAAGATCATCAAGTGCTACCACAAGCTGTTGTTGAAGACAATCAGAGTCCATTACATTCCAAGATCCACCTCAAGATGCTTAACTCCTTCTGAGGAACTAGGCTCTGATGCCAATTGTTGGAATCAAGGGAACACTAAGAGGGGGGGTGAATCAGTGTTTTACAAATCTAAACTTTATTAATCTGATTTTTAAACCATTTCAACATTAAACCAAAAGAAAGATGAAAAAACAAAAAGAAATCATTCAGAACACCATAACACAAGGATTTTTATGTGGAAACCCTGTTAGGGGAAAAGCCATGATGGAGGTCAATCCATAATTTGAGTACTCGAATATAAGTTTTACAAAATGGGACTGCACTTGCATTCAGGCTCCATGCTTAGAGCTCACTGCTCAAAATAGGAAGGCTCGCTTCCTTAAAAAATATTCAAATTAAGACCATCTGAAGGATTGAATGGAAGGAATAACATCTACTCATTCTTGGTTATAGTTTTGATTAAGCTCATAGATCAAATTCTAGACCTTCTATTTGATTCTGCACTTCGCTCTGCTCTGCTCTACAATTTTCATCACAAATCTTATATGCACAGATGAATTCACACAACTTCTCTTCTGAATTTTACACCAGACACTAACATACCAAATCTCATATGCTTTAATTCCCAAAATGATACAACTAATCGATCTTATATATTCGCATCAAGGGATAATATCATCTTCATGTCGACTTTAACACAACATATAATATTTTTCAACCGTCGGCTAAATCCACAACTAATTATTAATGCGCATGATCCATAGTCAGCCATAGCATAGTAAGGACCTAAGTAAACATGTTCGAGCATAAAAAAATTTAAGCAATTACTCCTTAAACATTCACAATGGCTATATCCACCAAGTCGGTCTTCTAGCACTGATAACCAAAAAATCAATACACTAGATCTCTTAGATCGTACACCAGTGAATGCACACCCAAATAATTCTTGGATAAGATAGTACGAACATCAAAATACCTTTCTCTAAGATCCACAACAAAAAGAGATAATCGGATGAAGTATCTAGATCGCTAGATTTAACTTTAACCAGATACCTTGTTCTTCACTCTTACTTCCTGTAATAGCTAGCTATCTACTCTGTCTGCCGGTATGGACCATACTGAACTATGGATTGGATTAATGACTTAGGTTTCCATCAATGAAAACACTAGATGCCAAAAATATCCAGAAGCCACATTCTAACAACTTAGTGAATTTGACATAGAATATGTCGATAGCAAAGCCATCAATGGACAAGTGATAGTAGATCAGTTAGCAAAAGCACCCATCGAAGATCGTCAACCTCTCATAGAAGAATTTCTAGATGAGAGCATCTTGCTAACAATAGAGTCAAACCGTTGGGCCATGTACTTTGATGGATCCCACACTTATCATGACTCAAGGGTTGGTATCCTATTTCTCAGACCGCAAGGATACAATATACTAAAAGCATACATGATTGCCTTCCCCTATACAAATAATAAGGAACTACAAGCCTATGGTGACTCCCAGTTAGTCAAATGCAATTCAACGACACATATGAAACTAAAGATGACAAGCTTATGTCATAAAAAATGATGGTGGACATCTTCAAACAATACTTTTAGGTCATCATCTTTGAACATATTCCGAGGGTTAACAATAGAGTAGTAGATCCTATGGCTACTATTGATTCACTCCTAGAAATACCAAAGAATGTTTCTAGATACAAATTCCTAGAAGAATAATTACTTATAATAACATTTGACATCTCAAAATCCAAATTAGTGTGCGTTGTTAGTTTTGACTCACCTTGGTATGAGGACACATTTGCCTATATCCAACATGTAATACCCCTCCGTTTTGCTTCTCATTTCATGTTGTTTTATGCTTTGCTTGGATACAACTACTTTGATACTGGACACATTTTTATTATGATGTTTTAATCGCTACTCTTGAGCAACAACTATTATTGTGTGATGTGATTATCCGATTTTATTTCACATGCTTTAATGAATTAATGATGTGAGTAGAATTATCATGAGATTATTTATGTGAGTATTGTTTATGACGTTAGTGTTAGTCTTTGATGAGTGTATTGGTGAAGAAGATGGGTTCGCATCACTCGCTTGTGAGCGCCCTGCTAATCCGAGATTTCTTCTTCACGGTGTGAATTATATGTTGGATATATTATGTTGTTTACTTGATTTTAGGTTGCAAGTACATCACATCGACTCCACCTAGTTTCACAGGTTTGAGCGTGCCGATCCAATGGTTAAGTTGAATGAGAGATAGTAGCTTGGTAACATGTGTCAGGCCTACACCCTAGCCTTAGTGTGTCATCAGTCTTGATTATTGAGTCATGTTGTATCTTATTTGATGTTAGGCAATGTTTTGAAAAGTGTTGACTTATTATATAGTTCTTTTAGAAAATTGCATTGGCTGGTAGAGATGTTTATTTTATATTGTATTAATGTTATGCTTATTGGTTATATTTAAAATTATTATTGAAAATTAAACTTAAATTACTTGATTAATTAAATTTAAATCTCAAGGGATTAAATTTAATTATTAAATAATTGTAAGTAAGTTAATTAAAGTTAAATTATTTAATTTATTAAATTTAAATCTCAAGGGATTGAATTTAATTATTAAATAATTGAAAAGTAAGTGAATTAAAGTTAAATTATTTATTTAATTAAATTTAAATCTAAAGGGGTTGGATTTAGTTATTAGATAATTTAATAATAATTAAGTAAGTATATTTGATTGTTAAATTAAATTAAATAGAAAAGGGATTTATAAGAAACTGAAATTTTACTTTAAAGTCAAAATTAGGGCCTTCTAAAAAGGGGAAGTGAAATTAATATCTAAATTCAATTTTCGCATTAAATGTGAATTAGGGTTGCATTAGGTTATTTTGGAGTTTTGAGGAAATGATGTTTTATAAGATTAGGGCAGAAAAGTTTGGGGATTCTTCTTCCTTCTTTTTTTTGAGAGGCATGAAATTTTTGGAGAGAGTTTGCACATGAAAGATTTTGGAAGTATTTTCTGTTAGTAGAATTAAATTGAAAGGAGAGAAAATTTTGTGAAGAAGGTGGAGCTATTGGATCAAAGCTAGCTAGAAATTCATTGCATGGTTGAAAAGGAATTGTGAGAATTTTAAGGGAAGTTCTGCATCAAGAATCTTGGCTATTTCTTGTGGCTTCAAATAACCAGGTTTTCTTTTATTTCTTTGATTTATTGTTCCTAGTTTAATCTATTTTCTAAATGATAAGAAATTGCAAATGGGTGATTTATTTGAAAACCCTAGGTTGAACTTCAACATTTTGGTATTCAGATTTGTTTTTCAAAACACAAACCCTTTTAGAAAATTCTATTGAAAAACTCAAAAACAATGTATTGCTTTTCCTTTGTTTAGATTATTTGAAACATGGAAGAATGGCTTCTTTTGGGATTCTGGTTTTTTTTTTTTTTAAACCCTTGAATGTATGAAAATAATTTGTCATCGTCAAATTTTATTACTGGTTTTAAATTTTATTTTATTTTTCAATTTCACCTGTAAAATGAATTCTGAAAAAAAAAAAATATAAATGTAAATATACATTACATATATCATATTTTTAAATATGATATACATAACCTATATTTACAAATATATATACAATTTTCTATTATAGTTTTTTTTGAAAAGTTGAAAAGAGATGTCGTACGGCGATTTTTCTAAAATCGTACTGTGCGTACGAAACTGTGTTTTATTTTTTTGAAACAAAAAATGTATGTAAATGTGGGGAGGTTCGGCCTCTCCACTCTCCTTATGTTTGGGTACGCAGTACCCATTGGGCAGTGTGCCCACCACATGGGGGGACGCACTGTCCCGTGGGGACTACAGCCCCCTTACTACTTTGTTGGCCACTATACTTAGAGTACAGTCGGCGCAAACTGTAGTTTGCGGACTGCACGCGGCAGGTACCGGCAGTACCATCCATCGGACAAGGTACCGTCTGACCTGTGCTTGTTTTTAGTTTTTTTTTTGTTTATTTTAAATTTCATTCTTTTTAATTTTTATTTCATTTTTATTTTTATTTTCATTTTGTTTTTATTTTATATATAATATTTTAGTTATATATATATATATTATATGTATTTTTTTAATATTATATATAAATATAAATAATATTTAATATATATACTATGTATGTAATTAATATTATATATTATTATATTTAACTTTATTTAAAGTTTGCTTTGTATAGTTTGATTTGTTGGATTAAAATGGGAATATGGGTTGTATTTTTAATAGTGCATATTAATATTTAATATAAGGTGTTTTTCTCTTGTAAAAGTTCATATTTAATACCTTGTTAAACATAGGAATATGCAACGACTTGGACAAGTAATTTTAGTTGAATTTAGTATTGCACATGATTAGATTAAGTTGCGGAAATTATTTATTTAATGGAAATTTATTGCTCAATGTAAATTCTAAGATGATAATTGTTCTAATTCCTGTGAGAAGCATTAGTTAGGAACATGGTTTTAGAATAACCAAATATAGTATTTTTCATTGCCAATGCGTGATTATATTGATTTCTCTTTTAATGATTACTTTGAGATTGGGTGTTGAGTTTTGGATTGTAAAGTCTTCCAGTGAATGTGGGTCATTCCCTTGTTAAGTTATTGTTTTGATTTTCCCTTGGGTAGTGTTACAAGTGTTTAGTTTCCTCCTTGTGTTGGAGTGGATTTCTATGTGGTTGTCTCCTAGGATAGGAGAGAGTATTTTGGTTCAGTTCTGTAACATTTGAGTAACCCTTGGAGTTTAGATTGTGAAGTGTGTTATCCAATTAGAAGAGTGGCTTTTGTTAGGGGCCGGAGCCCAAAGAGGTAAACCGGGTAACCTTCAAAGGTATTTTTAATAAGTGATAATTAAAATAATGTACTTAGATGACTAGGATGAAGTTCACATTAACCAAGATAAATTAACCTCACTCACAGACACAAGGGTTTGTTTAGACTTGGGGTGAGTGAGAAGGCCTGGAATGGCAAGATCACTATCTTGTCCTTATGAGAGGTAGTTGATTCTACTTGAGTGAGTATGAGTGTCGGGATTTGGTTGAGGCCACCAGGATTACCGAAGCCTATGAAGAATGTTTAGAGGATATCTCATGACAAACCTTGTGATGACACTCTGTCTAGGATAACACTGTGTTATGTTGTGCGTATGTTTTCTTTAGCACACTTTATTATAATATGTTTGGAAGCAATGTAACCATGATTAGAGTTAGACTTATATTGTGCATATGGGTGGTTGAGTCAGTTTGTATCAGTATGAGTCTGCCTTTGGTTTGAGGTAGTAGGTTTCTCATCCATGTTACTTTTTTACTATCTCTTAGCATGGGGGGTGGGCCTTCGGGTACCACTAGGTTGGGTGGAACATGCACCAAAACCGTTGGGTCCCCCTTGATCTTCAGTACTTGGCGGCGAGACATCCAGATGGACAACTCGCAGTTCTTGCTTTTAATTCTTGTACTTTGTATTTCAAATTGTAATGATATTGATTTAGCCCTCTTGTGTTATGAGGTGGACCTTGTAATGATCATACTTATGTATTTTGACTCATTCCGGGAATGAGGATTGTAATAGATTTATGTAATAGAATTATGTAATGGATGCTTCATTTATATCTCGTACCTTTTTATGTTGTTGAATGTTATTATTTGAGTTATTTATTTTCAATGTAATTTAGATGTTGTATGTTAATGGGGATTTAAGTAATCTCAGTTATGTAACCCTAGAGGACGTTGTCAATTATAGTTGAACATGTGGGTTTAATTCACTTCTTTTAAAAACAATTTAGTATGCTTGTTTAGTGAATTGAAACTTCCTCTAGGGTTGCGTGTCGGGGCATTACACATGGTATCAGAGCCTAGGTTTAAACACTGGGCACTCTAGGATTATGTTTTACCCATTAAGCTTAGTCGTGTAGGTTTTCAAGTGTACCTTGTCTAATATCCCTTTTGTGTCTATGTGGGAGTATGCCTCCTAAACGTGGATGAGGGAGAGGACGTGGACGTGGTCGGGTAGAGGTACCTGAAGGGAGTCAACATGACTCTCCACCACATGTTACACTCATACCAGATCAGGAGGAACATCAGGCCTCATAGAATGGCCCGGGAGGCGATGGACATCAGGATCCTCTAGGGGTCGAAGCTGCCCGAAAAGCTTTGGAAGACGCTTTGGCACTTCTAGGTCTGAAGCGGGTAGATGCAGAGGTTAACCCTGGGGTGAGAGCAGCTCCAACATAGTTAGAGAGGTTAGCATCTTCTCATATGAGAGATCTGATTCGGTCACAGCCACCACTATTTGATGGAGTGGGTACAGGTTTAGAGGCTAAGACTTGGCTTATAGGCCTTGATCGATGCTTCTCCATGCAACCCTATGATAGTAATACTAAAGCGCGGTTCAATATTATTCACCTCCGTGGTTTTGCAGCCACTTGGTGGAAGATAGAGGAGCAGAAGCTCCACATTGATATGAGTACTGTGTCTTGGGAGATCTTTCTTGAGCGGTTCATAGCTCGTTTTCTCTTTGATCACTGGCGCCAGTGTAGAGGCGATGAGTTCCATGCCTTACGACAGTTGGCCTTGACTATAGACCAGTACGAGAGGTGATTCTACGAACTTAAACAGTTCATTGGGATAGGTGATGATGAGGGGATGCTCGTGTAGCATTTCATTAGGGGCTTAAACGCCCGTATTAGTGGAGGAGTGCGGGTTTTTGAACCCAAGTCTATGGAGGTAGCTATGGAGAAGGCATGGCTTGTGGAGGAGAACCTGACTATGGCACTGGGAGGTCAGGTAGGAGTTGTTATTAGCAGTGGTACAAGAGCTGGGTCTAGTGTTCGAGGTGGTCAGTCATAGGGAGCGGTGACTCCTAAGACTTAGTAGGTATCAGCACAGGGCAGTCATCAGCAATCTTCCCAAGGGAAACGAAAGGGTTTTCAGTAGGGATAGGGTAACAGGAACTGGAGGCGCATGAAGTGTTTCAATTCTGAGCAACCCGCTCAGAGCTTTTAGTCTACATTTAGGGGCAGTGCATAGCAGTCGAGTGCACTAGCAGGAGATAGAGGTCATAGTAGAGGAACAGGTTGTTTCTCTTGTGGTCATCAGGGCCATATTGCTAGGATGTGTCCCAATAAGAGCACGTCGGGATTCACTTAGAGACCAGCGACGTCAGAGCTGACAGTGGGAGATGCAGGCAGAGGTCACCGTGTATTCGTAGCGGTTGATAACCGCCAGGCAGAGCACTAGGGTGCCATAATTGAGACTCATGGTATGGTATTTGGTAACCCGGTTACTATCCTATTTGATTCAGGAGCATCCAACTCCTTTATTTCTTCATCTATAGTGCCATGTTGCAGACTGGGAGCCGTAAGGCAAGACGATAGGTGGCAGGTTGAGTTAGCGTCAGGTGCGAAATTTGCATCGCATTTCGTAGTGCTTGACTATAGTTTGGAGAGTGGACCACTTCGTACCACCTTAGATCTTCGGGTTATACCTTTGGGATCCTATGATGTTGTCATAGGTATGGATTGGCTTGAGGCTCACCGAGCAGTTATTGACTATCGATGGAAGTTGATTCGATGCGTTAATGCATCTGGGGGTGAGGTTGAGATTATAGGAGTTCAGAGACCGATATCCTTGAGGATTATTTCAGCTATGCAATTGAGGAGATGTGTTCGGCAGGGATGTCAGTTGTTTGCTGTTTTAGTTGATGACTTGGGATTAAGAGACGTAGAGGAGAAGGTATCTCTAGGTAGTCATCCCATACTTCAGGAGTTCTCTAATGTCTTTCCAGATGACATTCCAGGTACGCCACCGAGGAGAGATATAGATTTTAAGGTTGACTTAATACCTGGATCGAAGCCTATTTTACGAGCTCCCTATCGTATGACCACTTAGGAGATGAAAGAGCTTCGCTTGCAGTTGGAGGAGTTGCTGGAGAAGGGATTCATTCATCCTAGTGTTTCTCCATGGGGAGCACCTGTCATCTTCGTGAAGAAGAAGGATGGTTCACTTCGATTGTGCATTGATTACCGACAGTTGAACAAGGTAACGATCAAGAATCGTTATCCACTTCCCAAAATTGATGACTTGTTTGACCAAGTCAAGGGTGCTACCATCTTTTTGAAGATTTATCTTAAGTCGAGATACCATCAACTCTTTATTTTTGACGTAGATATCCATAAGACAGCATTTTGAACGCGGTATGGTCACTACGAGTTTACGGTGGTACCATTCGGGTTGACGAATGCGCCATCTGTGTTCATGAGTTTGATGAATGGAGTATTCCACACTTACCTTGATAGGTTTGTTCTTGTGTTTCTTGATGACATACTGATATATTCCAGGACAGTGGAGGAGAAATGAGGAGCATTTGCGACAGGTACTTCAGTGTTTACGGGAGAACCAACTTTTTTCCAACTTGTCGAAATGCGAGTTCTTCAAGTCTGAGATCATGTATCTTGGTCATGTGATCTCAGGAGAGGGAGTGTTTGTGGATCCTTCAAAGATCCAAGCTATTTTGGATTGGCCTACGCCCACGAATGTGGCAGAGATTCATAGTTTTATGGGACTTGTAGGATACTACAGGAGGTTTGTTCAGAACTTTTCCAGTGTAGGTCATCCTATCAGTTCACTTCAGAGGAAAGGGAAGAGGTTTGATTAGACAGAGAAGTGTGAGTTAGCTTTTTAGGTTCTTAAGGATAAGTTGACTAGTGCACCGATTTTAGCGATACCTGATCCCGCAGGAGATTTTATGGTTTGTACAGATGCATCCTTAGAGGGCTTAGGAGCAGTCCTGATGCAGGAGGGTAGAGTGATAGCACATGAGTCACGAAAGCTTAAAGATCATGAACTAAATTATCCCACACATGATCTTGAGTTAGCGGCAGTAGTCCATGCACTGACCAGATGGAGACACATTTTACTCGGGCAGAGATTTGAGCTTCATAGTGATCACAGGAGTCTCCAATACATTTTCACTCAGTCGAACCTTAACGCTAGGCAGAAGCATTGGATGGAGTTCCTTTGTGAGTATGACTACAAGGTGAAGTACATTTAGGGGAAAGAGAACATCATAACTGATGCACTCAGTAGGCGTAGGCATGTATTATCCGAGATGACTCTTATGGTAGACTTACGGAGTCAGATTCTTGCTACTCTTCTAGCAGACAGTTGGTATCAGGATGTGAGAGCAGAGATTGAGGCAGGCAGGCCTCTTGAGGGCAGGTTCACAGGTTATTCACTTGAGTCAGATGGGTTACTTAGGCATTCTGAGTGTATTTTCGTACCTTCAGCAGGTGGCCTTCGCACTTTGGTTTTGACAGAGGCACATCGTGCACCGTATTCATCCCATCCTGGTGTGAAGAAGATGTACGCAAATTTGCTCCAGTTGTATTTCTAGCCAGGGATGAAACGTGATATTGCAGATTTTGTTGCTAGATGTTTGGAGTGTCAGCGAGTGAAGGCTGAACATCATCACCCAGTAGGTCTTCTTCAAGCACACCTTATACCTAAGTGGAAGTGGGATATTATCTCATTGGATTTTATTGTTGGTTTACCCAACTCCTCGTGATGACATGATGCTATTATGGTTATGGTTGATAGGTTGACAAAGGTAGCACACTTCTCGCCTATGCGCTCTACCTATAATGCGTCATCAGTTGCTAGAGTGTTCATGGAGGATATTGTGAGGTTACACGGTATTCCACATCGGATTATTTCTGACAGGGATCTAGTGTTTACTTCAGCTCTTTGGACGTCATTGCAGCATGCTATGGGGACATAGTTGAACTTCAGTTCAGCGTATCACCTAGAGACAGATGGATAGAATGAGAGGGTTAATCAAATCCTCAAAGATATGTTACGCATGTATGTCATGGACCAGCAGACACGATGGGAGGATTATCTCTATCTAGCGGAGTTTGCTTATAACAATAGTTACCAGAGTTCCATTGGCATGGCACCTTTCCAGGCTTTGTATGGGCATCCTTGTCGTACACCTTTGAGTTGGGATCGATTAGAGGATAGAGTGTTATTGGGGCTAGAGATGTTGCAAGATATGGAGTAGCAGGTGGATCGGATTAGAGAGCACCTAGTAGCAGCTTAGGATAGGCAGAAGAAGTATGCGGATGCACATAGAGTGGATCGTCAGTTTTTTGTAGGCGACAGAGTGTTCTTGTGGGTGTGTTCGCAAAAGAGTCCAATCCGTTATGGAAAGAGTTCTAAGTTGGCGCCTCGCTTTGTCAGACCTTTCGAGATACTCGAAAAGATTGGTCCAGTTGCTTACCATCTTGCTTTGCCACCCAGTCTTGCACATATTCATGACATTTTCCATGTTTCAGTTCTTCGGCCTTCTCATCCAGATGTTACTCACATCCTTGATTGGAATTCTTTACAGGTAGAGGACGGGCAGCTAGCTTTGGAGCCCGTGGCCGTAATGGAGTGCAGAACGCTTGCTCTTTGAGGGTGAGATATTGATCAGGTTCGAGTTCAGTGGGATCCCAGGGATGATGCTTCATCCACTTGGGAGGATGCAATTAGGATGAGGGAGTTATATCCCTACTTGTTTGCAAGCTTCCAGGAGTAAGCCTAGTCTTTTGGGGGGAGGATGTAATACCCCTCCATTTTGCTTCTTGTTTCATGTTGTTTTATGCTTTGCTTGGGTACAACTACTTTGATACTGGACACATTTTTATTATGATGTTTTAATCGGTACTCTTGAGCGACAACTATTATTGTGTGATGTGATTATCTGATTTTATTTCACATGCTTTAATGAATTAATGATGTCAATAGAATTATCATGAGATTATTTATGTGAGTATTGTTTATGACGTTAGTGTCAGTCTTTGATGAGTGTATTGGTGAAGAAGACGGGTTTGCATCACTCGCTTGTGAGCGCCCTGCGAATCCGAGATTTCTTCTTCACAATGTGAATTATATGCTGGATATATTATGTTGTTTACTTGATTTCAGGTTGCAGGTACATGACATCGACTCCACTTGGTTTCACAGGTTTGAGCGAGTCGATCCAACGGTTAAGTTGAACGGGAGATAGTAGCTTGGTAACATGTGTCAGGCCTACACCCTAGCCTTAGTGTGTCATCAATCTTGACTATTGAGTCATGTTGTATCTTATTTGATGTTAGGTAATGTTTTGAAAAGTGCTGACTTATTATATAGTTCTTTTAGAAAATTGCATTGGTTGGTAGAAATGTTTATTTTATATTGTATTAATGTTATGCTTATTGGTTATATTCAAAATTATTATTGAAAATTAAACTTAAATTACTTGATTAATTAAATTTAAATCTCAAGGGATTAAATTTAATTATTAAATAATTGTAAGTAAGTTAATTAAAGTTAAATTATTTAATTTATTAAATTTAAATCTCAAGGGATTGAATTTAATTATTAAATAATTAAAAGTAAGTGAATTAAAGTTAAATTATTTATTTAATTAAATTTAAATCTAAAGGGGTTGGATTTAGTTATTAGATAATTTAATAATAATTAAGTAAGTATATTTGATTGTTAAATTAAATTAAATAGAAAAGGGATTTATAAGAAACTGAAATTTTACTTTAAAGTCAAAATTAGGGCCTTCTAAAAAGGGGAAGTGAAATTAATATCTAAATTCAATTTTCGCATTAAATGTGAATTAGGGTTGCATTAGGTTATTTTGGAGTTTTGAGGAAATGATGTTTTATAAGATTAGGGCAGAAAAGTTTGGGGATTCTTCTTCCTTCTTTTTTTTGAGAGGCATGAAATTTTTGGAGAGAGTTTGCACATGAAAGATTTTGGAAGTATTTTCTGTTAGTAGAATTAAATTGAAAGGAGAGAAAATTTTGTGAAGAAGGTGGAGCTATTGGATCAAAGCTAGCTAGAAATTCATTGCATGGTTGAAAAGGAATTGTGAGAATTTTAAGGGAAGTTCTGCATCAAGAATCTTGGCTATTTCTTGTGGCTTCAAATAACCAGGTTTTCTTTTATTTCTTTGATTTATTGTTCCTAGTTTAATCTATTTTCTAAATGATAAGAAATTGCAAATGGGTGATTTATTTGAAAACCCTAGGTTGAACTTCAACATTTTGGTATTCAGATTTGTTTTTCAAAACACAAACCCTTTTAGAAAATTCTATTGAAAAACTCAAAAACAATGTATTGCTTTTCCTTTGTTTAGATTATTTGAAACATGGAAGAATGGCTTCTTTTGGGATTCTGGTTTTTTTTTTTTTTAAACCCTTGAATGTATGAAAATAATTTGTCATCGTCAAATTTTATTACTGGTTTTAAATTTTATTTTATTTTTCAATTTCACCTGTAAAATGAATTCTGAAAAAAAAAAAATATAAATGTAAATATACATTACATATATCATATTTTTAAATATGATATACATAACCTATATTTACAAATATATATACAATTTTCTATTATAGTTTTTTTTGAAAAGTTGAAAAGAGATGTCGTACGGCGATTTTTCTAAAATCGTACTGTGCGTACGAAACTGTGTTTTATTTTTTTGAAACAAAAAATGTATGTAAATGTGGGGAGGTTCGGCCTCTCCACTCTCCTTATGTTTGGGTACGCAGTACCCATTGGGCAGTGTGCCCACCACATGGGGGGACGCACTGTCCCGTGGGGACTACAGCCCCCTTACTACTTTGTTGGCCACTATACTTAGAGTACAGTCGGCGCAAACTGTAGTTTGCGGACTGCACGCGGCAGGTACCGGCAGTACCATCCATCGGACAAGGTACCGTCTGACCTGTGCTTGTTTTTAGTTTTTTTTTTGTTTATTTTAAATTTCATTCTTTTTAATTTTTATTTCATTTTTATTTTTATTTTCATTTTGTTTTTATTTTATATATAATATTTTAGTTATATATATATATATTATATGTATTTTTTTAATATTATATATAAATATAAATAATATTTAATATATATACTATGTATGTAATTAATATTATATATTATTATATTTAACTTTATTTAAAGTTTGCTTTGTATAGTTTGATTTGTTGGATTAAAATGGGAATATGGGTTGTATTTTTAATAGTGCATATTAATATTTAATATAAGGTGTTTTTCTCTTGTAAAAGTTCATATTTAATACCTTGTTAAACATAGGAATATGCAACGACTTGGACAAGTAATTTTAGTTGAGTTTAGTATTGCACATGATTAGATTAATTTGCGGAAATTATTTATTTAATGGAAATTTATTGCTCAATGTAAATTCTAAGATGATAATTGTTCTAATTCCTATGAGAAGCATTAGTTAGGAACATGGTTTTAGAATAACCAAATATAGTATTTTTCATTGCCAATGCGTGATTATATTGATTTCTCTTTTAATGATTACTTTGAGATTGGGTGTTGAGTTTTGGATTGTAAAGTCTTCCAGTGAATGTGGGTCATTCCCTTGTTAAGTTATTGTTTTGATTTTCCCTTGGGTAGTGTTACAAGTGTTTAGTTTCCTCCTTGTGTTGGAGTGGATTTCTATGTGGTTGTCTCCTAGGATAGGAGAGAGTATTTTGGTTCAGTTCTATAACACTTGAGTAACCCTTGAAGTTTAGATTGTGAAGTGTATTATCCAATTAGAAGAGTGGCTTTTGTTAGGGGTCGGAGCCCAAAGAGGTAAACCGGGTAACCTTCAAAGGTATTTTTAATAAGTGATAATTAAAATAATGCACTTAGATGACTAGGATGAAGTTCACATTAACCAAGATAAATTAACCTCACTCACAGACACAAGGGTTTGTTTAGACTTGGGGTGAGTGAGAAGGCCTGGAATGGCAAGATCACTATCTTGTCCTTATGAGAGGTAGTTGATTCCACTTGAGTGAGTATGAGTGCCGGGATTCGATTGAGGCCACTAGGATTACCGGAGCCTATGAAGAATGTTCAGAGGATATCTCATGACAAACCTTGTGATGACACTCTGTCTAGGATAACACTATGTTATGTTGTGCGTATGTTTTCTTTAGCACACTTGATTATAATATGTTTGGAAGCAATGTAACCATGATTAGAGTTAGACTTATATTATGCATATGGGTGGTTGAGTCAGTTTGTATCAGTATGAGTCTGCCTTTGGTTTGAGGTAGTAGGTTTCTCATCCATGTTACTTTTTTACTATCTCCTAGCATGGGGGGTGGGCCTTCGGGTACCACTAGGCTAGGTGGAACATGCACCAAAACCGTTGGGTCCCCCTTGATCTTCAGTACTTGGCGGCGAGACATCCAGATGGACAACTCGTAGTTCTTGCTTTTAATTCTTGTACTTTGTATTTCAAATTGTAATGATATTGATTTAGCCCTCTTGTGTTATGAGGTGGACCTTGTAATGATCATACTTATGTATTTTGACTCATTCTGGGAATGAGGATTGTAATAGATTTATGTAATGGATGCTTCATTTATATCTCGTATCTTTTTATGTTGTTGAATGTTATTACTTGAGTTATTTATTTTCAATGTAATTTAGATGTTGTATGTTAATGGGGATTTTAGTAATCTCAGTTATGTAACCCTAGAGGACGTTGTCAATTATAGTTGAACATGTGGGTTTAATTCACTTCTTTTAAAAAAAATTTAGTATGCTTGTTTAGTGAATTGAAACTTCCTCTAGGGTTGCATGGCGGGGCATTACACAACACAAAATCATACCACCCCATCTAAGATCCAATCAAAAGAAAACCTTCATCCATCAAACTTATTGATTTACTATTGTAGGAGATACCTTATATCATTGAATTCTTGATGGTACATTACTCTGATGTCTTTGTGCAGAAGAAGCACAAACTACCTTACAAGAAGTACACAAAGGTGTTTGTGGATCTCACTCTAGTGGACCTTACCTAGTCGAGAAGATACTTTGAACAAGGTATTACAAACCATCAATGGAGCAAGAATTAGTGCATTATTCTAATAGGTTTCGACAATACCAATAGTATGGAGATCTTGTACATGCAACCGCATAAGTGTTACATCCTATCACTACTCCATGGCCTTTCTCTTAGTGGGGATATGACCTAATAGAAAATATATCACCAACCTCATCCAATGGGCACAAGTTCATCATCACTACTATGAAGTAATTTACAAAGTGGATAGAGGCTATTCTTCTACCCTATATCATTGGGAAAAAATAGCTAAGTTCATTCTTAACTATTTAATCTATTGGTATGATATCCCATAAACTATTATAACAGATAATGGAACTCCGTTTAAGAACCAAGATTTCTATGAGCTCTACGTAAGATTCTCTATTGAACACCAATTTTCAACCCCATACTATCCTCAAGGAAATGGCTAGGCTAAAGCATCCAATAAGACCATCCTAAAAATCTTAAAGAAAACTATTAATGACGTCGACCATGAATGGCACTTAGAAATAAACCTTATGGGATTATTGAACCAACATCCAAACTCCTATAGGTGTGACTCATTTTTCCTTTCTCTATGGATCCTAAGAAATACTACCTATAGAGGTTGAAATCCCATCCTTGAGAGTGTCATTGAAGGATCTTATTAGCAATGAAGAGTATCGAGTATCCAGAATCAATGAACTTGAACTCCTAGATGAAAGATGCTTAAGTGCATTGAACCATCTATAGGCCTATAAAAATCAACTCAAGTGAAGCTACAATAAGAAAATAAAAAATCGGAACTTTCATGTTGATGACTTATCCCTAAAGGAAAATCAGAAAGTCTAGCTAAATTAAGACGAGAAAGGTAAGTTCTGAACCAAACTGGTTAGGTCCCAACATCATTACAACAAGCTACAACTCTAGAGCATATTAGTTGGCTATGTTAGAAGGAGAACCTATGGCTTAACCTCTCAACAATGATCATCTCAAGAAGTTCTCCACCTAAGAATATCAAAATATCCCAAGAAAAAAAGTGAAAAAGGAAAAAAAATCAAAAAAATCAAGAAAATAGTAAAGAGAAATAAAACATCCTTTAAAGTGAAAACCTAGTAAAAAGGTGCTATGTTTGAATAAGACCCGCATCATCATCTATTAGCACTATCTATATATTATCATATTCATTCTATCCATCGCCATAATAAAATGTGCACCCAACCATTGATCGATAATTGATCAAGTGTTGAACCTTGCTACACCATCTCTATCCACCATATGTTTTTATCCATCTATCCCTAATAAAATGTAATCCTATTCCAAGCTAAGGGAAACTTCTTGAACCTAGTATTGTGTTGGATCCTTGTTAATCCCATAACTTGTAGAATACTATCGAAACAAAATAAAAAATATCCGTAAAAACATCAAAATCGAAAACAAAGTCATAGAAAATGAAAAATCCCAAAAAATCATAGGTTATCTCTAGATGAGCCGCGTTGAGTCAAAATAGGGGAACTAAAAGCCTTTTCATGTATAAAATCGGTAAGGCCATCATTGAAGAACCCTTGAGATCCTAGGTTAGTCCACTTGGGTGTCCCTATTGATCTTTAAACTTGTTTGAAATCCAAAACAAAAAAAACATTCAAATATCTAATCAAAATTCAAAAACATGAAAATAACATATCAAAATCTAAAACATTCAAAATGCCTCATAAAAAAACTAAAAACATTGGTAAAAAGTTAGAAAACTCCAAAATAGTGTCACTTAATACAGTAAAACTATGATGTCTTTGCATTCATCACATAGGCAAGGCCATCATCGATGAGCCCTAGAGGAACTAGGCCAGTCCCTTTAGGTCACCCTAATTGTCTCTAAATATCTCAGAAAAACAAAAAAAACATCAAATAATTTAGAAAATATCAAAAGTTCTATCTCCATTATCACCTATCCGGAATAAACTTTCCACTCATAATAAACAATCATCACCTTCAACCTTTGACAAATCAATCGACAAGAAAAGTAAACATCAAATTCTGAAACTTCCAAGAAAAATATCATGAAGAATTGTTCATCATAAAGATAAAACAATTCCTAGAGTGTGAAATTACCTACCTATTGATAATTCATCATCAACATCCTAACATATGTCTTAATGGATAAAACGTTCCTACAACAAACATCACTGATGGATAACATCTTGAAACATCAAATAGCTATGACAAGTGATACAACAACATTGTTTATCTTTTTACGATCTTATCTTTTTTATTTATCTTATTATCCAATTCCCAGGATCTCTCGAGGATGTCCATAAGGATTTAGAGAGGAAGGAATGGGGAATTTATCATTCATTTTCTATCTACTCTATCTATTGGATATTTTACAAATATTACCATAGCGAATACTTTCTTTTTTTGTGTATGAAAGTTTTTTTGAGATGATTTTGTAAGTGGTTGCATGTTAGGTACTCCATACCTTACTATGTATCTACCCTGAAATGACTCAAAACTTCTCACCCATACACTCTAATAGGGTTTCCATATGTATGGTATGAACAAGAATACTCCTTGTTTGTAGAGTCAAAGTCCATGCAATAGATATAAAGTTGCCTTGGTCATTAATACCTAGGTGCATCATGTCTATTTAATCTATAAATAAGGATTTCTAAAAAACTAATTAGTCCTTCATGAAAGCAAAAAGGTAGTGTATACACCTAAAAAATTATCTGGATAATCTAATTAATTAAATACAATTTATTTAATTAATTGACCTTTAATTCATCTACTTATAAATAAATAATAATATTTTTATATATAGTTCACTTCCTTAATTCTTCTTTCTTTATCATATTACTCCATCTTAATTAAATAAACAAATTCAATAGTTTGTTTTATTTAATTAATATCTCCTCACTAAATACGAATAATTCCAAAATTCAAATTTAGTCACATGTCTTCAACTTTTCCTCTTGCCACATCATCAAGTGTCTCATGAATTTAAATATGCCTAATATTTAAATTGGAATTATCTTCAACCAATTTTGAAACAACCTTGGACACTTGGCTCTTTCATTTCACCTCTTCTTCTCTACACTTGGCAAGATTGTTTCATGCATGGGAACACTCTCCTTATTTCTATCCAACTTCTTCATCCTCTACCCTTCATCTTTCCAAATGAAATCTTGACCATCGGTTGCTGCCACATCACAATATGCCTTGGAAAATCTATAAATATAGCCTCATTGTCCAAAATTTCATATCCCATCTTTGAGAAAACTTGCTGTTACCAATATTTTGCTACAACTCAAATGGTGGAGCTGATTTAAATGTTGTTATATTTTAAAGTGAAATGCAGTTATTTTTGAATATGCTTGAGTGCTATTTTGCACTTCGTTTTAGTTCATTAAGTGACAGTTATGCTTTGAAAAGAGGAATCAGAGTTTCAGAACTTTCTATTCAATGCTTTACAGTCAAATGAAGTACAAGATTAAGCATTAAACAATAAATATTTTCAAATGCTTTCATTTATTTCATAAAGTGATTCATATTTACAACATTTCATTTGATTGCGAGCATTCAAATGCTAGTACAAATTTGCATTGAGATGCATTTTTTCTTTTCCAAATGAAAAGTAGAAGGAATGAAATCAAATATCCACACAAGCCATGGATGTGACTACCATAGTACAACATAAACATCACACTACACTATGGAAGATGCATAAGGCAAAAAATCACATAAGTACAAACATAATCATCATTGCTTGATTGATTGATGACCGGCATAGAAGTGGTGCACCATTTGTCTTCTTTGAGCTTCATTGACCTATAGGAAGGAAGAGAGGGATGTCAGAGGCTCTGACTATGAATATACCTATATGAACCATCAACGATAATGTAGTATGCTACTAATCATGCATTGAAACAATCAAGGAAAAGTGTAGAGACATGAGCTAAAGGAGAAACATCAACACAATCATGATATATTGTTTTTATTTTTATGCTAACAATGTTTGTTTCCTTGTGTAGGTATAGGAAAATCCATGTAGTTGTTTATCTTTTGAAGACCAAGCATGTGGGGAAAAAAGGGCTCCCACAAGGATAGAGCCCGACATGCTACCCTTATATGTTACAAGAGAGCCGAGAAAGGAAGATGCAATCATTGTGCTCTTCTGAGCTTCACAACTAAACAAGTGAGTGAACTACCATGCATTTACAACAATCAGATCAATATATAGAATTGAAAATTGCAAATGAATGCTAATCGGACAGCTTGTTTTACCTAAAACCATCAATCTATCATGTTTTCTGAAAGGTTCAAGCTACTATTTTTAAAATACTGTTTTGCTATTTTTAAGACTCTTCGCTTTGTAGTGTTGTTTCATATTTTTTGTTTTGGAACAGCAGTGCTCTATCTTTTAAACAATGATAGTGAACAGTGAAAATTATGGGGTTATGTCAAGAATAGGTAAATACATGAAGAGTTTGTTGCCAGAATGCAAATGAATTAAAAAACAGTCAGTTTCTATTTGGCTGAGAATGACAGGGCATGAGGTAAGTGCTTCTGAAAGTGTTAGTTGGTTGTAAGAGAATGCAATCCATGGGGTTACAATGGTTTAAGGTAAACGTTGCATTAAATATAATGGATGCATTAACTTATAGAATATCAGGAGAGCAGATGCATCGTACAGGTGAGAAGTTCATGACAAATTAAAATACATGAGTTTTCATAAAATGTAGTTTCTCATTACTTTCAGCACACCCCATTTGGCTTTTCAATCCAATAATACATATTTTCATCTAGTATAGTTACCCACATGGTTATTTTTATGGAGCAACAAGATATGTTCTTCCTGAAACTCATATACCTAAGTGAGAGTTATCAACAGTAAGGTGAGGAAATATATATTCTCAGAATGTTATACACCCACGTGGAGTTTTGTTAGAAAGCAAGATTTTATAAATTGCTCTCATGTTTGAGCTTAAATATAACAGAAAATGTAGGTTTAAACACATATTCTTCGAAATTCTGAAAATAACCACATTAGGCTTTCATTTAAAACACAAAATTCATAAATACCCACATAGATATTTTGCTAAAGAACAAATTTTATTCATATACAAAGATACCCACATGGGGTTTTCAACAGGAATGCAGATTTACCATCTTTTTCAATTACCCATATGGGGTTTTAAAAAATAAAGCACAACAGTGTAGTTTCCAGAATACCCATATGGGGTTTCTGCATTTTTTCAAATGGAAATGCCTGATAATGTATGGTTCGAGCCTAGTGAGAATTTCAGTTACTCTTCAGGAAAGAATGAGGAGAGTTCTTCAAGTTTCACTATATAGGAGAATAGAATAAAAAAAAATTGCATAGAGTGCGAGTTTCTTCATAAGAAAACCATCAGTCAACTATGACATGTCACGGCCTGTTAGGAAGGTAATACACAAAATTTCATAAAGATAAGCTCCAACTTAAAGAACTCATGGCATGGCCACTAAATGGGCATGCATTTGTCTAAAGAATAACAACCGTTTTTGTAGAAAATAAAGCTCGTAGGCTTTAATGTGAAAGAGGAAAATACATAAACAATTTGCAACGAAGAACTTACCCTTATGTTTGCTTTCCAAGAACTCAAAGGCCGCACCCAAGCTCGTTTGGAGCTCACAATCCTAAGGGTCGAACCCTCTCATGGTGCCCAAGGTGGAGACAAGGCAAGCATAGAGATAAATATGTAAGAAAGTCAGGGAAGAATGGAGGAGAAGCCGTGGCCTTATGGCCTGATTTTCAGCCTTCAAAACAATGGAGAAGCCATCAAATACAAGGAAAAATCAACTCACCATAGTAAATAGGAGGAGTTTCGACTATTTGAAGACATGGAGCTGAAGAGAGGCAAAGCATTTCCAAGGTTCAAACCAAGCTTTCATGGTGGTGGTGTTTTTTCCTAGCAGAGCTTTTTCCAAAATCCCAAGTGCAAAATGAAGTGAAGATTAGGGTTTGCCCCTATTTTGCTATGTTGCCCTAATTCGAAATAGGGACTTATCATTCTTTATCCAACTTTATTCAAAGTTTTGAATGGCCAATTATTCTTGGTCTAGGTCGATAATTTGACTAGGAGTCTTTTTCCTAAGTGTTTTTCATGCCTTAGTCACATTTTTAATTAATTTTTTAGAAATTAATTAAACTATTTTGCCTTAGGCATATAAATCAAACAAAATTCATGAAAGGTTATTAGGTCAATATGCCTTAGGATTAGGGTTAAGACCTAGGCTTGTTCTATTTTTATTTTTTAATTGTCTTTGGAGGAAACAATGAAAATATGTGAGGAGTTTGTATAATTTTATGATTCTTGTGAAGGAGATATAATGTGTTATATACAAAATATTTTTAATTCTTTGATTGTAAAATAAAATAATAGAGAAACTGCATCATGTAAAGCAGAAAAAAAAGAAATGCTTTATAAATTTGTTTGTTTTCTTGTTATTTTTAGCAGTTAAGCGTTGACTTTCTCCTTGGTCGGATTGGAGTTTTCAGTTGGAGAGATAAGGTGTTTTTCTTGCTTTAAAATCAGTTTTTTTGATTTTTTTAGAAGCCTGATAGTTGATGCATGTAAAAAGTGTGACTTTCCACTTTTATGCCAACTTGTTGCATAGTTTTTGGGACCTTTTCCTTGAGTTTTTTTTTAAGGCTCGGATTAGGGTTTGAGACATATATCTTTGGTGAAAGCTTAGGGTTTTCAAGTTCAGTCTATTTTTGCTCTTACACATTTTTGAGCGAAAATTGTTTTTGTACTCAGTGAGATTATTTTCTAGCATACTCCTACAGTGAATAAAAAAGCAGCATTCCTATCTTTCATATTGTGTCCATTTACAGTTATAGTTTGATGTTTATCTTGTGATTTCAATTTAAGAAATCCTTGTTATGTCCTAGGCTGTAGTTTGATGCAGAAAGGTGCAAAGATATAGGTTGCATGTCATGTTTTGAACATACCTTCATCCAAAGTACTTATGTAAATTTGTTCTTGAGAGGTTGTGAAATCTTTGTTGGTTTTTGAGCATTGTTTGTGAGGAAAATCCAGAATACTCTTTAGATCATCATCTAATATTAAAAAAAATCAATTCAAAATCATAGGTTTTAAGTTTTTGTTTTCTCTCTATCCTTTTCCCAAGAAGATTATTAGAATAGGATCATCATATAGGGAACCATCTCGCTCTAGAGATTCTCTTTCCGTATAGATCATCCACATTTGGAAAGGGTTTCAATGTTGCAATAGATAGTTTGATTTTTTGCAAATCTGATGGGGTGCATATCTGATTGCTAACAGTTTTTGGCACGCCTGATGGGACTCTAAAAATTAGTTCCAGAGAATTTTTAATTCTTTAAATTTGTTGTTTGGTGTATGCAGCAGGTTTCTCAGCCTTTGGAGGCCTTTTCAATATACCTGGCGACTTCATTCTCAGTTTTGCATGAAGATCAAGTGTTGGTTTGTTTTAAAAGCCTAACTTTCATGGTTTTCTAGCTTATGAATGAATAATATGTCAAATCTTCATGATAGTGTGTCATATCATCCACCATACCACGGTCATGCTGCTGGTTTCAATATTATGACTTTTCAAAACTAGCATGCCCAATACTACCACCGACCCACCCCTGCTTATTTTTCATCTCAGCCCTCATATGTTCAAACTCAGCCCCAAGATTTGAGCCTCAAAGATATAAGGCTGAACTATGAAAGGGGAATGAGAGAAATAAAGAGCCAAAGAAACCTAATTTATCAGCAGGAGGAGATGGTAAGCATAAAGAGCTCACTGCTTGACTACATGAGACTGTTGGATGAGATCAAGAAGCAGCAAGAGTATAATCAACAATAGAAAGAGATGGCTTATCAAGCCTATCTTCATCAGCAGGAGTTGGAAGCCCAAAGAATATAGTTCAAAGAGGATTTGGAGAGAGGCAGCTACACAAACAAAGCTTCTACTTGCTCAGTTTCAAAGGCACAAAGCCTAAGAAGCTCCTACCATTTTAGAGCATCCCATTCAAGAAGAGCCAATTGAGGAATCCTTTTCCCTCCAAGAGATTGGTTTCAAATATAAATAAATTTCTTCGAAAATCAAGATTCCAAGCTTTAGATTTTCTCATGATGAATCTGTCAATAATTGCACTAAAGAGCTTCCTTGTCTTGTAAAGGAAGACACAATTTCATAATATCAACTAGTGCAGGAGGTTGGTTCACAACAAAAGGTTTTTGTTGGGTTTGTCTCATTGTAACAACAAAATATTGAAGATTATTTCGCAGTCTCCAGTTGGTGTAGTGACGAGGAGGAGCTCAAAAATCTGGAGCAACTGCTAGCAAGGAAAGAGGAGGCCATAGTTGAGGAGCTATAAATTGCAGATCAAGGAATGGTTGGTGGTTCACAAGTAGCTGATTTATTTCATGAATTGCCACTTTTTGCTGAAGACAACATGCAGGTCGCTAACTTACTAGCTGAGGACATTCAACCTTTTCAAGGTGACTTTCTGCTTGATTGTCAAGATCCTGATTGTTCTACTTGTAGAGAGCTTTCCGCTCTGCTAAGTTCTGACAGTGATCAAGTGCCCAGTTCTGGAGAGCAAAGTGATGAAAGCCATTCAAACAACATACTGATCCATGAGTAACTACATGGGGAGCTCACAAATTGGAAGGAGCATGAGTTTGAATGCATGATTCATCCAAGGCAAGGAGCAATTATGGTTGGTGGGGAACTTGACAAGAGTAACATCACAGTAAATAGTTCCAATTTTGTCTTGGAAATAGGATGTCCAATTAGACACATTGCTAGATTGGCGGCCAGCAAAGGGGTTCCCATCTTGGTTGAACCCAAGCATGAAAGTGCAATTGAAGGAAAACAAATTCAGGTCATTCTGCCACCTCGAGCCAGTAATGTTTATATTCCATATGAGGAGGTTAGTAGGCTTGTATACATTCTGCAGGGTGTGGTCCAACTATCTCATGTATTTTTATCCATTGTTACTTTTCATCTAGCTATCCAAGATCATGTAAAGCATCAAATTTTCTATAGAAAGGGCAACTATTTCACCCAACCAGTGAACGGTTTTGTTTGACCAACTCCTTTGGCTGGTTAGAGTAGTTTAGAGTTAGTGTTGCTACAAATAAGTGCATTGTGCACATTTATTTTCAGTAGTTTTCTTTCCCTAAACGCTGTTGTGCATTGTTCTATTGGCCATCAGGGCCTATTAGTTTGCTTTCAGCTTTGTTTGTTTTGTTTTGCTGTTGTTTCAGTTTTTCTAAGTTCATGAAGGGGCAGTTTTGACTCCGCACCCAATGGAGATTTTAAAGGCAATTGATCTATGCTTAGCTAGCAAGCATCTAACGGAAATCGCCAAAATGTTACCAATATTTTGCTACAACTCAAATGGTGGAGCTAATATAAATGCTATTATATTTAAAAGTGAAATGCACTTATTTTTGAATATGCTTGAGTGTTGTTTTGCACTTCATTTTAGTTCATTAAGTGACAGTTATGCTTTGAAAAGAGAAATTAGAGTTTCAGAACTTGCTCTTCAATGCTTTATAGTCAAATGAAGTACAAGATTGAGCGTTAAACAATAAAGCTTTTCAAATGCTTTCATTTATTTCATAAAGTGATTCATATTTACAACATTTCATTTGATTGAGAGAATTCAAATGCTAGTACAAATTTGCATTGAGATGCATTTTTTCTTTTCCAAATGAAAAGTAGAAGGAATGCAATCAAATATCCACACAAGCTGTGGATGTGACTATCACAGTGCATCATAAATAACACACTACACTATGGAAGATGTGTAAGGGAAAAAATCACATTAGTACAAACATAATCATTGTTGCCTGATTGATTGATGACCGACGTAGAAGTGGTGCACCATTTGTCTTCTTCGAGCTTCGTTGACCTGTAGGAAGGAAGAGAGGGATATTAGAGGCTCTGACTATGAATATACCTATATGAACCATCAACGATAATGTAGTATGCTACTAATCATGCATTGAAACAATCAAGGAAAAGTGCAGAGACATGAGCTGAAGGAGAAACATCAACAAAATCATGATATATTGTTTTTATTTTTATGCTAACACTATTTGTTTCCTTGTGTAAGTATAGGAAAATCCATGTAGCTGTTTATCTTTTGAAGACCAAGCATGTGGGGAAAAACGGGCTCCCACAAGGGTAGAGCCCAACATGCTACCCTTATATGTTACAAGAGGGCCGAGAAAGGAAGATGCAATCATTATGCTCTTCTGAGCTTCACAACTGAACAAGTGAGTGAACTACCATGCATTTACACCAATCAGATCAATATATAGAATTGAAAATTGCAAATGAATGCTAATTGGACAACTTGTTTTACCTAAAACCATCAATCTATCATGTTTTCTGAAAGGTTTGAGCTACTGTTTTTAAAATACTATTTTGTTGTTTTTAAGACTCTTTGCTTTGTAGTGTTGTTTCATATTTTTTATTTTGGAACAGCAGTGCTCTATCTTTTAAACAATGATAGTGAACAGTGAAAATTATGGGGTTATGTCAAGAACAGGTAAATACATGAAGAGTTTGTTGCCAGAATGCAAATGACTAAAAAAACAGTCAGAATGATAGGGCATGAGGTAAGTGCTTCTGAAAGTGTTAGTTGTGTAGACATTGAAAAATTTCCTAAAGTCTACAAGCAACATTTTTCATTAGTCATCATCCTCTAATAATTAAATAATTTTAATTATTTAATTATTATTGATCATATTCCTTTATTAATTAAATAATTTTTTAATTTTTTAATTAATTCACTTTCTAATATTTATTCTATCCCGATCAATTAAAATAAATTAATTGCATCACTAATACCCCTTTCTTCAATAATTAGATAAATCATTATTTATTTAATTATTTATATTTCATCACATGTCCATAGTCAGATAATAATTATTATTTGACCTTTTATTCTTCTATAATTGACGAAATTATTTATTTATGTGTCTTTCTTCTCCTTCAAATAATTGATCCAAATCAATTATCCATATTCAATTTCTATTTCTTCCTTTAATTAAATTTATGAATTTAATTAAATCTCCGTTTTCATTTCCTCCAAATAAATAATTTATCCCTCTATTTTGGTCAAAGATCCCTTGTCATTATTTCGTGTCATAGTTGTTGGCGTCGTATCTTTTCCATGCATGGCATATTCTGGTTGCATCAATTCTCAACCATAGATCTTGGCAAATTTCTAGAAACTCGATCTTGGCCATCTATTTCGTAACTTCCCTCTCATGAATCCTCATCCGTTGATCTTAGAATCTTTCTAGAAGATCAATCTCGTCCGTCCATTCGAATGGTTGTCTATAAAAGAAACCGTTCCCCTCCATTTTGAATTTAACAGCTAATTATCTCCAACTTTTTTGCTTATTATTTGCAAGTATTTGCACAACTTCAACAACAAATATGAGGGCAATATTGGCATAAGAAGAAATAGGAGAGACAAGAGAAAGAATCAACTTCAAAGGGGAGTGTTTTATTTCATTTGCTTTCATTTTGATTGCTCTCTTTGTTTGTATTATCTTGTTTAGATCGGGATTATAGTTTAGAAGTGTTGGTTGTCACTTTATCTATTCTATTTTATTTTCCCCATCTTACAAGTAGGCTATAAGAGAGAATGCAGTCCATGGGGTTACAATGGTTTAAGGTAAACGTTGCATTAAATATAATGGATGCATTAACTCATAGAATATCAGGAGAGTAGATGCATCGTACAGGTGAGAAGTTCATGACAAATTAAAATATATGAGTTTTCATAAATGCAGCTTCTCATTACTTTCAGCACACCTCATTTGGCTTTTCAATCCAATAATACAGATTTTCATCAAGTACAGTTACCCACATGGTTATTTTTATGGAGCAACAAGATATGTTCTTCCTGAAACTCATATACCTAAGTGAGAGTTATCAATAGTAAGGTGAGAAAATATGTATTCTCAGAATGTTATACACCCAAGTGGAGTTTTGTCAAAAGCAAGATTTTATACAGTGCTCTCATGTTTGAGCTTAAATATAACAGAAAATGCAGGTTTAAGCACAAATTTCTTCAAAATTCTAAAAATACCCATGTTCGGGTTTCATTTAAAACACAAAATTCATAAATACCCACATACAGATTTTGCTAAAGAACATATTTTATTCATATACAGAGATACCCACATGGGGTTTTCATTAGGAATGCAGATTTACCATCTTTTTCAGTTATCCATATGGGGTTTTAAAAAATAAAGCAAAACAATGTAGTTTCCAGAATACCCATATGGGGTTTCTGACATTTTTTCAAATGGAAATGCCTGATAATGTATGGGTCGAGCCCAGTCATAATTTCAGTTACTCTTCAAGAAAGAATGAGGAGAGTTCTTCAAGTTTTTCTACATAGGAGAACAAAATCAAGAAAAATTGCATAGAGTGCGAGTTTCTTCATAAGAAAACCATCAGTCAACTATGACATGTTGCGGCCAGTCAGGAAGATAATACATAGAATTTCACAAAGATAAGCTCCAGCTTAAACAACTCATGGCACAACCACTAAATGGGCTTGCATTTGTCTAAAGAATAACAACCATTTTTGCAGAAAATAAAGCTCGTAGGCTTTAGTGTGAAAGAGGAAAATACATAAACAATTTGCAGCAGAAAACTTACCCTTATGTTTGCTACCTAAGAACTCATAGGCCGCGCCGAAGCTCATTTGGAGATCACAATGCTAAGGGTCAAGCCCTCTCATGGTGCCCAAGGTGGAGACAAGGCAAGCACGGAGATAAATATGTAAGAAAGTCAGGGAAGAATGGAGGAGAAGCTGTGGCTTGATTTTCAACCTTCAAAACAATGGAGAAGCCATCAAATACAAGGAAAAATCAAATCACCATAGTAAATAGGAGGACTTTCAACCATTTGAGGACATGGAGCTGAAGAGAGGCAAAGCATTTCCAAGGTTCAAACCAAGCTTTCATGGTGGCGGCGTTTTTTCCCAGCAGAGCTTTTTCCAAAGTCCCAAGTGCAAAATGAAGTGAAGATTAGGGTTTGCCCCTATTTTGCTATGTTGCCCTAATTCGAAATAGGGTCTTATCATTCTTTATCCAACTTTATTCAAAGTTTTGAATGGCCGATTATTCTTGGTTTAGGTCGACCATTTAACTGGGAGTCTTTTTCCTAAGTATTTTTCCTAAGTCTTTTTCATGCCTTAGTCACATTTTTGATTAATTTTTTAGAAATTAATTAAACTGTTTTGCCTTAGGCATATAAATCAAATGAAATTCATGAAGGGTCATTAGGTCAATATGCCTTACGATTAGGGTTAAGACCTAGGCTTGTTCTATTTTTATTTTTTAATTGTTTTTGGAGAAAATAATGAAAATATGTAAGGAGGAGTTTGTATAATTTTATGATTTTTTTATAGAAAAATCAAAGCTTGTGAAGGAGATATAAGGTGTTATATACAAAAGATTTTTAAATATTTGACTGTAAAATGTAATAATATTAAAACTACATCATGTAAAGTAGAAACAAAGCAATGCTTTATAAATTGCTTTGTTTTCTTGCTATTTTTAGTAGTTAAGCATTGACTTTATCCTTGGTCGGATTGGAGTTTTCAGTTGGAGAGATAAGGTGTTTTTCTTGCTTTAAAAGTAGTTTTTTGATTTTTTTAGAAGCCTAATAGTTGATGCATGTACAAAGTGTGACTTTCCACTTTTATGCCGACTTGTTGCACAGTTTTTGGGACCTTTTCCTTGAGTTTTGTTTTAAGTCTCGGATTAGGGTTTGAGACATATCTTTGGAGAAAACTTAGGGTTTTCAAGTTCAATCTGTTTTTGCTCTTACACATTTTTGAGCTGAAACTGTTTTTGTACTCAGTGAGATTTTTTTTGGCATACTCTTACAGTGAATAAAAAAGCAACATTCCTATCTATCAATTTGTGTCCATTTACTATTATAGTTTGATGTTTATCTTGTGATGTCAATTTAAGAAATCCTTGTTATGTCCTAGGCTGTAGTTTGATGTAGAAAGGTGCAAAGATACAGGTTCCATGTCATGTTTTGAATAGACCTTTATGCAAAGTATTTATGTAAATTTGTTCTTGAGAGGTTGTGAAATCTTTGTTTTTGAGAATTGTTTGTGAGGAAAATCCATAATAGTCTTTAGTTCATCATCCAATATTAAAAAAATCAATTCAAAATCAGAGGTTTTAAGTTTCTGTTTTCTCTCTATCCTTTTCCCAAGAAGATTATTAGAATAGGATCATCATACGGAGAACCAACTTGCTCTGGAGATTCTCTTTCCTTATAGATCACCCACGTCTCGAAAGGGTTTCAATGTTGCAACAGATAGTTTGATTTTTTGCAAATCTGACGAGGTGCATATCTGATTGCTAACACTTACTCTATAGAAATTACCTTAGATCATTTAGAGCATGTGAGCATTAGAGTATTTAGAGAATTTAACATAGTAGAAGCATATTAATTTAGAATCTTGGCTTGGTTTATTAACTGCATTTCCATTATCTTAGTAGTTTTATACAAAATTTACGTCATTGTCTTTAGTATCATATCCATTATCATATCACCATTATCATTTATAGCATATCACATAGTTTATCATCATGTAGGGATAGATTTCTTGCATCTTTTAGCATACCATTCCTTAGGTTGCCATTCTAATAGTCATAGTGCATACAAAAATCTGAGAGCCAACATGATTTGATGAATCCCTGAAGATAGGAAACAATGGAATGATTTTAGGGAATTTTTTGTGTTTGAATTAGATTAATTTGTGATTTCAATTCTCTAATATAATACATTTCATTGATTGTGTGGTTTTATTATTCACATTTACTCACAATTCACCATGTGATACATTTTGGCACCCACCGTGGGGCTCAAACCCACGTTTTTATTAATGTTTTTTGGAAAGTGTGTTTATAGGTTTCAATGTGAATTCTTTTAGCATGACCGTGAGTTATTTTGGTGCATACAAAACACCTTTTCACGTATACAGTTCCTATTACATTGCACTTGAGGCATCTTTCAACGCATATGACTTATCCTTTAGCGCATACAAGGGGTTTTCTAGAACATTTAGTCTATAATTTAGTGTATTTAGTAGTTGGTCTAGCACATTTGATAGTTGTTTTAGCGCATAGGAGTGATCTTTTAGCGCATCGTCTGTTATGGCACATCTGGTTTATTTTGCATAAATTTAAAATTCTGAGAATTAATCAATGTTTTCTATTTTGTAGGTGCTTAATACGCTGGTCAAAGATGATTATATTAGACTATTGATGATGTTTGCAGGGGCTAGAGTTTTTTTATTTCTTTCTTTTGATTAAATTAGGAATCTAGTTTAATTAGAAGGTTAACAAACCCCTTTGTCTATTGTTATTTTAAGGTGATAGGCCTATGCTCTCCCCTTCATTGGGTGGCCAGAATACTAGACTCACTATTTTATACTTTGTTAACACCTTTAGAAGGCTTGTCGTAGTGGGAAAAAGTACTCACCCTACGGAAGCGACCTAAGTGGGAACAACTAAAGCCAAGTTTTCCAACCCACAATTCGATGGCAGTGTGCAAAATAACCATCCTCAAAGCCTTTGTTCTAAAGGTTGGGAGGTCTCCTAAGGGATTTTATCTATTACCACACTGAATGGAAACCCTTATTACGAACCTTAGTGTAGAAGCCATCCAAGTCAGTCTCTAAACACTTCTAATATCATAGTGCAAGGGGAGAGAAGAATCTTCCCCCAAGACTCTCACCCAATAACCATAAGGGATTACTAGCCAAAAGTGGAGGATTCGACTTTGGTAAGACCCAAGAAAGGAAAAAACACAGGCGCCCTCTAGGGGGTGACACAAATGTGTGAGTTGACTTTGTTCTAAGATGTGGGCTATGGTAGTTTAAGTGACCCTTGCCATTAGAAAAGTTCTTGATTTGTCTTATTTTGTGCTATACCTTTGGAAATCAAAGGAATCAGACCAAATTCTTGAATAAACACTCAATGTTTAGTTCCTAGGTGGAAACAACTATTTTACAACTTGTTGTTGTCTTTGAAGTCATAATTCAAGAAACCATCCTTTTAAGAAAACTTAATTCACAAAATTTATAGATAATGAAACCAAACAAACAATCATTAAGCAAAAAATTACTCCCTAGAAAAATCTATTTCATCGATTAAAAGAAAAATAACCAGACAGATGACCAAAATAGTGAATATTTTCTAGACTAGTGCATCCATCCTTTATTCTAGCACATTGAGCTTGTATTCTGGCACATCTGCATGATCTTCCAACGCATCCATTCCCTATTCTAGCACATTAGAGTTGTTTTCTAGTGCATCTATTCCATCTTCCAACGCATTTGTACAACCTTTTAGCATATTTCTCCTATAGAAAATCCAGTTGAAATCACATTTAGGGGTAGTCTAGTGCACCCCTGGCTATTTTTAGTGCATATTGTCCATTCTCTGGCACATCTTAGTCATTTTCTAGCACATGTAACCTATCTTTTAGCACATTCAATGCTTGTTCTGGCGCATATTGTCTATTGTCTAGTGCATACAATCCATTTTCCAACCATTTGAGGAACAACCCAGCGCATCCAAACCATGTTTTAGCGCATCCATTCCATATTTTAGCACATCGATACCTTGTTCTGGCACATATAGTAAATTAAAAACCAAAGAGCTAATTTCATCCATTGTTCGTCAGTTTGAGCTAGAATTAAGGATCCCTGTTAGCATAGAATCATTCCTTAGATATAGTAGAGTCCTAAACTTGTTGAAACTAATATTTTCAAGTGAGATTCTTCAAACTAAACCATGATTTGACACCGTAAAGTACCTAAACATCCATCATACCTCTAATTATTAAGCTAAGTTTCCTCATCAGGATATGCCATTCTTCATCACAAATAAAATCTATATAATCAAATTTAACTTACTCTTATCAATAGAATTTAATATTCTATTTGACTTAGTTATTATCCTTGGCACTCCTCCAAATAGAGATCTAAGTTTAGTCAAATTATAACACTTTTACGCTCGTTCAAACAAGATCACAAATGCATAAACTTAAAGAAAAAGAACTTGAAACTCAAAACACCATGGATGAAGATGAAGAAAATCCATTTCATAGATTACACACACTTGAAGGTGATGAAAATATTGAGGAAGACGTCCAAATTGCACAACAAGATCCTAACTTCCATAAATTCATGGAGAAATTTTTAGAAAAAGATGGAGAAAAATACCTTTTAATGTTGGCTAAACAAGGTGTCAAATTGTCTATTGAATTTGATGTTACTCAATTGAAAGGAGCACCCAAAAGGACTGAAACTAATCCCCCAAACACAAATCCAATGGTTTCCTTAACCAATCAAATGAAAAATCTGCAACAACTTCTTGACATGCAAAGAGGAACCACAAAAAGATACTTGATACAAGAAATCTTCCCATATCCTTTTGATCCAGCTGTGAACATGATGCCCTTTCCTAAGCATTGTGAATTCCAAAATTATGATAAATACAATGGTAAAATTTATCCTATAGATCATGTAAGGGAATTTCGAACTATGAGCCTTGAATTTTCACATGAAGAGACTTATTTGATTAGATTATTTCCACATAGCCTAGGTGGACAATGTATGCAATGGTTTTCACAACTTCCACCCAAAATAAGATCCTTTGAAGAGTTGGTTAATAAATTCACCACCCAATACTCTTACAATATCCAACACAAGATAACCAAGAAATACCTTTGCAATACAAAACAAAAAAGGGTTGAATCATTTCTCATATTTTTACAAAGATGGAGAACATTGTTTGCAAGATATTCTCATCCCATACCTAAAAAGGAAAAGATGGAAATATTTATTGAAAATCTAAATGATGATATGAGCTATAGACCAAAATTGCAATGTCCACCTACCATTGCAAAATTGATTGAAAATGGAATCAAAATCAAAGAAGCTTTCGTTAAGAGAGGAGTCTTGAAAATTTACAATGAAAAAAACTCAAAAAACTCTTCTAATAATTATAACAACAATGATAAACCAAAGTTTTGGCAAATAAACAAGAATGCTGGTAACAATGATGCTTCAACTAAAACAAAAAATGAAAAACCAGTATTTAAGTTGACAACAGCTGCCACCAAGACCAATCAAAATAATAATCCAACCAGCAATCAAATCAACAACCAAAACAACAATTAAAACAACAATCCAAAAAATGCTGAATCTAAACCATTATCATTTCAAAAACCATCAAATCGAAGAAGGTTCACACCTTTGGGACAGTCACATGAATCAAAATTAAAGGAGATTCTTGCAACCAACGTTATAGCATTACCGGAAGCAAGAGATTGGGAACCAAGAGTTAAAACTTCATGGTGGAATGATGCACATTATTGTGAAATTCACATAAACAAAGGACACAAGACAAATCATTGCATGCAACTAATACATTTGGTACAATATTTGATTGATAGAAAATAAATATTTTTAGAAGGACTCCAAACAAATGTTGATCATGGAGTATTTAAGAATCCCTTACCAAACTACGAAAAGGGGGAGTCCTCTTCATCAAACACCAAAGGGAAAAATGTGAACTATGTTTATGATTCCACCATTCACCATATTGAAGTAGTTCTAGATCAAACCAAGGATATCAAAATTGAGGGCCAAAAGGATATTATTGCAACTGAGAATCAAGTTAGTGACATCACGATTGAGCATGAACCAAGCACTGTTGTAGTTGAAACTCATCTTCATGATATTAACACCAAATCACATGAAATTAATGACATCATACCATAAAATTTTATCACAAATGTTGCTACAACTGATAATCTGATTAATGTCATTAAAATATGAGAAAAACAAGACCATCAATCAATTAATATAACCACAAGAGGACAAGACAAAGTAATATTGAAAGGAGCTACATATAAAACACCCATTGTCCCTTCAACTGAATACAACATAGTTGATCAATTGAAAAAAATCCTAGCTCAAATATCAATATTGGAACTTCTCAAAATTTCTCCAGCTCACAAGGAGATTCTGGAACAAGCTCTAGTAGCCACCATGGTACCAAATGATCTAGAAGTCTGTTAGTTCCAAGCTATGGTGGGACACTTGACCGCACCACATTTCCTATCATTTTTTGAATATGATGATGTATCACTTACCCATCCACACAATGTTGCCCTCCACATTGAGGTCTTAATTCATAAACACTGGGTCAAGCATGTTCTAATAGATGGAGGATCTAGTTTAAATATTTGTACTCTAAAGCTTGTTCATGCACTAGGATATTCCGAAAATGCCATTGATTCTAGAAGAAAGATCACTACTATAAAAGCCTACGATGATGAAGAGAGATCCTCGCATGGATTGATTGTGTTACCAATTCAAGTGGGGCCGATTATGAAGGATATAATCTGTCAAGTGTTGGATAAGGAATTGACATAAAATATACTCTTGGGACATCCTTGGATTCATGAAATGCAAGCAGTACCATCAACATATCACCAATTCTTGAAATTTCCTTTCAATGGACAAGAAAACACCATTTCAGTTGTTCCAACAATCCTCAATATTGCAATACACTCAAAACAGTCCAAGATTCTTTTGTGCCACATAACAAAGAAGCTCACATTCCTAGTTCATCAAATGGTGAAAGACATCTGAATTTTGTGTCAAAATGGGTTGAGAAAAAAGATCAGTCAAAGGATAAGGGTATCAATGATTCTACTTCATCAAGTAATGGAATTCAATCAAATTATTCGTCAAATAATCTTGACAAAAAGGTTCAATCAAAAGATAAAGGAATTGGTGGCTCTACTCCATCAAATCATGAAAGTCAAATCAATTTGAGAAGAAGATCCAGTTAAAAGACAAAGGCATGGTGGAATATTCATTTGAGAAATCATTGTGTCTTTCATAGCTACTATCTTCTCCTAAGTCCTCTGGGAAACCATCAATATCAAGACAAACATCCTCACAACCAATCACACTCTTTGATGGTAGATTTAAAAATCAAGCACTCAAGCTGATGAATCTAAGGATAAGGAAATTTTAAATTGGTTATACAAAGATGAAGAACAATCACAAGAATCAACTTCCAATGTCCAAACAGAACAATATGGTAAAGGAAAAACAATCTTAGAGAAGATTGGGTATGAAGGACAAGGACCTATTGAGAAAAGAAAAGAAGGAATCGCAGAACCAATCCAAACTCTCAAACTCCATGCAAAAGACAAGATAGGGCTAGGCTATAAAGAAGAAATAAAGGAAGACATAAAGGATAAGGTTGTTGAATGAATCCTCCAATTGTGAGATAGTTCTAAAACAAAATCCAATGAGTATGAATGGGATTCATTATTTGAGGAATCTTGTCAAGATAAGGAAGTTGATGTAATACAGAGGTATACCCCCATATGGATGGAGGGACAAATCTTAGGGTCTAGACCTCTTGAATTCGGATCACAACATATCGATGGCTCAAGTGAGGACAAACAAACATTGAGCGAGATAGATGATCTGGAGGAGAGTAACATCATAGACCTCGACATTGCTATCAAAAAAATTGATGACATTAATATCCTGATACTTACCACCTTTTATTCAAACCAATCTAATAACTCTCTACCATTAGTACATCCCGAACCCATTGACTGGGAGCAAACCAAACCTCTCGACATCCCTATCTTTGCAAACGATGATGTCAATGCTAACTTCCTTTGTTCTGACAACTCAGAGATGAGTTCCGCTTGTGAATATCATAATGGAGCTTTAAGCCAAGAGGGTGTCAAATCTTTCATCTGTAAAATAAAAAATACGAAAAATTAATCTAATGGTGAAAACCATTTAATGGTAGTATTAGATCAGGAAAAAGTAAAAATAAAGAGAGCATCCAACAGTGAAAACCTCTCTAAGGCACTGAAGGATGGGAGATTTGACACCCTTCCTAAAGACTATCATGAAAGATCTTCAGTTTTGATTGAACCTACACATTCCATCAATGTTGACACAACAAAAACAATAAAGACTCTACATCTAGCAACATCCATGACCGATCAGGAAAAGCCAAGCTTCATCCAATTCTTTGAAGAGAGACAAGACAACTTTTATTGGTCCTACACTGACATGCCTGAAATAGATCCATATTTGATAATGCATCACTTATCTCTACCACCTAGAGTGAAACCCATGAAACAGAAACTTAGGAAAATGCATCTTCATATCGCGTTGTTGGTAAAAGTAGAATTGAAGAAATTGTTAGATTTCAGATTCATTCGATCAATTGATTATGCTAAGTGGATTTAGAACATTTGACCAGTTTCTAAACCAAATAAGAGAATCAGAATATGTACTGATTTTAGAGACCTCTACAAAGCATGTCCAAAGTATTATTTTCCTTTTCCCAACATTGATATCATTGCAGATTTGATAGCAGGACATGCCATGTTATCACTTATGGATGCATTCTCAAGTACAATCATATAAAAATAACACTAGAATATCAAGAGAAAACAATGTTCACATGTCCATGGGGTACTTTTTGCTGGAACATCATGCCTTTTGGTTTAAAAAATGCAGGAGCCACACATCAGTGAGCAATGACCACCATCTTCCATGACATGATGCATACCTTTATGGAGGAATATATAGATGACTTATTGGCTAAATGTTTCACCAGAGAGGGACACCTAGAAATTCTAGATAAAATATTCACTCGATTGGAAAAGTTTAATGTAAGATTAAACCCAAAGAAGTGTGCATTTGGCATGACATTAGCAAAACTATTGGGGGACATAGTCTTAGAAAAGGGAATTGAAGTGGATCCTACCAAAATCAAAGCCATCATGGAAATGTCTCCACGAAAGAACATCAGTCAACTAAGATCTCTATAGGGATGTTTCCAATCTGTCAGAAGGTTCATTGCACAACTGGAAGATAAAACTCATCCTTTTAATCATCTGCTGCATAAAAATGTTTCCTTTAAATGGGATGATAAATGTGAAGAAACTTCTAATCAACTGAAGTGGTATCTGATGTCTCCACCCATACTGGTACCACCTATAGAAGGAAAACCATTATTACTCTACAAAGCAACAAATGAACTATCTTTGGGTGCTTTATTAGCACAGGAAGATTCTATGGGAAAAGAAAGGGCTATTTATTATATCAGTAGAAAATTGAACGACTATGAAATCAAATACACCTTCAGTGAAAAATTATTTTGGTGGTAGTATTTTCTACTCAACAGCTGCAGCATTAAATGTTAACTCATATACTCAAACTCATAGCTAAGATTGATCCATTGAAGTACTTACTCAGTAAATCTACCCTAACAGGAAGACTAGCCAAGTAGGTAATGATTTTGAGCAAGTTTGACATCCACTACATAGACTGAAGAGCCATCAAGGGTCAGGTGATAGTCGATTAGTTAGTAGAAACACCACTACAAGATGATCATCCAATGCATATTGAGTTTCTAGACATAGATGTCCTTACCATATCATCACAACAATGGATGTTATATTTTGATGGGTCTTACACGCAACACAGGTCAGGTGTTGGAATCTTGCTTGTCACACCTTAAGGACATACCATCCCAACATCATATAGGCTCATTTTTCCTTGCACGAATAATACAGTTGAGTACAAAGCATGCTCACCATTGGAATCAAGGTGGCAGTTGAATGGAAGATAAAAAATTGCAAGTCTATGGAGATTCTCAATTGGTCATAAATCAGGTGAATGATGATTATTAGACAAAGGATGAAAAGTTGATGCCATATAAGAGAATGGTGGATTATTTTAAAAAGTATTTTTTTGAGATCAAATTTGAGCAGATTCTAAGAGTGGATAACAAAGCTACTGATATAGTGGAAATAATTGCTTCTCTTCTGCAAATACCTGAAAAACAAAGCCATTATGAGTTCATGGTGGAATAAGTGCTTAACCCTGCCTACAAAAACCTCGAATCCCAAGTCATATGCCATCTAGTTGACATGGAGTTCTCAATTTATGGTAAGATCTATACCTATTTGAAAGATAATACCCTATCACCCGATCTATCCCCCCAAAAAAAAACATAATTTTATCTGCCAAGTTGCTTGACACACCTTGATATAAAATATACTATATTGACGAGGTCTTGATGAAACTCTCCTTTGTTGTCTTGAACATAATGAATCTAAAACGACCTCACATGAAGTTTATGAAGGTATCTGTGGAACTCATTCAAGTGGAATAACTCATAAAGAAACTCCTACATTTGGGGTATTACTGGCTGAACATGGAGAAGGAGTCTTTTTAGCTTGTCAAGAAAGGCCAAAAGTGTCAAATCCATGGAAAACTCATACATGCACTAGAACATGAGCTAAAACCATTTGCATCAACATGGCCCTTTTGTTAGTGGGGATTAGATCTTGTAGGTAAAATTCATCCACCTTCGTCAAATGGAAACAAATTCATCATCACAACCATAGAGTATTTTACAAAATGAATTGAAGTTGTTCCCCTAACCATAATCACTAGAACATAGATTACATCCTTCATCCTAAACTACATCATCTGTTGGTATGGGATTCCTTATTCCATTGTTACTGACAATGGTAGGCCTTTCAAGAAGCATGAAATCCAAGAGCTTTGTGAAAGGTTTCATATCCAGCATCATATTTCTACACCATACTACCCTCAAGGAAATGGTGAGGTAGAGGCCTCAAACAAAACCATCTTAAAGATCCTAAAGTAAATTTTCAACGATGTTGGATGTGATTGACACATTCAACTAAACCCTGCTCTATGGTCCTACCAAACTAGTATCCACACACCAAAAGGAGCCACACCATATGCTCTTGTCTTTGGATCAGAGGCCATTTTACCTATCAAGGTTGAGATACCACCACTTCGTGTGTCACTAAAGTGGATCATTTCAAATGAAGATTATTGAGTATCTAGGCTACAAGAGTTAGAACTATTAGATGAACATCATCAGCAAGCTATGGATCACCTAAAAGCCTATCAACAGAGAATGTCACGAAGTTATAATCAGAGAGTAAAACCTAGAACATTTCAAGTTGATGACTTGGTCCTAAAAGAAAATCCCCGTAATCAACAGGATCGAGAAAAGAAAGGAAAATTTGAACCAAACTAGCTAGGTCACTTCATCATTGTATCAGTCTTCGGATCTGGAGCGTATTAGTTGTTATGCTTGAAGGAGATTTGTTTGATGAGCCTACCAACAATTTGTATCTCAAGAATTTCTATACCTAGCTCATCCAATGCATGTTAAAAGTCCTAAAAAAATAAAAACTGAGAAAAATTTTCAAAAAAAAAAGAATCACAAAATACAAAAAAAAATCAAAAAGATAAAAAATACAACATAAAAAAGTGAATAAAAAAAATCATAAAATCTGAAAAAGTGCAATAAAAACAAGTAGGGAAAACATGGCAGTAGGTGCTATTTGTGATAGATCAACTTTTCCATCTATTTGAGCATGTGTCGACCATTCTCTTTCACCATCATTATGCCTATCATTGAAGAACCTCATGTACATATCTTGGCATTGCGGTCATGTCTCACCTTGGTTCGGGGGAAAAATCCTGAACACACTAGGGGTAAATAAACTTTGAGCTTAAACCAATAGACAAATAGTAGTACAACATCGTCACAAACACAAAGATCATGGCGAAACACTCAACATTGAAAACACATCAATCATCAAATGTATTACAAACACACATCCACATCAAACAACTAAAATCAATCAAATCAAAGAAAATTTAAATGGATGATGGTCTTTTGAATCATGGCTTTATCATGTTAGCATGAATGTTCAATGGTTGAACTTTTATTTTTGTTATTTCTCTGGAGTACCTCAATGATGTCCTAAACTAGAGGTGGTAGGAAGGAGAATGATATTTTCTTTGTCTAATGTTTGTGAGTTGATCATTACCACTGTGAAAATTGTCGTGGGACATGATCTACAAAGTATCATTGTGTTGGTTTCTTTTTAAAATCCAACTGGATCTCGCATGTAGCCTATGGACTCGCCTGCCTGCAAGGGGTTGGCCAACGAATGAGAGAAAGAAATTTAGCTTTCCTCCTACACTTTGGGCTCTGCAAGACCCGGGAGGCTAATCCCACAATATAATTATAACATTAATTCATAATACCTCCACATACATTGAAAATTCAATAGATACATTCTCAGATTAGGACTTGGAGCACAACGAATTACAAGAATCTGGAAAATTATTCATATCCAGTGACTCAAAGCAGAGAATGGGAAATTTAGTGGATAATTTCGCTAACCATCATCATTATTATAAGTGAAATTTGATTTAAATGAGTTGTTCTTTGATGCAATTTAATTGGATAGGTACATAGAAGTCCAAATGATGCATAGAATAGTGCCTTATCAAAGAGTGGCAGGGTCAAAATTGCAAATAATAGTAAAACACTAATTATAGCATAAGCATCGATATACCATTATGAATTTGCATTTACAAATTCGTAACTCAAAAGATCAGAACAAACAATACCTAGAAATCCTACGTCACAATACATGAATCAGTGATCACACTAAAGCATTTAATCAATTCCTTGAATTGAAGCATATAATGCAAACACACATCTAATCACAACAATCAAAGACCAATGAAATAATCCTCAATTACTTCATTGCTAATTCATATATCACTTCAGAGGAGAAAACTTGCTTTGAGCTTTCCATTAATTGATGTCAAAATGCTACAACTATTGAAAAAAATTTAAGCTAATTGTAAAGATGAACTCATAATCCTAGACTCAACTATCAATTCTATATTACTTGCATATCTCTTGGTAGTGTTCACAAAAGGCACTTGAGCTCCAAAACAATTTCAAAGACCCCTACACAAGCCTTGAATTCCCTTTTATAAGATTAAAGGAGCAAAACAAGAATTAGGCTATTGGCGTACCAAATTACATTTCAACCCCCTGGCAGGTATATTTGCACTTTTACAAAATGGGGGGAAATAACTAAACATAATCATTTGGATGGGCACATAACAACTGCTCTCATGTTGTTTTAAGAGTCCATGTCATTACACTATCCAAAAAACAAACCGAATTGAAATGAAAGAGAAAAGAGCATATTTAAGGAAGCTTGATTAGACCCTCATGTGTATATTCTGCAAAGAGGATATAGATTTCTTTATGCAAAGTTTGTTTCAAAGGCCAGACTTGTATTATACTAGACCATGTTCTATATCCACTTTACCACTCCCTTGGTGATTCACTCAACATACTTATCTAACCAATCTCTATACATTTGTAGGCCAACTGCCACCTAGCAACTTATGTACTTTGATAATATAAGAATTATACCTTGCATCTAACATGACCTGGACCTCTTTCATAAAGGTGTCCATTCATATCTCATTTTTGATAAGATTATCAATTAAATAATTTAATGCTGATAAATCCAACTTACCCTCAACATAAGTAATCTCAGGACACTTAGTTGTCAAATGCCAGGACAAATCTTTCCATGAGTCATAATCATTTAACTTCCCTTCCTCATTGAGAACCTTATGTATGCCATGTTCCTCCATGTCCCTAAAATCCTTCACTTTTCCTTGCAATAACCCCCTAATTATTTCATGGAAGCTTGTAATTTCTCCAACAACTTCAATTATTTTGATTGATTCAAGGAGTTGATCTGGGACTTCAGGATCTCCCTTTCCATTTACTTGAATTTATTTCAAGCTACTCAACCTGCTACTCCATTTGTTTCAGGTATTCATGAAAACCTTTTGGGTATTCTAAAACTTCTCATAAGCTTCATGGACACCCTTATATGTCAACCATGTAGTTTTTGTCTTTAGAGCAATCTTATGCCACCTATAACTGAGGAGACCCTTGACCATGTCTTTGGAAGTGTTGCTCATGCCTTCTTGGAGCTTCTCATTCTCAGCCTTAGTTGTCTGGAGCTCGTTCTTCAAAGCATTGATTCTCAATTTCAAAGTGTCCTTATCCCGAGGTAAAGTATTCGATAGAGAGGCTAGGAGGGCCTTCTGGCTGGCCTTAGCAAGAGTAAATCTTACTTTGTTATACTTATCGACCAACTTTTTGTGCTTTCCTAAAAATTTCAAGTACTTAGCTAACTAATCTCTATAATATCAACCAACACTCAGCATAGCCAAATACATTGTCAACCTTGCAGCTTGTGGGGCTATCATCTTTGAAGCTCTTCCAATAATCACATCACCGGAGAGGCTAGTCATTTTTTTGCTAAGTACACATCTCCCTAAGTCTAGAGTTAGAGACCAGATAGCCAATGCATGTAGACTAGGACTAAAACCCGAGCCAAAAGTCTTGTCATCAAATGTCTCTTCAGACACTGAAGCACCTACGTCGCTTTTAATTGCATCCAAGTAAATTATGGAGGACAAACTCCAATCAGGAATAACAAACGTCCCACTATCCTTAACTAACCTCCTGGCCTCCACTAGATTCATCTGGGAAATTTCTTGAGCAATCTCTTCTTCAGTACACCTTTTCACCTCCTCCTGTCGAGAAGGATCAATTACCTCCATTGTAGTATGTATTCTATCAATTATTTCATGAGCTTTTAACTCAACAACAAATTCCCCGAGTTCCTTTGAAGCCACAAAAGAGTCGTCTTCCATGAATTTAGCATAGGCTAAAAGCCTTGCATCATTATCTCGGCTCTCATCATACTCCCAAGGCACAAGAATATCATCTAGAACAAAAGGTTCCATTGCATCCCCAACATCAAGGTAAGAAAATTCTTGCTCTACTCGATGCTCAATGGGTTCCAACTCAGTGAAAGGTTGGTATGTATCAGCTTCAACATCCTGTGTTTCACCAATACCCTCAGGGGGCAATTCCAGGGCAGGGGCATCCACAACATCCAATGGCTGTTGTTGAACCTCTGGTGCTGCCAACTCCATTGATTGCCACCAGTCTTCAACAAGTGCTCTTCTAAAGCAGTCTGACCTAAATCCTTTTCTTGTTGTACCTTCTCAAAGAAAGTTCCATATTTGAAATCACTGAGGAGTATTCCCATTTTTGTGAATTTATCATCAATGTGTTTATTCAGGCTTTCATAAAAGGAATTCTTTCTTTGAGCTTTTTTCTCTATGTCAACAATTTTCATCCACACTACTCGCCTATCCTGGGCAACAATTACTGTTAGCAAGTTTCTCACTACATCCTCCTTGAAAAGAAACTGGTGAGGCCCATACCCTGATATTACTCATTTAATCTTCTCCTTGCCAATGACCCCTTGAGGGTCAAACTTCCTAATATGGGCTACACCCATCCTCAAATTATTTACCATTATACCAAAAAACTCATAGGTCTCCTTGGCAGTGACAACAAAATGATCAAAAGAAAAGATAGTAGCAATGATAGAGGCCTTCTTGGAGGCCCTAAAATTCTCAGCATCAATATTATCCATTTTCCACATGATCTCTAAGAATACCAACCTATCAGATACATATGCAGGTAGTACATGTGGGGCCACAATAGTTCCATAACATCTGATAACAGTGCATTTTCCACACAAATACCAATCCCCCCAATTGCACTCATAATTGGGATCATCTTCGTATTCCTTTGGCCTTAGTAAAGCTCTAATTTTTTTAGAAAATCTTTCCACTAGCACTACCCCCATTTGCACCAAGATAATGTGCTTTATTGTATTACAAAACTCAGCATAATTTGAGATGGAGCAATGCAAATCCCAGATGTAAGTTCACATCTGCACAAGTAATCTATGGTTATTGTTGTCCACTCACCTCAATTGTAAATACCTACTTATAAACTCCCTTCCTTGATATAGGATCATGTGCATCAACACATAATAATGCATGAAATTCCATGAGGTTCTTCTCTCTTTTAACCTCATTAAATCATAGTGCAGTTTCTTAGCAATGCGGCGAGCATAATCGTACCACTGGTGTTGATACCCATGTTGGATATCCATGATCATAACCAACATATATGATGATATCCTTCCATCACACTTAATCTTGAGCACCTGACACATCATATAGTATGTGTATTTGAAATAGTCAATAAATTCTTCACAATCCAAGGGCTCGACCTCTTTGAGTGCAAATGTGGAATCCTTCTCTAATCCGTACTTGGGAAATTCAATTTTTCTGTACCCAACCCTATGTGTATTGTAATACTTCTACAAGTTCTCCATGCTAATTTTCTCAATAGCATCAGGGTTCATGCCAAAGACCTCTATGAATTTGCTTCTCTTCACTTCTATGAGGTTTTTTCCAAACGTGTCAGTCATAAAATTGTTAACATAGTCATATCTGTCGGTGAGCTAGAACATTAAGTCCACTTTCACAAAGACATTTGGGACAACCAACTTTCCCAGGTCATATCCCCAAACATTTCGTCTAGGGTGAGGAGAATCCCTCCTTGAAAATGCATTTACAAACAACTCCCAACGTGACCTTGGCACATTAATATCACCCATATCTACAACGAGGTCCTTAAAATTAGAGGTTAACACCCCATCCCCTGTGGCCTTCTTGCCACTCTCTTTGACATCCAGAGGCTGAAACTTGTCCATAAAATGGAAATAATTCTTTGGCTGCCCTTTCTTCCTGTCAGAGCCTTCATGTTCAAGTGCAGTTTCATGAGAGGCTTGTTGCCTCTTTCTCTTTGATGTGGGTTTAGAAGTGGAGGAATCACTTGGTTGGCTCATCCCTTCCTTATTCTAGGGTTCCTTCCTCAATTACAAATTCAACTAGGTGTTGAATTGAAGACACAAACTTCACAATCACAATCGCAGAATAATAATAATTTTTGATATTACCCTAGCCTGAAATGCACACCAATTATACAATATAGAAAACCCTATTCTAACCCCAAAGTATGATTATGGACACACAAGACAAAAATACAATTCAACAAGAGAATAATATTTTCAATGTTTGGCACAAACTTACCCGAGAATAGCTTATGCAACATTCATCTGCTCGTGTTTCCACTTTGTCATTGCTTCTTTCAATTACTCATAGCGAGGTAGAAAATGAAAATGGAACCCTTACACAATTACATGGCATAGTACAAGCACCATTAATGGCATAGGGAAGCTCGCACGAGTGAAAAATACCCACTCTATCAATTGCTTGTTCGCATTTCAATACACACTGCTGATTTACGAGCTTGTGAACTTAATCCTATGGTTCGCGTGCACTCACCACCTCATATTGTTCTTTTAATGACATAAAACATACTAAGAAATGGGCCAGACAAATAATACGTGTCACCTTCTCAGATATGGCATCAGGCGTCACTGCTCCCGAATCCACTTTAGAACTCCATCCAATGATAGTAGGGAGGCCAACGATGAGATAGAAACCATTGATCTACAATAGAGAGATTTTGGCCATTGATCCTACTTGTATCGCTCAATTCTTGATAAACCTCGATATGGCCAAGGTAAACCGATGAAGCACCACATCTCAGTGATGAGAGATGTCTTTCACATCAGCGGTCATGAGTTCAACTTTATTCTACACAAAACAACCAATGATAGTTAAGAGGGGAGCGATGGGTCAAAATTTCTACTGCATCGCTCATCGGGCGTTACTTCCTCATGGACACAAACAAACATGTGAAGGCATACAAGAGGTCGATACAAAAGAGGAAGGGAATTTCTCATTGTGGGTTACTTGATGAAATTTGAAAAGAGACGGGCGATGGGCGATGCAAAACTTGACTTAAGGAAAACTTAACAGCATGTGCGCTAAAGGTTGTTTTAAAGGATTTTCTAGTCACAACGGGTGGGATAAAGGAAGGGTCGATAAAACCATGAGCCTTAAGGCCATGAAGGATTAATGAAAATACTGGGAACCGTCATGACCAATCAACTCGAGAATAGAAACCTGGTGGCCGAATGAGGGTGTGAACATAAAACCATAACCCTAAGGCAATGAATATCAAGGTTTAACCTTACTAATTCAGTGAAACCAGGAAAATTTTAGGGGTTCCACCACATTGATGATATTTTGAATTTACATAGGAAAATGATTAACTCTTGTCTATTTACATGAGTAATGCTCAGGTCATCTCATTTTAATTCTACCTAGATGCTTGTGTTAACTTTCAATATCAAAAATTATGGAAGTATTACTCAGGTCATCATGGTCTAATTATACCATTGATGTTTGTACTCACTTTCAACATTTTACAATCTCAATGATGATAAAAAGCATGAAAAATTGGTTGCTACAATGAAAACCTTGCATATTTAGATCTACATGGTAGATTAGATTGCATCCATATTAGTTCTACATCTGTATTTTGGGATTTTCCAAGTCTGGAAATTTTTTCAAACGATGTTATCTCTATCATTAAAAGGATTGATTATACTTGACATTAACAAGAACATATCATTCTTATATAGTTGCATAATCATTTTCATATAATATATCAATCCATACATTTCATCATAATATTTGTATTAAAAAATAGAAAAGAAGTGCATTGCATCACATTTCATTTGAATCCATCTCATAGCATGAAACATCATCCATAAAAAAATTAGAATCATAATCTATGCATTATCGTATCATCAATGCATCCATACATAATCATATAAGAAACATATAAACATCAGATAAGCATCATAACATAGAAATCAAGTGCATCCATCATAGGAATATATATAAACACATATAAATCAACCATCTTCACTGCATATCATATAAATCTCAAAATAATAATGTCAAGTGTACAAGGATATCCAAACATGTAGAGATATACAACATCAAAAAAGTGGCAGTGTATCATAATGTCTCAACTAAATCAGTGTATACAAATGTCTCAAAGTACATCAAATATGATCAAATGGAGCTATGTGGTGCTCCCCCTAGACGTCGCTGGCCTCTTTGAGCCTCATGCTAGACCACTTGATGTACCTTCACTTGATGGACCTGTACTCAGATCCTTTCCTGGTGGATCTCTATGTGGTGGCTGCATCACACCCATGCTAACAGTATGAGACTGACTCCTGTCTAATCGGGACTGTGCATAGCTAAACCTCTACTCTGTAGTAACTAGCTGATGATACTAACCCCAATAGTACTTAGCCTCTTTAGTGACCCAAGTGAACTCCTTAAGCATATCACTTGTGGTGGTACCTTCGACCACTCTTTGCATCCTATTGGCCAATTCCTCTGCTTGTTCTCCCCATTGTCTCACTACATCTCTCTCGACTATCAAGGTGGCTATTTGTCCTTGTGCATGTGCCAACAAAGCCTATACCTGTGCTAGATGACCTTGTAGTGTTTGAACCTAAACTTGTAAAGAAGCTATCTATGTCTACTATTGTTGTGAGGGTAGCCAATCCAAACCTACTATTGTGTTGCAGCCACAAGTGATCTCCTCCTCCAAGGTACCATGAAATCTCATACATCTAGCACAACTTTTCCACCACCGGCACCACCGCCATCTCCACCTCCATCACCATGTCCACCACCATGTCCACCATCCCCATCTCCACCCTCATAACTGCTCTCTCCCTCCTCCTCCTTATCATCTCCTCCACCTCTCCTCTCCCTAGGTGGTGCCCTCTCATCATCATCCAATAATGGCACAAGCTCATCTAGGCTCGATATCTACGAAAAAGGATGTGTAAAGAAATACTGAGCATAATACTCTAATAAGGATGCCTCTATGATCTCAGGAGATACTCCCATATCACTGCCTGTAATCCATAGTACTTTTGGCATGCTACATCATATGATAAAATAGGCCCCCACTCTGGAATTTAATGTCGTCTCCATGCATAATGAGAAACACCCTGTGGCATACCTTGTACTCACTCGTACTGCCGATGACCCAAAAGGAATCTCTCAATGATGAATGGTTTCCTCCTGATCAAATATCTGGCTATGCACACATAGGGAATCTCATTATCATCCTCCGACCACTACTCAGAGTCAAGATAGGGCCTCCATGTCACAATATACAAATCATCAAGAACTCTTTGCTAGTACTCCAATTTTCCCAGCTTATGATGTACAACTATACTTGTGTATCCATGAACGTAGGGCCTCTCAACTGGCCTTTGTCTCTCTACAATGGGTCGAGTGATAGCTATGTGCTCCCACACCCATATCTGTAACAAACTAGATGCTCTGAGGTAGACCACCTGATGAAGATCATGGTACACATGAGCAAGCATGCAGGATCCCCATGAATATTGAGTCTATTGTGTGATCATTCTCTCTAGTGTCTGACCCCATCTAACTGAAAGTCCCTTTGACCTATGGTCAGGACATAAGAATCCACCAATGAACCCAACAAGCACACATGGTAATGTAGCATATGCATCAACCATATCCCACCACGGGATCTTGTAACCCCAAATATGATCATCTTCGAAGACTCTCCTCAAGGAATTGGTCCCTCCCTACTCAATCGAATCATACACAACTAAATCAACAAAAAAAAGAATGCTTAGAATCCAGTAAACATCCTCTAGTGTTACTATCATATCACCAGTGATTAAGTGAAAGGTATTGTGGTCACTGTGCCACCTCTGTGCTAAAGACGTCAAGATCCCCCTATTAATCCTATGATGGGGCATATCTAGCAACAAAGTCAACCCACAACATCTAATCACATTTAGATCAACTTGATCTAAATGTGGAATCAAATTCCAGGTCCTTAGGAAACACTCTTGCGACATCAAGATTGATGAAGGCTCCTATCATCATTACATATCATAAATCAATCAATCAATCAAACATCAATCATCGTATCAATCTAATTAGCTCTGGTGAGACTTTGAACAAATCTCGCGAGCGTCTATCATTGATCCTAACCTATCAAGAGGTCAATCATTATCATCCTATCATTGAATCTCACCTATCATGAGATCAATCATCATCTAGTCTATCAACATCATCAAACATCATCAAATCAAAGGCTGACATGATTGAAAAATATCAAAATCAGGGAGTCTAATCTAAATTTCATCAATTTGGCATGGATGTGCTAAAATAGTGTCTCAAAGTGCTAAAAACATGGATGCACCAAAAAATTCTACCAATGCGCCAAAATAGGGCTTCGATGCGCCAAAAGTGCAGATGTGCCATCAAATTTACTGAATGCGCCATTTCAGGGTCCCTGCACTAAATCACTCGATGCGCTAATCTATGACATCAATGTGCTAAATGACCCTATGCACTAGAAAATTAACTCTATGTGCTACAAAATATCACCTATGTGCTAATTATCTATATGCGCTAAAACCTAGCATCGATGCACTAAAATTTGGACCCTATGTGCTAGAATAGGAACATGATGTGCTACATCAGCGACCAAATGCGCTAAAACGTGATAATCCAAATTTGAAACGTGAAAACTGCAGGAAAAATGTAATTTACAATTTACGAGGAGGTTTTTCGTGGTACGTACTGGAGGTCCATATGCTGTCAGGCGGTTCTGATGTCGCACACACTCGAATCAATGTGTCTGAATTGGAATCACCATCTTGCTCAATTTGCACTAACTTGCTCAATCACTCCAAAATTTTCAAAATCCAAATGCACAAATGAATTTCATTTCACCATTTTTTACCTTTTAAAGGGTGATTAAGTGGGAATTTAGTGGGATTAATTGTATTTTTCAAATAGGGTATTAATTCATCAACTAATCAGCAAGGGAAAATTTCACTATTATTTTTGGGAGAAAACTTGTTGAAATGTACTAAAAATTTCAAAATCGTCAATTTTTAAAAAAAAAATCAAAAAAATCATAAAAATAAAAATTCATCGATTTATCTCTTGGGCATATATCCATCATCATTCGAAATCTCAACATCTAGGGCATATCAAAAAAAAATTTCGGTACTAATAGCAATTCTTCTTTAAAGCAATATGTAAACACATCACTTCAAAGAGGGGAAAAATGTATACACCTAAAAAATGGTCTGGATAATCTAATTAATTAAATACAATTTATTTAATTAATTGACCATTAATTCATCTACATATAATTAAATAGAAATATTTATTTATATAGTTCACTTCCTTAATTCTTCTATCTTTATCATATTATTCCATCTTAATTAAATAAACAAATTCAATAGTTTCTTTTATTTAATTGTCACATTCTTCCATTTTAATTAAATAAACAAATTCAATAGTTTATTTTATTTAATTAATATCTCCTCACTAAATATGAATAATTCCAAAATTCAAATTTAGTCACATGTCTCCAACTTTTCATCTTGCCACATCATCAAGTGTCTCATGAATTTAAATATGCCTAATATTTAAATTGGAATTATCTTCAACCAATTTTGAAACAACCTTGGACACTTGGCTCTTTCACTAACCTCTTCTTCTCTACACTTGGCAAGATTGTTTCATGCATGGGAACAATCTCCTTATTTCTCTCCAACTTCTTCATCATTTACCCTTCATCTTTCCAGCTGAAATCTTGACCATTGGTTGCTACCACATCACAACATGCCTTGGAAAATCTATAAATACAACCTCATTCTCCAACATTGCATATCCCATCTTTAAGAAAATTTACTTTGTAGAAATTATCTTAGAGCATTTAGATAATTTAGCATAGTAGAAGCATATAAATTTATAAAGATGGCTTAGTTTATTAGTTGCATTCCATTATCTTAGTAGCTTTATACAATATTTACATCATAGACTTTAGTATCATATCCATTATCATATCACCATTATCATTTATAGCATATCACCTAGTTTATCATCATGTAGGGATAGATTTCTTGCATCTTTCAGCATTCCATTCCCCAAGTTGCCATTCTAACAGTCATAGTGCATACACAAATATGAGAGCCAACATAATTTAATGAATCCTTGAAGATAGGAAACAATGGAATGATTTTAGGGAATTTTTTGTGTTTTAATTAGATTAATTTGTGATTTCAATTCTCTAATATAATACATTTCATTGATTGTGTGGTTTTATTATTCACATTTACTCACAATTCACCATGGGATATAGGTAGTAGAAATAGTGATCTAGAATTCATATCATCATAATCATTTAAACACATCTATCTATCTCTAAATCATACTAACATATCTTCTAACTAACATCTGCATCCTGCATCAAAAAGTCATTAGTACCACATGCATCTTGCATCCACAAACTCATTAGTGCATATCATGTCCATCATATAATATAGCATCATACATTGTACACATCATCATCCATATCATATAAATGCATCAAAAAAGTATTAAAACATGAGCATATAATCGTAAATATTCTATCATAAACATATAAGCATCCATAATCATCCATTCACATGTCATAACACATATATGCCACAAGAAAAATGGTATATATCATATATCATAAAAAATGGGAATGTCATGCACATCATTAAATATCATGTGTGATATCAAACTATATAAAATATATATACGATGCCTTAAATAGGTCAGTGAATGTATATACAAAAATATGTCTAATAAAAATATAAAGATCATGAAATAATCAAAACATCAGCCCTGTTGGCCATCTTGAGGTGGGGATTTGTGCTATTGGCTATGAACAAGAGATGGCTTTGACTTCCTAACAAACTATCCTCCTAACTCTACCCTTGTGGCATTATTGGGATCACCAAAATGAGTACACCTTTGTGCTCTCAGTGTGAATGTCTCATATAGGGTTTGATAATAAGACCTTTTAGTAATGAGCCGATCTCGCTCACTCTGATGTTGTTGCCTCTTTGTATCTCTCTCCCATTAGAGAGAATCTCGCCCAGCCTAGAGATGATCTCTCTTTGAGGTAACTATGGCCAACTGCACCTCAAGAGCTTGTCATCTCGTTGCTTCTGCATCTCTCTCCCTGACTCTAGCATCTCTGTCCTAAATGGAATGATCTCTCTTGGTCATGATCTAAGTAATCCTTGCCACCATGTATCCCTGAGGGGAGGATCTTGTGGCACATGTTGCTACTAATGATCTTGAGGAGCCTGATCATCATGTTGTGGATGGTTGTCACCCTACCCATCTTGTACATGTTTCAGCTGCTCATGAGCTATCCTTAGTCACTGCCAATATTGTTGGTGCTTGATCACACTTCCTCTCCTGATCCTTAGGATTGGACCTCCAACTTCTCCTTTAGGGGGCATAGTCAATCTCAAAGGCCTATGGTGAGCCCACCATCCATCATACTCTCTAGTAGTCCCTAGATCAGGTACACCCACTTCCCAACCCCATCCAAATGGTCTCAAAGCTTTGAAAATGACAACTGCTTCTTATGATTTGGCACATGCCCCCACATAGTCTCCTCCCATGTATTCCATCCAAATATAGCCACATAATCATCAGATGGTTGGGTCTGACACTCGCCAAACTATTTGAGGACTCTATTTGATAAATATCTCTCCAAAATGATGTCAACCCAACCAATCAAAAAACTAGTCTGCCAACAATATACCAACTGCTCTTGGTCATCTGACTAGGCCTCACAATCTAAGTGCGATCATTGTGTGAAGTATGTCATATCATCAAAAATAGCCCTGTAATGGGATAGCCTACCAGGTTGAGTGTAATGTAGGTAATCAAAATACTAGTGACCATAGTGATCGCGAACATCCCTATCTCACATACCCTTAAGCCGAGTGATAGAAATCCTCTCCTAGTCCCAAAAATGAAGTAGAATGAAACCAACTGATATACTACTTCTACCTCTATAAACTACCTCATGCATATCCCTATAAAGATGGGCTAATATGCACTAAACCAAAGATTACATTGTCACATGCTCCATCATCTACTCGATCACTATGCCCCAGCCAATGGGAAACCTCTTATCCCTCTTGTCGGGCATCAAAGGACCAATAATCAATCCTATTAAGAAAATAACCATAGTGTCTACACCATTAGTGAAGGAAGCTAAATCAATCTTAGAGTCAATGACCTACATCTGCTCCACACCAAGTAATCTCTACATAGTTGTTGTGCCTCTCCTAGCATCATAATATATCATCTCTCCATGGATGGTGATCCTCAAAATTCTCCAAACATCCTCAAGAGTGACAGTGCAATCTCTGATGGGTAGATGAAATGAAGAGGTCTCTGAATGCCACCTCTCAACCAAAGAAGTCATCATAGCCCAATGAGCCTTGATCGCTCAAATATAGGCATTATATCACAAACTAGCGGTGTCAGGGAAATCTCTCTCGAGCTCCTAGAAAGTGGCTAACCATCCATAAGCTGAGGTCTACGCTATCACATGAATAATGGATGTAAGACAACCTACAAACATTCAAACCACAGTGTCAAAAATTTGCTATAAAATTAGGTCAAGAATTGAAAACTACAATTAAGCTAGCTAAATCAGTTGATTTAAGAAATATCACACTTTTCTAGGGTGATAGCTTCCATTTTTCTTAATAGAATCTATCCATGGCAATAAGAGGCCTATTCAAAGGTGATAGTGACCAAATTTCTCAATAACGTCCTTCTTCCTAAATCATGTGGTCAAAATTGTCAAAAGCAGACTTCCTTAGCAATAATGACCAAATTTTACAAAAGTGGTCATCTTTGTCAAAACTAGCCATTCTAAAGCAATGATAGCATTCATTTCATGACAATAACATACATTTTCCTAAACTATTGCTATCACCTATTCTAACATTGCACATTAATTACGCAAGCAAAAAATTGACGAAAGCAAAAATTAAAGATATACAACTGAAGCCCTTGTGCTTGCTAGCCATCAGTACTGTGCTTGGACCACCTCCTCTCTGTGTGGTACTCCAAGAACTCGAGGCATCGTGAATCACCGTTTGTAGAAAAAAATCTCAGAAAAGATCTAGAGGGAAGAATTTATCAAAGAAAGGTGTGCAAATGAGGGGTAATTTCACCCTAATTTCTATTTTAACCCCCTCCCCCAAACCCTAATGTTTACCCTAGAACCTCTTCTAGGTCAATTTTTAGAGCACTTATGACCATTTGAAACCCTAAATAGAAGCCCTAGGCCTTAATTTTTTGATCTCTAAATATTAGAACGATTCCAAAATTTGGTCAAGCGTTCGACCTGAAAAAGTAATTTTTTTGGCCGACCTCTCAAGGGGGTAGCCTAGCATCTTATCATCCTTCCGTTGACCGCCAAGGCACATTGGGGCAATATTAATTTTTTAGAATCTTGATCTAAACATCGAATTCTTTGTTCAACAATGTAACTAGTACTTTGTGTCAAAGAGGGGGAAAATGTACACATGTAAAAATGACCTATTACATATCGCATATCTTAAACTACATTTTTCCATTATCGACATCATTTAACATCATTTGCATCATTAACCCTATTTTCCTCTATTAATTAAATAATCTTGATTTTTTTAATTAATTCACTATGTCATCATCTAATTTAACCTTATTTCTCCTGATTAATTAAATAAACAAAAGTTATTTAATTATGCCACTAACACTACTTATTCATCTAAATTAATTAAATAGTTATCTTTAACTATTTAATCAAGCCACTTTTCCTTCTATAAATTTGATTAATCAAATCAATTATTCAAAATCACTCAACATGGTCAAAAAATAAATATATCTTTATTTATTAAAGTTAAATGAAACTTGCACGCTCCTCTCAAACATTAATTAATTATTAAATTAATTAATACATCCTCACATATCTTGATTGAATAAATCATGACCACTAATTTCTCAATCTATTTCCTAACTCAACCTAACTTCTTCAATCCCACTAAACACTCAACTTGATTTCTTCAATCCTATGAATCATTCAATCTAAACCCACTGATTATTCAATTAAAATCCTTAATTGAATCAATTAGAGGAGTTAACTAATGAATCTATTTCCTCTCAATTTCCCTCAATCGTTGATCAAGATATTTCATTGTTGAATCCTAATCTAAATCTAAAAATCATAAATCTATAAAACAACCTTCTTCCTTCTCAAAAACGAATGAAGAATCTAGAGAATTGGTGGAGAGGTAATGTCAAATTGGCCGCTGAAGCACATTTATCACATTCTTGCATTTGAAATCACTACTACTAATACCTTTGAAGATTTTAACAAAAATAGAGGCTTCGTATTGATCAAGCAACCCAACATCCATTATCAATACGAACACACTCTGATATGGGATGGTAAAATTGTAATGTTTTGAATTTGTTTATGTTCTCATTTATGCTGACATTGTTTATTGAATTCATTGCTTTACAATCAAATTTCATGAGTGGTTGGGATTTATCTAGTTTTGATTTCAATTCATTTGTTTTCATTGATGTATTTTTTGTTGATCCAATTTCCCCTTACATAGTATTATTTTGGGAAGATATGTTGGTTGTGGTGCATATGTATTTTTTAGTGGAGATGAAAGATTAGAGGGCATCCAAAACCTTTTATGACAACTTTTAATGTAAAATAATATGCATCAATTACTACCAGCAATTCTCAAAGGATAACATGTTTGTTGCATATGTTGAAATAATAATGAAGGGAATAAAGGTGTAAAATTTTATATCAACAATGATGTAAGCCAATGCAGGTTGGAAAATAGAGTGTCTAGTTGAACCTCCAAGAAGACATAAAGACTGCAAGTAAAATCGCATCCCCGAATGAAAAAAACCTAAGAGCTCATAGTATATCAAGTACACAAACCTCTTTCACCTGAGCAAGAATGTTGTGATATTGATCCTTCTATTTGGAGTGACTTAATATGAGCAAAAAAAGCACATCTAGGAATTCATGAAATAAAAAGTGTAGGCTGAAAACAATGATGAGTGGTTCAACCTACAACTTTGTATGTGGCATACAAGTGTTACATGCATAACAATATGTAATTACTTCTATAGTTGCATTAAGAAATGTATTATTTTGAGAATATAAATTAGTCTTGGTGCATCTATATGTATGGAGATGAAAGGTTATAAGGCAACCAAAATCTTTTATGAAAACCTTTTATGTAAAAAATGTGCATCCATTACTACCAGCAATGCCAAAAGGATACCACATTTTTTGCATCTATTGAAAAAATAATGAATCAATAATGGAGAGAATTAGGAAAGGCATAAAGGTGTAAAATTATCTATCAACCATGATGCAAGCCAATGCAAGTTTGAAAACACAATGCCTAGTTGAACCTCTAAGAAGACATAAATAGTGCAAGTAAGATTACAACCCTGGATGAAAAAACTAAGAGCTCGATGTATATTAGGTGTACAAACCTCTTTTACTTGAGCAGGAATGTTGTGATATCAAGCCTTTCATTTGGGGTGAAAACTAAGCAAGAAAAAAACCTCTTGTAATTCATGAAATAAAAAAAGTGTGGGTTGAACAATACAATGAGTGGTTCAACTTGCAAATTTATATGTGGCATAGTGTAATGTGCATAACAATATGTAATTACTTCTATAGTTGCAATAGGAAATGTATTATTTTCAGAAGATACATTGGTTGTGGTATGTGTGTATGTGTTAATGGAGATGAAAGGTTATAGGGAAACTAAAACCTTTTATGACAATCTTGTATGTAAAAAAATGTGCATCCATTACTGCCAATAATGCCAAAAGAATAACACATTTTTGTATCTTTTCACAAAATAATGAATCAATAATCGTTAGAATTAGGAAAGGAATAATGGTGTAAAATTTCCTATCAACCATTATGTAATCTAATGTAGGCTGGAAAACATATTGTCTAGTTGAACCTCCAAGTGGACATAAAGACCTCAAGTAAATTCACAGCCCTACATGAAAATAAAACTAAGAGTTCAAAGTATATGGGGTGTACAAATTATTTTACCTAAGTAGGCATGTTGTGATATCAAAAGTTCTATTTGAGGTGACTTAGCATGACCAACAAAAACATTTATGACAATGCATGAACTAAAAAAGTGCAGGCTGAGAAACACGATGAGAAGTCCAACCTACAACTTTTTATGTAGCCTATAAGTGTAATGCGCATAATAATATATAATTAATTTTATGGATATCAACAATGTCAAAAGAAAAAAAACATGTTCTTTACATCTGCTGATAAAATAATAAATTGATAAAGGAGTGAATGAACATACAATAAAATGTGGATTTCCTTTGTTTTAGGTGGTAATACATCTTTTAGGTGCAAACAAAGGTTGTCTAATCAAACCATTTGTTTCACATAACTTTAATTGAGGACAAAAATAAGATCTTACACATGAAAAACTATTAATTGTATAGCTTCAACAACATAATGTTTATTTGAACCTGCAACTTTGTCTGTGGCCTAAAATGGTAACACGAAAAATGAAATGTATTTACCTATAGAAATTAACAACACAATAGAAAATACAACAACACAAGTTGGGTGTGGTGCGCGTGTATATGTGGGTAATTTCTTACCCATATTTTGTTATGGACTATGAAAATATCTCATTCAAACATTCACAATTTTGAAGTTTATAGTCATGTTTTTCTTCTATCTTCACACTCTGAGTAGCACAAAACTTCAACAAATTTAATTTCCTTGTGTAGGTTGAAACATTCTTTGAATGGGAACCATTTGTTTCATCACTCCACTAAACCTTAATTCATTTCCTTGTTCTTTGCATATTTCATCACAAATTATGGATGAAAAAAGAAAGTGAAATTTTGAATACATTATAATAAATAACAAATCATGTGCAACTTAGAAATCATACTATCTCTTTAAATTAATACAAATCATATCTTACTACCAACTATATTTTGTAGCAAGCAACATGTCCATTATGAAGTGTCTACTCTAAAAATTTTCCTATGCCACTATGAATTTGTGTGGCCCCACCTAATGATGAGAATTGCAACATAGCTTTTATATTTATATATTAAAGGTCCGTTAGTTGAATCATAGAATTAAAATATTTGATTAGTTGAAGACATATACTTTAGTTATGAAAGAATTATATGTAGTGATAGGATCAATGACTATACTCTTAGGAATAAAACAAATTGGTTTTTTTTGGATAATTATGTAATTATTTTCTTACTTTTCTATTTACTATATATTAATTAATATTATATAAATAAAAAATGAAGATTTTTTTCTAATCTCTTTTTTGTATTTAAAATTAATTGTTTGCACTCTCTTTAGCAAACAATTACCATAATTTATGCCACTTGTAATGTTGCCCCTATCATGGACTATAAATTCCATTTTTGGTTTGATTTTAAATTCACTACCACCTTATTTTACACTAAAATATTTAATTTATTTGTTTAATAAATACAAATTTAAATAATGATATTAAAAAAGAATAATGTTACCAACTCATTCTCCTTTGTCTCACTGACAACTACTCAATCATTGATAAATGGAGAACAATATCTGTCATACTTAATTGTAAACAAGGACAAGTATTTCTCTACCAATCAAAAATGTTAGTTGGTTGTTAGTATTCAAAATAATCAATGTTGTGGGCTAGGTACGATAACTAGAAGAGTTAATGAAATGGTAACCTTTGGGTAGGGGAGAGTTGATGAAATTTAATTGAATTTAATACATACAATTGTTGTACAAATTTTTGGGTGTTGAGGAGTGGTTTGAAGATCAGTCCTCAATATTCAGTGGTTATATTTAGGGCTAATAGCTCTACAATAGTGATCCTAAAAAAGGTATTTGACATGGAAAAAAGGAGGAGAAAAGAAACACACCAAGATGGGATTCTAGCTTATGAAGAGAATTGAAAAAAGGCATTTCCAGATGAAATCAATTCAATATGCTCACCCTACACAAAATGAAGGATCATTCATCACACAAAGGAGAGGAGAAAGTGGTCTGAGAGGGTATGGTGAAGGATGTAGCAAGAAAGGAGAGCTCATTTTATTTTCTTGGTGAATGTTGCAAGAAAATTTGTATGGTTTGTGAACACCATTCTCCCATTTATCATTGTGGAATTGGCTTGCAAATATATTGTTTGAATATAGACAAACAATAGTGATGAATAAGATTTACCTAATAATCATATATATTAGGTAATCATGTCTATAGGATCTTATCCACGATTAAATGGCTCCTTTAATAAGAACACACCACCACCATAACATAATAAAACATTAAAGTAAAAATTCTTGTGTTGGAGCTTGTGGGGTTTATGGGTCTCTTTGCATTATGATATTTTCTTAACTAGCCTCAACAAAATTTAATGTAGTGTGTCATACTATTCATAAGAATGTTCTAAGAATACAAAGAAATATAACTTTATGCATACAAAAGCCGATTTAGGATATAAAGGAACTAGAGTCTTATACACGATGTCTAACATTTCTGAACTACCTGATGATGATAGCCGATATTTGAACATTCTAAAAATAAATGAATGTATTATGAATAAGAGAAAAATTATTATTAATGGGTAATATTACAAAAAACCAAAACTTTCTCTACTTAAGTGTGAAGAGGGGAGAGTCAATCACTTGTCATTACTTCAATTAAAAAAATAATGAAATGAAATTTACACATGGGAAGATCACTTCTATTTTTTTTTAAGCAAGAGTGGTAGACCATGATATTATTAATAGTATAATAGATAGGTGTTACAAAATCGTAGCTCAGGAGGGCATACTGACAAGAAAGAGCCAGTGAGAAAACCTTCGGTTATAACCCCAAAAAGAAAAAGCTCGCACAAAAAGACTAATCTTACTAGATTTACCAAAAGATCACCCCAAAATGTCAAAGAGATAATTGAAAACCTATGACAAAGTAACCTATATATACCTTATCTAAAAAAATACGTATTCCCCAATTATGTATAATTCGGTATCAATATCCAGATTTCAAAAAATCAAAACCCAAACTACAAATGATAGTTTGATCTCGCGCATATTTTATCAGCCACAATGATGACACATCCACATATACTTGGGTTATGAGCATAGGACAAACAACCAAAAAGCCATGACATCTCCAATGATCACTCTTCCATCTGATCACCACCCTGAACAAAATTCTCATCATGTCCCTCAAGTAGGCCCTGCAAACCCAAATCATTAGAAAAAAAATCATAACCCATGAACGGTTCTTTGACATCATTCCCCTCATGCTGAATCTGAGCTCTGGAAGGACATACATGTTGATCCTCGATGCCTATAATTGCAGCGAACAAATCCATGTCTTCTATTTTAGCTTCTATAATCATCGTCGGTGCTAATTTTGAATGCAACTCTAACATTGGTGGTATTGTAGGCAAATGAGGAACATGTTCGCACAAAAAGGAAAGAGAGAAAAAATTCTCCTTTATGTAAAAGGCCAGAGTTGAACCAACTCTGTTACTATTTTTACTCAAAGCCTTGACAAGAATACCATAATTCTTTAATTGCAAACCAATCATTACTTCTTCAAAAATTTCATCATAACCCTAACGATGCTTTAAATTTTCTCTCTGAAATAGACCCTCAACAAACCCATCCCCAGTGAAAAAATTATAGCCTTGCACTACATGCAATAGTACATCATTATCCAATACTTGAGGCTTAACACATTTGTTTACAATTACCTACAAATAAACAAGGGATTGAATTAGGTCCATTGCATTTGATAAAAAGATGGACAATACCTGAGAAGGGAAAAGTAGTCATCATGCTCTAGGGCTTGTAACTTACACCCCTAACACTGCTCTAATTGCCTCCTCCACTATGGGGAAATCGACCCTAAACACCTGCGCAAGATTATCATGTGAGAGATGGCCCTCGAATGGTCACTCATTTTATGCAATTGAAGAATTCAATCTTAGGTTCCAGGGCCTCGTCATCATCTTCTCTTGTCTTTTGAACACCTCTAGGCATTGTCTGATAGTGCTTTCTAGCCACGCTCTACAAACATTGTAACTTTCCTTACTTGAGTTACGAATTGTTTGGTTTGCAAACTTTTTAATGCATTAAACTACATTGAAACCGATGCCAACCCTATAGAATGACAAGACCTCCACTGTAAGTTCACTAGTGTAAAATTCCTGCTTTTGTTGGAGGAGTTAAAGCCTTGGTGCTTGCATGTCTACAAAACAACAAATGTGGTGACTAACTATCCTTCCTTACGTCTAGTAATGTATGTATTTTCCCTTAGCATGATTAATGAAAGATTGAGCCAACACTTTAAACAATAAAAGCAAATCTTCATTAGATCTTGCCAAATTTAGATGTTAACAACTTTTCTAAAACCGTTAGAAATGCCAATAAATCTAGAGATTGGATTTATGATATGATCGCTCAATCTATACGAATGCTGCAATTTTTGAGCTCAAAGAGTCCTTGAATTATGTCCTTACCACCTTAATGATCTAAGATGCTAACATCGAAAGACATTGGGGTATGGAACCACAATTTAGATAATCCTCTAAGTTCAAATTTTATGTGTTGGCTTTTGTACGATTGCCATATTTCCCACAAGAAAAATGAGGTAATAAGATGCAATTTAGATTCTAAATTTGTGTTCATATCTCTTTCATCACAAACATGTAGAAAGATCATTCAACTGTACAATCTCCTTTTGCCTTATTTTTAATTAACTCAATTAAGTGAGGGAATTTAGACAATTGATTTAAATCATGAATAACCTTAATCTTCTTGTCCACACACCCTAAATTTGCTAGAAAAAATACAACTTTATTTTCTTCTCTATAGGTGTGCGAGATCACTGTGGACTGAAATTTGTCTATTAGTGGCAATATTTTCTTCAAAATATAGTTTAGATTCCAATTAAATATTTTCCTTTCCCTACAAGTATTTATGATTAGCATAGAATCTCCCTCTATGTGCAATTTTTCCACCCTCAATTCCAATGCAAATTCCAACCCCAGAAGCAAAGCTTGAGCTTCAACATTGTTATTTGTACCTTGATTTAGGTTGAGTGAGGCGGCTGGAATTAGGTTCCCTGACGAGTCTTTTATACATACTCCAACCTCTGACTATCTTGATTTTTCTTTAGTTGCCCCATCAAAATTTAACTTGGCAAAATCCTCTTGTGGTAGAATCCATTTAACTGTGCTTCTATCAATTTTACTAGAATTGATTTTAGGCAAGCTACCATCAAATGGTAGCTTAAATACTCTTCCAATTATTTAGTATACAATGGTCCCAATTTGTAAACAAAGAGTTAATAGGTTTCTATTTTTGAACACATGCATTGACCCCTTCCAATATGAATTTCTCAATTTTCAACTTGACTACCTCAAGTGGAGATTTCGTTTTCCTAAATATTCTCATTTTTCTTTCCCACCATATATTCCAAATCACAATAGCCAAGACAATGTGCCAGATGTAAGCAAAGAATGAAGATTGATATAGGATCGACCAACTTTGGAATAGATCCCATAATGTGTTTGGAAGTGGAGTATATATTTCTAACCTTACTTTGATGAGGCCCCAACACTGATTGGAAAAATTGCACTGAAGAAGTAGGTGATCAGTTGACTCAAGCTATTTTTTGCACAAGGGGCATTTAAAAGGATCTGCAATTCTTAGCTTAACCAAACGGTCACTAGTAAGGATCCATTTATGAAGGGCCAGCCATGCAAAACTACCTACTTTTGGCAATAATTTACTGTTCCAACAGAAGTTAAAAGAACATTGGGGTTGTGAGAATTGGTTAGCTTTACATAAAGTTGTGTAACCTTCTTTTATAGAGTATAACCATACTTTTGAAGCAGCCCAAATTATATGGTCTGGCTTAGTAGATAGGAATACCATTCTACCTTTCACGAAACTGTTCAAAACCTCTAGCTACTAAGCAAACATGAGGTTATAGGATGGTTTTTTCCACTCTACTTTCCCATTTTTAGACCCCAAAGTCTACACATAATCCATCAATTTTTTGCCCCATGCTTCATAAATTAATGCTCTTATCTCTCACAGATCCAGATTTTCTAATAATGGGGGGTTTCCATTCCAAGAATCATCCCAAAACTTTACACTCTACCCATTGTTTACTTCCCAGGATGCAAACTTTGTTATAAGGTTTCTGCATTTTAGAATGAAATTCCATATTGTAGATCCCTTTGGGGGGTCAACCACTATTAGGATTCTTGAAGGATTCCCATTGTCTAGATACTTTGACTGCATTATTTTAGACCATTTTTCATCTAGGTTGGTGTACATTTTCCATGCTAACTTGGCCCCAAAAGCTTTGTTTCTCAATGAAAGATTTTGAATTCCCACCCCCCCTTACTTTTTTCCTCTTGCCTAATTTTCTAGGGAAACCAAAGTGACTTTCTTATGACCATCAATATTTCCTTTCCACAAGAATGATCTTATTATTTTTTCTATTTCCAAAATTACCGATGTTGGGGCTTTGAGAACAACACAAAAATAATTAGGGATGGAAGATAGGGCTGATTTGATGAGGAGGATTATTCCTGACAGTGATAACCATCTGGCCTTCCATATTAGAATTATTTCCTTTAATATATTAATCACCTTATCCCAATAATGGGATCTATTAGAACCTTTGAAGAAAGGAATTCCTAGGTAAGAGCATGGTAACTCTGCTTCTTGGAAGCCTAAGATACTGACTATTTTCTTCTTAAGCATCTTTGGTGTGTTTATAATGTAAATCTTGGACTTCTCTGGATTTATTTTCTGCCCATAAACTGATGAATATTTTGTCAAAACCTCTTTGATCTGCTTAGCTTCCAATAATGATGCTTTATTGAAGAGGAGGGTATCATCCACAAACAAGGAATGTGTAACTGAAATGTTTGAGCTTGCTATCTTAACCCCTTGTAATAAGCTTTGATTGTGTTTGAAAAGGGTAAACCTACTTAGTGCTTCTGCCATTATAATGAATAGAAACGGGGAAAGAGGATCCCCTTGCCTAACCCCTTAGGAAACAAAAAAAAACCTATTGGGCTTCCATTTATGATTACTGAAAATTTGGCTCCTAATAAACATGACATTATCCACTCACACCATTGAGAACTAAATCCAAACCTTGTTAGTACCTTATTCAGAAAATTCTAATCTACCTTGTCGTAAGCTTTCATCATGTCTAACTTAACAATGAAAGAAGGTTGCTTTGACGTTGAAATTTTGTGTAGAACTTCATGTGCTACAATTGCTCCTTCATACATCACCCTTCCAGGTACAAACCTCCTTGCACCTAAGAGATAATTCATGGAATAATGGGTTGGAGCCTAAGATAAATTGCTTTCATGAAAATTTTATAAATTGTGTTACAAAGAGAGATTGGTCTAAACTCTGCAAAACTTGTGGGATTTTTAACTTTTGGCAGAATCGCAATATTGGTAATATTAAATTTACATAGCATGAACCCCGTTATTCTTGATTATTCCAATGCCTAGAGGAGTTCAAAACACAAAAACTCCAAATCCCTTTGAAAGAATATTGTCGTGAAGCCATCCGGGCCCGGTGCCTTATCTGGAGGGAGAGAGAAGACTACAAATTTCAATTCTTCCAAAGTGAAATGCCTCATGAACATATTATTATCTTCATCTCTGATGAGGTGTGAGATCGTGGCCAACAATTCTTGTTGATCATTACTTGAATTAACATTTGTGTTGGCCGAGGCAGATAGATCCCATAAGATCACTTTTGTTGTGCTTTAATTTGTCTAAAATATTTATGTTGTATCTGTGAAATGAAGGAAACGGTTTTGTGGTATTATCTATTTATGTTTTCATGTATGATGTTTTTGTAATATCTAGTATTAGATCTTTATTTAGAGATATTTTGAACTGTGAAATAAATTTTTATATTCAATTGGCAGTTTAATACTTTATCTAACCACTAAAATAATTTAGTAGTTTTAAAACCTAACTACTAGGTAGTCTTAAAATTATGATAACTTCATCATCTCTCATCAGAATTCAAAACTTTAAAATGTTTTTGAAAGCTAAGAAGGAGGGAAATAAAACCTAGAAAGGAATTAAAAATATCAATCAAAATGTAAGAGCATTTTTTTCTAATATCAGCCAAATGTTGAAGGCAACAATCAAGATTGCAAATTCCAATTCAACAAAGATAAGTTGTACCACAATTTTTTTGCAATCCCATGTGTTATATATCACAATTGTAGATCATGATTGTCCAAGCCATACCAGTTTCTTAAAGGAAATTTCATGCTCACGTGAGCCAAGGTATCATTGATTCAAGCTTCTTAACCTTACTAATTGGTCTTCATTTATTGGTATCACCTTGCCATGGGCTTTTAAATTATCTTCTCCTATTATTGCATTGGAGGACTAGACTAATAGACCCAACTTTGGGGTATGTTAAGCTTTCTATTTTTTATTCACATTTTCTAAATGCTTGATTTTCTTTGGTTATTTATAGAGGAAGTTTTGTTTTACATGAATTTATTATTAAATATAGTATGTTATGAAGAGATGTTGAGAATTTAGATTAGTGTTTTATTGATAATATAGAATACATTTAAATGTATTCCTTTGCAAATAGAGTAGATTGGGTCAGTTTGATGTTGGTAAAATGTGTTTGGGCTTGCTAGAAATAATAACCAAAACCTTTGTATTTTATGTAAGTGGATTACTTAGCAAACTTTAGAAAATAAAATTACCATAGCACTGAACCTGAACTGACAACACAGACATATATGTGCATGATATATTCATTTGTGTTTGTATGTTCTCATTTGAGGTAAATAAACTATTATTGTAATTTTTGCATGTGTTTTTTTTTGTGTTGTAAATAGAATAGATTTCATTATCTAAAATTCCATCTATTTACTCGTTTGTAGTGGCTAACAGTTAAATTTTGGAGGAGGCTGCTATTTCATTATTTGACCTATCCCCTAATATTTTCCCCATTCTCAAGATTTTCAATTGGATAATTTATGCAATTTTTTTGGTTATTATTTCTAGGAAGCCCAGACGCATATTCCCAAAAGTTGGGCTAACACCTAAAATCTAATTAGAATATATTTTGTCTAATTACTACATATCAACTAGATTTTATGTAATTAGATTTTAGGTGTTAGCCCAACTTTTGGGAAGAACAAAAATTAATGTTATATATGTGAGATAAATATTGCATTAATATGGGTACCGTTAATTATAATATTACTTGTATGGATAATAATAATGCGAGTATCAATGAGATTTAACCTTAATATTGATAGACAATATTATATTGAGATTAATTAGACAATTGATAATTATGTATATAAACATGATAATATAAAAAAATATACATTAATATTAATATTAATATCGTATTCTCCCAACATTTATAATTACTAATAATATATTTTCCACTTTGTTAATTTGAAAATTAAATGCTAATAATATTACTGTAGACATGTAAAATTGACCTAACACCTATCACACACCCTAAACAAAATTTTCACATCATCGGCATCATTATCATCAAACATCACTGCATTTCACATTGATTGCATTGAAAATCCTAAATTTCCTCTATTAATTGAATAATGTGATATTATTTAATTAATTCACCTTTTCACCAATTTCAACTAATTAAATAAATTCTATTTATTTAATAAAGTCCTAAAAACCCTATTTCTGCTATTAATTAAATAATAATAAATTATTTAATTAATTCACTTTTTCATCAAATTCCATCAATTAAATAAATTACATTTATTTAATAAAGTCCTAATCCAACTTTATTTCTTCCTGATTAATTAAATAACACCAATTATTTAATTATGTCACTAAATCACTTTATTCCCCTAAGTTGATTGAATTATTAAAACATAATAATTTAATTAACTCACTTTCCCTCCAAATTTGAATAAATTGAATAAACTATTCAAATCATCATCAAAAATCAAATCGAACTAATACAAATTTGTTTGCAAAATTAAAACTTGATTTGCATGTTCAACTCCCAAAAATGATTAATTAATTAAATCAATTAATTGAATTATCCTCATCAACTTTGAGCAAGTTCCTCTCAACACGATTTTCTCACCAACTTTCTTCAATCTCCCAAATCGCTCTGCATAATTTCCTCAATCCCATTGATGGCTTAGATTGATTTCTTCAATTTCATGAATTGCTCCATCTATTTCATCAATCTCACAAATTGTTCAACAATATTTCTTCAATCACAAAAATTGTGTAATCTATTTTGTACAGATTATTCATGTCTAAATCCTCTCAACAACCTTCAACTGCTGATATTGATTCAACATTGTTTCATCTTGATCGTCCATTTCAAATCACAATTTCTATATAACAAACCTCTTTCCTCACAAAAAGGGATCAAAGAATCAATTCATTTTGCACAACTAAGTACTGTCAATATTCCTAATCACCATTGATAGAGCTTCAACATTTCTTTGATCAACCAACACACAACACATCAAAATCTTCTCACACAACAATGGAGGCTTCACAGTGATATGAATAACCCGCTACCAGGAAAATACACTCTGACACAGGATAGTAACCTCTCATTGTTTTGAATTCAATTTGGTAATCATAGAATTTCATTATGCATTTTCAATAGCTTATAAATTCATTTCATGAGTGAAGGAATAGATCTAGGATTTATGTTGTTTGATTTAGATTAGATTCTATTTCATTTGCATTTATCTTGTTTTCTACTATAATTTTCTCCCTCACACATTTTGGCACGCCTGGTGGGACTCGAGTCCCCTACACTAACAATTTCATCATCAATTTTTGAAGTTACAGGTCCTGAAGGAACTTTAGAAAAATCTTCACGCATAGGTTTCTGGAAGTAGTTGCACTAAACTTCATACAATTTGTGCACTTGACCCTCAAATCAATGCACTTGACATTTTCCACCACCTTTTTCTATTGACAGAGGGCACACTTTATTTTTTCTAGCACTTTTTCTCTCTAACAGAGGGCGCACTTGCTGATTTTTTTGTTCTTTTGCTTTGTCAAACCCGTGTCTGAGACCTGCAAGTTTAAATTGATTTTTAATGCTAACAGATACCTATTTGGAATGTGTGATAGGTATTAATAGTTATGTATGTAGGATTTAAGAAACACTAACACCTTTTTTTGTAGGGAAGATGAATGGTCAAAGAACTTTGGATTTTCAATACTTTTTAAGTTAGGAATCCTTTATTTTGGTGCATAAAAAGAACAACAAATTTTTTTTAAGTTCTCTAAAATGAAAAATTTTAATACTTTTTAAAGTGAGGAATCCTTTATTTTGGTGCATAAAAATAACAACACATTTTTTTTCAAGTGCCCTAAATTGAACCATTTCAAAGCTTTCTAAATTAGGAATTTTTATTTGGTACATAAAAATAACAACACAAATGAACACTTCATTTTGGTGCTTCTAAAATTGAACCATTTCAAATCTTTCTAAAGTTAGGAATTTCTATTTGGTGCATAAAAGGAACAACACACAATTCAATTTGGTGCTCTAAAAAGTTTTTAACATTCAAAGTAACAATTGGAATGTTTGATTTCTATTTAAATGGCCAAATGATTTCCTTTTTGTTGATGCATGATCGCATTTGTTTTTGTTGACCAAGTAAGACCGAGATCAATTTAGAAACATTCAAGTTCAGGGCTTAAAAATGAACAAATGACTTTTGTTTTGCACCTTTTCTATAATATTGACTAATGTCTAGAACACTTCCATTGGATGCAATTTAAAAGAATCATTGATATCTTATTCACACTTTTTTGGGATATCACCACTCGATGTGCTTAAAAAGAATCAAACTACTATGAATTGTATTGTTTTCATTCATTATTTGGCAAGCTAGATGGTTGTCTTCTCCCCTCACACCTTTTGGTGATCCTGGGTGAGTGAAAACATCTTGAACTTCACATCTTTATTTTAAAAGCATACCTTTAGAGGGACTACCTATTGAGACACATCCCACACTAGAGAACTCATAGGTGACCTCAGCGATTGTCTATTTTGGTGCACTATACAATTAAATTGTGGGTGTGAGGAAAGTTCATCACTCATCGGATGTTTTTGTCCTATAGCAACATTAGTCTCCCCCAATATTTGTGTGATACGTAAAAACCTAGAAGGGCTCGAAGGCTTCTTAATTGAGAAAAACATCACATGTATAGGGATCCAAAAATAACAATCCCAAAATATTAGTAAGAGCCAAATTTTTTAGAAGCTACCCTTTTATCCAAAAACATTCTTTGAAAGTGGTGCATCAAAATTTACTTCTAAGAATTTACTTTCCAAGTACGAATTCAAGCCCGCACCATAAGTTGCATGTAAAATCATCACTTTGGGGCATGAGGAAGGCCTACCTAAAATAATAGTTTCTATCTCTAGGGTTCTAAATGTTTGTTTATGTTAAACTTTCCAAAAACATTCAAAACAAACTTGACATCAAAATCTATGCTTGATCTAAAAATAATACATCCAAACAAACACTAAACATGATGGTTGAATCACAAACCCTTTGACTTAGTGTATGATTTTAAAAGAATACCTATATTTGAACTCCTTAAGGATTTCCTTAAAGGTTTCCAAATATTTAGGCTTCAATTTCAGGCTACATTGGTTCAAAGTAAATGTTGGAAACTATGTCTTGGGTATCATGATTTCACAAAAATTCATAGACATACAGGTCACACAACTCCATTCTCATTGATTTGCTAACAGTTGTTGTATCACTTGCCACATCTAGAAATAGGTCAAAATGTCAAAAACTAAGAGAAAAGCATCAACACTACTGCCAAAATACTAAAGCTAGAAAATCAATTTACACAGAGGCCGCACTTGCTACTGATTCTAGTGCATTTGACCAATATTTTCTCACACTTGTCAAAAAAATACTACTTTTTCTCTCTATCCTAACAATTTCACTAATGAAAATCAGTTGCATTTGATAGAATCTATGCACTTGATACAAAACCAATGCACTTGCTTCTCAAAAACTAGCACACTTGCCTATAAATTTCTCATAATTGCCAAGGAAATCTCACTTTTGATTGAGTAAACACCTCATTTGATAGAAACATACAAAGGCTACATTTGACATTTCAGCTCACACTTGCTTCTTAGAAACTAGCACACTTGATAAATTTTGGCCCATAGTTGATAAATCTGGCCGCTTTTGTTTACAATCTATCACTTTTTCCCAAAACAAATTGCTTCTACTCTATCCTAATTACAATAAAAAAAATGAATCAAAGCTGCTTATAGGGTCCTTGTTAGAACAAAACAATTGGAAACCCAGATAAGTCATATAGTCCTTCATCCACCCTCAACATCCATCCTACTTTTGGAAATTAGAATCAAAACAAATAAACCTGGATTGTTCCCTCACTCACACTTCTAAGATATCAACAATTACTCGGGACTCACAGATAGTTCAAGTAAGCTTTCTTGCAACATATTCTCTAGAAGGAGAAGTGAGATATAAATGTAGGCTATTTTGACTTCCAAAAATAGTGTCACCTCCAAACAACACTCAAACCTTAGGGTCTTGAGCTTCATAACAAACCATACTAGAACATCAACACTTTCACCATATGACCATTTGGCGACCTGTTGCTCCAATTCAGCAACCAAACCTTATAGCATTTTAAGGACCTTCCTTCATATTTGAGAAGAATGAAACACCCAACCAATGGAGAAACACAACAAACATCTTAGATAAAGAGGAAGAGAAAGAAAAACTAGCAATCGGAAGACCCATGTTACCACCTCCTATATGGCAATAGATATAAACCCTTCATGATCTCTACCAAGAGCAAAATCCTTAAGCGAAAATCCATACTCCATCTTTCGAAGAACCGTCCTACTCTAAATTTTTCCAAAGGGTACTCTTGAGAAGATATCACACTGGTCAAAATCGATTGGACCATATCTATTTACTCTTTTCAATGGGTCAACCACCCTTATATCTAATGAACTAAAAATCTAAAGACAAAATCAATTTCATTTTACTTAATAGAAAATCAACAATAAAATCAAAAGCATTCTTTTTTCCATAGCTAGGAGTCACAAAAAATGTTCACAAAATCTTGGCAGTTGTTTATGACAACTACAAGATCACAACATGGGAAGAACATGGAAGTGAACAAGAACAATGCTAGAATCCCACCAATAAACACCATGAGCAATGAAGGTGGATGATGGGGCTATAGGCCAAGTGACCTTGAAACACCCCAAAAGAGACCCATGTATGAAGACACATTCAGTGAGGAAGAGCTAAACCGAAAATGACAAGAAGTGATAGAACAAAACAACTAGGTCCTAGAAAGAGTAATCATAGAGGAGGTAGATAGTAAGGAGGAGATAAATGATGAGGAACTATTTGAACATTCCAACAACCCAAAAGTGCTCAAACTAATGGAAAAATTATTGAGAAAGGACCCAAATTCACACTTATTTAAGTTAGCACAGAGTGGTGCTAAACTACCAGTAGATTTTAATGTGGAGGCCCTCAAGGATCCTAATATTATTCCCTTAGGGGATAAATCAGCTGTGAGAAAGATAAATGAACCCACAAAGATTCCAAAGATTCCACCTGTATTCCCACAAAATAATAGTCAAAGTAAGGAAAACCCTTTGTATCAAAAACCAACTCAGATCTAACAAGTGATAGTGGCACAATAGTATCAAGGAGGTCCATCCCAATACGTACCCAAAACAACAATCCACCTCCCAAAAAATATGTACCTCAAAACACTTTGAATGTCTACCCTTCCCAAAACATGCAGTACCATCAACATGGTGGACCATAGGGTCCCCTTCCTAATCAACATTACCACCAAAAAGGTGGACCACAGGGTCTCCTTCCAAATTAGCAGTACCACCAACAAGGTGGACCACAAGGTCCCCTTCCAAATCAATAGAATCAACTGGGTGGAACATGGGGTCCCCTTCCATATCAATCCCAATAATAAGGTGTACCACAAGGCACCCTTCTTCAGTTATCCCATTAACAAGGTAACCCACCAATGCACCATCAGGGAAACCTTCAATATAGTCTGTCCCAGCAACAAGGTGTGCCACAAGGTACCCTTATTTAGTCATCCCATCAACAAGGTAACCCGCCAACACACCATTAGGGAAACCTTTAGTATAGTCCATCACAGCAGCAAGGTGTGCCACATGGTACCCTTCTTCAGTTGTCCCATCAACAAGGTAACCTGCCAACGCACCGTCAGGGAACCTTTAGTATAGTCCATCCTAGCAACAAGGTGTGTCATAGGGAACCCTTTTTTAGTTGTACCATCAACAAGGTAATATGCCAATGCACCATCAGGGAAACCTTCAACATAGTTCATACCAACCATAATGTGTGCCATAGGGAACCCTTCCCAATTCATCCTACCAATAAGGTGTCTCAATAATGCATCAATAGGGTAACCTTCAGTATAATTCATCCTAGCAATAAGGAGCGAACCCTTCATACACACATAAAGGACCTAACCCACTCTATGTTCAAAACAACTACCAAGGTTTGATACCCCCATTATATCCAACTTATGACCAAAGCATGGTAGGGAAACAAGGCTATTACACACAAGACTTACAAACAAAGGTACCAAAAATAGAGACATAACTACAACTAGAAGTAGTGGAACAAAATATAGCAGGCATGCAGGTAGGGAAAACAATGAAGACCTACACCCTTCAATAAATATGTCCATTCCAATTCGATCGCTCCATCACTACCTACCTTTTTCCAAAAAACTTTAAAATACCCAAGTTCAACAAGTACAAAGGAAAAGGAGATCTAGTAGAGCATGTATGAGACTTCTTAGAGTCATGTATGGAGGTACAAAATAATGATGCTTACCTCATGAGGCTCTTTCCATTCAACCTTATAGGTCATGCTATGGAGTGGTTTTCCCATCTATCACTGAGAATTAAAACCTTTGAAAAACTATCTAGTAAGTTTATAAGCCACTTCTCATTCAACATAGAGCAATATGTCACCATCACAAGTTTTTCCATGATCAAACAAAGTCAAGGAGATTCCTTTACCTCGTACCTACAGAGATGGAGGCACAAGGCTAGTCGATGAAAATGGCCCATTCCAAACAAGGAATTACTAGATATCTTCATCTCAAATTTCCTACCCGAGATTAAATAGCAACTCACTATGTTATATCTTGCATACTTTGAAGAGACTATTGAAAGGAGATTACATATTGAGAGAGCCCTCATTGCAAGGGGAGTTCTTAAATTGAACAACTCAAAAGAAAGTCCCTCTAGTTCAAATGATAAACCTAAGATCTGGGCAAAGAATAAGAACATTACAAATGATGGAGTGGTTGACATGAGAGCACTATGGCATGTACAAAATGTACCTCAAAATAAACAACAAGTGGCACAAATGATCTATGTTCTAAATAACACACAAAACAACCAACTTGCCTATCCCAAGAACAATCAGGTAGTCAACCAACAAATGAATCAAGGAGGGAAATAGAGACAATAAAACCAACCCAAGAGGCAGTTCATAGTACTAGGAGATTCATTTGAAATAGTCATGTGTAAACTAGTACAAAAAAGCCTCATCAAGGTGAATGATTACTCAAACTATGAATAACCTAGCTTCAAGACACCATGGTATAATGAGAAATAATTGTATGAATTCCATAAAATCAAGGGACATATGAACAATAATTGCATGAGACTCAAACACATCATCCAAGACTTGATAGGAAAAGGAAAAGTAAATATTGAACATCATCTCAGGAACAAGGACCTTCAAATATACGCCAACCCAATCCAAAACCACACTAAAATAAATGGAAAAAGGAAAGGACCAGGATTACCACAATTATAATTATACCTATGGTGACATAGTTATAGGAACCCTTTCACAAGCTAATGACAATAGGGAAAATGTAGTGACTATGTGAGGTGGAGACAATAAATGTAATGTAACTACCCATCGAGGGAGAGTCACAATACAGGGGGGACCTCCCAAACCTACAACTAAGTCATCAAATGAATACAACATTGTGGAATAGCTAAAGAAAACACCTACCATAATCTCAATCCTAGAGTTGATAAAACTATCACCTGTACATAGGGAGATATTGGAAAAAGCATTGGAAGTGTCAGTCCTAAATGACCTCGATCATAATCAGTTCCAAGCCATGGTTGGAAAATCCACAACCAACAATCATTTAGTCTTTTCTGAGAAATAACTTACAGTAAAGTCATTTCACAACCAAGCCCTCTACATAGAGGTTGGTGTCCACAAGAACATGGTAAAGAGAGTGTTGATAGATAATGGTGTAGGTTTAAACATATGTACCTTGAAATTAATCAAACAGTTGGGGTATTTTGATGACGTGATAGATAAAGCAAGAAGCATTACTATAAGGGCCTATGATGACCTTGAAAGGAATTCTAAGGGAACAATCACGCTACCAGTGTAGATAGGACCAACCACCATGGAAACTACATGTCAAGTGCTTTACCTTGAGTTACCATATAACCTACTCCTAGGATGCCCTCGGATTCATGCATTACAAGCAGTCCCTTCCACCTTCCACCAATACCTAAAGTTTCCTCATGAAGGAAAAGAAGTGACATTATATGTCAATTCTAAACCCTTCCACTTTTGTGCAAAGTTGGAAGAAAAGTATAATAAGATCCAATGCATACCTAGCAATAACATAGTCTTCCATTCATTCCCATATGTTGACCCTTCCATGCTACCATCAACCTCAATCAAGATCACATCAAGTGAGCAACTAAAAACAAAAACCAATGTTCAAGTACATGACAGGGGTAATGGGAATTACCACTTTAACCAAGAATTTTTTATTGGTATGCTCCCACCAAAACCTAAAAATTATGGAGGTTTGAAAGAGATCAAGCCTACTCAAACAATGCAAATGATAGCCAAACCCACAATTTTCACCAAGTGGGGAGACATGAAAGATGAAGATATTTTCAAAGAGAACTTCTCATCCATGATTTACAAACATGACCAAAAAGAGCTAGAACAACTGAAAACCCTTCTAATGAACCCTAGCATTAAAGGCTACCAACTAAATAAACAGATTGGATATAGTGGAATGGGTGGCCTCGAGCTACACAAAAAAGGTAGGTGGGAGCCTATCATAGTGGAACAAATAAAGAAAAATATGGGCCTAGGTTAAGAGCCAAAAGACGTGGTTACTCTTAAAACTGGACGAACATCTTTTAAGAAACAAGAAACTTCTGCTAGAATTAAGGCACTAGATATCTACCATATCATGAACAACAATTTACTTGTTGAAGACTTATTCGACAACTTTAACATTGATAGGTTCCCTCTCTAGTTTATAAAAAAAAAATCCAACATCTATTATTATTTTGGAACAGACTCTAATGAATATGGATGGGATTCTCCTTCCTTTGTCACGAGATATGACCCCCCACTTCTAGTAATGATGACCTAGACACCTAATGGGAAAAAGATATCAGAGCCATACTAACCATTTTACCAACCTTGTAAGACCCCATCCCTTGTGGCTTTGTTGATCCTATAAGTTTTTGATGATTTATATGTTCTTTCATGTTGGATAGTACACATGAGTGATGGTTGTTTCTACACCATGAAGTTGTTCATATTCTTGACTAATCCTATGTAACAATTATTATGAATACTTGTGATAGTTAGATGAGTTCCATTCTTTGTCTACGTAATTATGCAATGATCAATATGCTCAATTATTGGTAATATTACCATACATATTAAGTGGATTACATTATAGTAGGTAATTACATATTATAGATGTGAGTAGGTGTGATTATGAAGATAATTATTGATATTTAATTTTACAGTAGTATGCATAATAAGTTAAATATTCTATTGACATAAGTGGAGATATTTTGATAACAAATAGTATTCACTCAATTGTTCCTTGACTCCATAACATGTATCATGTGAGTAAGGAGTGTTAAATTGTATGTTACTTGTGTAGATTAGTGGATCTAGTTTTCTATTTGATTATTATTCTTAGAATTTTTAATTCATATGTCATTTTTTTTAATTATTACTAATCATGAGTAATATTGACACACTTTCTTGGTTGAGTAAAATGGGTAAAAATTGGCCAATGTTGATAAGGAGGTCACATAGCTACTTCCATTATTGTATCCTTGTGAAATATTAGTCTTGTCATGGGCATGTAATTTAACCTTGTTTTGTGTGGTATGGGTTGTATGTATGTGAGAGTTGTTGTATTAGTCCCTTAAGTCACTTTATTAGTATAGTCACTTATTTTATGTTTTATGTTGCCTTTATGTGGGTTTATTTGTTTAAAAAGTTTCCTAGGTTATAGGTTTATGGGATAGGGGTATTTTTATTCCATAAAACCCCTTTAACAAAGTCTTAAACCCACTCTAATTACTCACTTATAAAAAGTGACGAAAATTAGAGTTGAGAGTGGTTGGGAAGTTGATAAGGTGGTTTCCTTTTCCCCTTCCATTTATTCTTTCTATTTGTGTGGAGGTGGGGGTTTCTCTCTTTTTCTTTTTGCATTTTTCTTGATTTTCATTCTTCATTTTTGAGTTCTTTCCATGTTTGTGAAGATGAAGGGACAATGAAAGAGATTTCTTGGAGAGAGTGTTCTACAAGTAGTATAGAAAATGTTTTTCATGAACTTTTAACGTTTTAGTTTTCTATATTTGTTGATTTGTAATGATTTTGTTGTCATATTGATCTTTCTTATACAAAAATATATGTGAAAATTGATGTTGAATCCCTTGTTTGTCTGCAAGTAGTTTGTTTGGGTTTGCATTGGTTGAGTCTTCCATGTTGCTTAGTTTAATTTCATTTATACCCTTTTTATGTGTTAAAATAAAGAAATATGAATGCAATATGTTGTGATATGCAAAGTAAGTAAAGTGTAAACTTGTATAGGAATCCTTGTGATTAGTGGTTGTAATGTGTCAAGTTTATTTATTTGGATGTTATATGTTTCACTTTGGTTGTGGATCCTATGTGGAAAATAATTTTGTGGAAGTGCTATGTGACCCTAGCTTTGGGGTGGATTGAATCTCAATCCTATGGTTGGGTGGAGAGCCCATTGGCCAATATTATTTTTCTTCTCTGTGGATCTTTTTATTTTAGGTACATGTGTTGAATAAGAAATAATATCTTGAAATTTTCATAAAATGGATTTCAAGAGATAAATAGGTTAGTTTTGTTGAGGTAACAATATTGTTGCCCCTATGCCAAACAATAATTGATTTAAAATTAGTTTCATGTATTTGATCATAAAAATTGATAATCACGTGATTAAAACATATAATTTAATGGTTTTTTCTATTAGTAATCTCAAGAAAACATATTCAATTTTTTTGTCAACCCAGATCACAAATTATGATTTATTAGGAAAACACTGACATCCTTATTCACAATAAAAATCTTTCATAAAATAGTCCTACAAATCCGTTCACAAGAAATGAAAGACAAAGATTTAGATGATAAAATTTAAAGAAGTTTATAGAAATACAATATTTGTAAAACATATCTAAAAGTCAAAGAAATCCAATAAACCCAATATAATTTATGATTAAAACATTACCATCTCCTACTATGAAACTAAAACAATAAATTGAAAGCCAAAAGAAAATGGAGTGAAACTAAGTTAGGGTATCATGAAGGAAAGAGAAACATCTAAAAGAACTCTTAAATATGATAGATATAAACATGAGTAAAAAACCCTTACATGGATTCTTAAGTTAGTTTTTTTTTTAAAGTAGTTTCCAGTTATCTATTAAGAGCCTTAATTGTATAGTGCTTAAAAATATTGGTTCCAAATTGTTGATTTTATTTATTCTCTTATTTTTAGGATTGTACTCTTGTCAGAGAGTTTAATTATTTATTTGGTTTATTAGTGGATGAACAATATCTCCATTTTATCCAAGAATAAAAATATTTTAATGTGTATCAAAGTGATTCAAACAAGATATCATAGAAGATTCTAGGTATAGTAAGCAAAGTTGGTAATTGAAATCATCTAAGAATTGTTGTAAGAAGAATAATAATTTGGGTAGAGTTATGAAGTAAATAAATAAGGTTTAATTTGTGAATTATAATGTTAAAGCTTCTAAATCCATTAAAGTATAGTTACTAACAAATATTAATGAACTAAATAGTCATGAATTATTTTATTTGTTTAGTTGTGTGTGTATATTATAAATATACATAATCAATCTCAAGTTGTTGAGTTATTAGTCCTATAATGTTAGTCTGTTTAATATTGGATGGTATAGTTATTGACAACTTATTTCTTGTAGGTTTATGCTTGTAATATTGGTTTAAAGTGTTGTTTAAATTATTGTCTTCCTTTCTAATGATTAGGCATTAAATAACTCACTTGGAAAGGTAAATAGATTGAGGTTTATTCACCACTTACGATGCATCTTTAGTATTTGATTTTATTACACATCTCAACCTTTATGTAATGTTGATTTTACCTTCACTAACAATTTTAGATATCCTATTTGATTATGATTTAATGGTAAAAAAAATATTCTGGGGGGTTAACTTAATGATATTGTGAAGATTTAATACTAAACTTATAAAAATGTGTTCCATGTTTATGTATAGTTTAAATGAATACAAATGATGTTGACAATTAATGTAAAGTTGGAACAGTAATTTTTTATTTTAAAAATGAAAAGTCATTCGTTTTGTTTGTATTAACATTGGGTGTATACATTATCGGAATCATCATAAAGTAATGATAATGAAATTCCTTAGTGACATTATCATCATTATTATTATTACCATCCATCTTGTAAATTTAATTTTTGGATTAGTAGAGAAAGTATCTAACTTGAAAAATATTCTTTTGGAGCATGCAAGACTTCATCATTATTTCTATTAAAGCTATAACATTAGAAAAGTTTTAACTTAAGTGGTTTATCTTTAATTATTATATTTACTTACTTACTTCTCTTATTTAGTTATTTTGTAGTATTTCATTCGCTTAATCTTGGGGAGGGCATTACAAAACTTCGTAAGCTTTGTGGACAATGACAATAGCCTCCCATTCTACTACCCACAACTAATAGACTGGGAACAACAACAACATACACCTATTTTGGATCAATTCCAGAATGATGAAGTAATTGTTGAGTTCATGGGACTCTGGATAGACATACCAAAAAGAGATCATAAAGAAGGGTTTGTAATGGATCTTGAACATGATGCATACTTTAGTGGAGAGATTGAATCTTCTAGTCAAAAAAATGAAAATGAAAATATAAAAATTAAAATGAGGTCCCTTACAGAAAACCATAGTGTGGCTCTATCAGATCTAGAAAAGAGGAAAATAAAGGATGCATCTGAAGGTGAAAACCTCTTAGAGGCACCCAAGGATGGAGGGTTCAATCTCCCCATATTTGAGTACTAAGAAAGATCAATTCTCCTAGTAGAAGAAGCAAAGGCTATAAGTGTTGGCACTATAGAGAATCCAAAAATCACATACCACGTGGCATCACTTGTTCCTGAAGAGAGAAAATTTCACAGCATTCCTCAATGACAGAAAGGTAAATTTCTCCTAGACCTATGCTGACATGCCTAGACTAGATCTAGCATTAGTGGTATATCATTTGGTTGTAGTCCTTGGAGCAAATCCTATCAAGCAAAAACTCAGAAATATGCATCCCCAAATAGATTTATTGGTAAAGGTAGAACTCAAGAAGCTACTAGATGTGGGTTTCATTAAACCCATCGATTATCCATAATGGATATCAAATCTAGTACCAGTGTCAAAGCCTACTGGGGGCATAAGGATTTGCACATATTTTAGAGACATAAACAAGGCCTATCTAAAGGATGACTTTCCATTGCCAAGTATAGACATGATCGTGTATCTAACAGCAGGGCATGAGATGCTATCCTTAATGGATGGTTTCTTCGGATATAACCAAATAAAGATCTCTCTAGATGATCAACACAAAATAACCTTTACTTGTGCTTGGGGGACCTTTTGTTGGAATGCAATTCCCTTTGGCCTAAAGAATGTAGGAGCAACATATCAAAGAGCAATGACAACCATATTCCATGATATGCTACATCATCATGGAAGATTATGTGGATGATATCCTAGAAAAAATCATCAACAGGGAAGATCACTTGTCAAATATTGCAAGGGTGTTTGATAGGTTGGAGCAATACAATATGAGACGCAACCCTAAGAAGTGTGTGTTCGAAGTAACATATTAAAATTTATTAGGGTACATAGTGTCAAGAAGGGGTATTGAAGTAGATCCTACAAAAATAAAAGCTATAATAGAGATGCCTCCACCTAAATAACTAAAACAACTGAAGACTTTATAGGGAAAGTTGTAATTCATCAAGCGATTTATCACACAACTAGGAGACAAATGTCACCCTTAACTCATCTCTTACATAAGGACATCACCTTTAAGTGGGATGGGAGATGTGACCAAGCATTCCAAAAAGTCAAGGAGTACCTACTTACTCCTGTACTCATGTCACCTATCCCAGACAAGGAAATGGTGCTCTACATGTCTACCACACAAGCAGCTTGGGAGATCTCCTAGCCCAGTTTGATGATAAAAACAAAGAAATAATGGTCTACTACATTAGCCGAACACTGGTGGGCTATGAGTTGAACTACTCGCCCATAGAAAGACCATGTCTCTTAGTCCTATTTGTGACACAAAAACTAAGACACTACATCTTAAATAGGAAGGTGAAGTTGATTTCAAAAGTAGACCCACTTAAGTACCTACTAGAAAAATCATCCCTAATAGGCCAAATTACCAAATAGGTGATGATTTTGAGTGAGTTTGATATAGAGTATGTAGATAGAAGAGCCATCAAGGTAAAAATCATAGCAGACCAACTAGCCAAAGCACCCATAGATGATCACAAGCCTCTCATAGTGGAATTTCTAGATGAAAGTATTCTCATGACATAACAGATAGGCCATTGGATTCTATACTTTGATGAGTCCCACACTCAACATGGCTCTGGAGCAGGTGTTCTATTTCTCACACCACAAGGAGATAGTATACCCAAGGCATACAAGATCACTTTTCCATGCACAAAAAATATCTCATAGTATGAAGCTTTAATCATAGGGCTAAAAATGGCTATTGAATGTAGAATGAAAGAGCTACAAGTCTTCAAAGACTCTTAGCTAGTGATCAGAAAGGTGAATGATGAGTACCAGACAAAAGATGACAATTTTATGCCATATAAAAGGATGGTGGAAAACTTCAAGGAATAATTTATCACAATAACCTTTGAGAAAATTCCTTAGTTCAACAAAGCCACTGATGCAATGGAAACAATAGGCTCACTACTTGATATTCCAAGAATGTTCCTAATTATGAGTTCCTCATCGAAAAACTGCTCATACCAACATTTGAAATCCTGGAATTAGAAATGGTATGTGTTTTTGTTGCCTCTAACTCCCCATGGTACCAAGATACCTTTGACTACATCCAACACTATATCATTCCACTTCACCTGTAGTACTTCCCACTTTACAATCCTAGTAGATACCTTATACTATCATAGTCTAGATGGTATGTTACTCTGATTTCTTAATGCAGAAGAAGCAAAAATGACCTTACAAGAGGTACACGAAGGTATTTGTGGGTCCCACTCTAGTAGACCTAACCTAATACAAAAGCTGCTTAGAATGGGGTACTATTGGCCCTCCATGGAGCAAGATTGTATTCCGTATTCCTTCACCCAGAAGAAAACCTTCACCTGTAGTACTTCCCACTTTACAATCCTAGGAGATACCCTATATTGTCATAGTCTAGATGGTATGTTACTCCAATTTCTTAATTCAGAAGAAGAACAAACAACCTTACAAGAGGTACACAAAGGTATTTGTGGGTCCCACTCTAGTGGACCTAACATAATCCAAAAGCTGCTCAGAATGGGGTACTATTGGCCCTCCATGGAGCAAGATTGTATTCAGTATTCCTGAAAGTGTCGCCAATGCCAGCAGCACAGTGGCCTAGTTCATGCACTAGCATAGGAGTTGAGACCCATCACAACACCATGGCCTTTCTCACAATGGGGATTAGACTTGGTAGGTAAGATTTCACCTGCTTCATGTAATGGACACAAGTTCATTATCACAGCAACACAATACTTCATCAAGTGGATAGAGGCAATTCCATTGACCTATACCATTGGAAAGCATATATCAAAATTTATTTTGAACCATCTGATTTGTAGGTATGGAATTCCACAAACAATCATAATAGATAATGGCACCTCATTCAAGAATCAAGACATCCAAGAACTCTGCTCCAAATTCTCTATCCAACATAGATTCTCCATGCCCTGTTATCCTTAAGGAAATGGTCAGGTTGAGGCATCTAACAAAACTATTTTGAAAATACTTAAAAATACTATTAATGAAGCCAACCATGATTGGTATTTTCCACAAAAATCGGCCCTATGGGCTTATTGAACCAGCATCTAAACACCTACAGGTGCCACACCATTTTCCTTGGTCTACGAATCAGAGGTTGTCTTATCTATTGAGGTTGAAATCCCCTCATTGTGAATCTCATTAAAAGGCATGGTCAACAATGAAGAATACAGGCTATCCAAGTTAAATGAATTAGAACTTCTAGATGAAATGTGTTTGAGTGCGTTAAACCATCTTCAATTTTATTGGAATCAGTTGAAATGAAGCTTTGATAAGAAAATCAAAGACAAAAACTTCCAAGTTGGTGACTTGGTCCTGAAGGAGAATCAAAAGGTACAATTGAATCAATATAGCCAAGGAAAATTTGATCCCAACTGGTTAGGTCCATTTATTATCACAACAAGATACAATTTTGGGGCTTATCAGTTGGCTACTCCTAAAGGAGAACCTTTAGCTAAACCACTAAATAGTAGCCACCTCAAGAAGTTCTACACATGAAACACATTACAATACCCCAATAAAAAGGGTAAAAAATATATTAAAAAATCAAAAAGAAAGAAAAATAGTAAAGAGAAATAAAACATTGTTTGAGTGAAAAACACTTTGTGATGCTCCTAGAATAAGTACCATAGTGAAAACCTAGCAAACAGGTGCTATGTTTGAATAAGACTTGTATAATTATCTATTGGTACTATCCACAACATCCACCCATTCGTTCCATGATAAAGCATATGCCCAACCATGGCTTGATACTGATTTAGGAAAGTTGTCTTGTCTTCAAATGGGGGAAACTTACCAAAGCTATTTATGGATTAGATGTTGGAACATCCAATCATGGTCGAAAATAAATAGATAAAAAACATCCAAGAAACAACAAAAATCAAAAACATTTGAAAAACATCAAAATACAAAACATCATTGGATTATTCCTTCACTCAAACAGTCTAAGATATCAAGATCTTCTTGAACTACACAACTAGTTCAAGTAGATTTCCTGCAACATATCCTCTAGAAACAGAAGTGGAATATTAATCCAAGTTATCATTGTTTTTTTAATCCCAAAAACAATTATGCTTTGAGTCAAACAATCAAACTATGGCCTCTGCATGTACAATGTAGGAAAGTATTAAACAGCTCCCGAGACCTTAGATCAGTCCCCTTAGGTTTCTATCATGTTTTATTTCAACTTAGTCAAAAAAATCCAAAAACAGTCAAAAAATTCAAAATCCAAAAAAACAAGGAAAAAACACAAAACCCAAAAACATTCACAAAATATAAAAGGTCAAAAGAATCCAAACCAAGCAAAATATGAGCCTCTTTGTGTACAACATAGGAAAGGCTTATCTTTGATGAGCCCCAAAGGCCCTAGGTTAGTCCCCTAAAAACAAAAAAAATAGCAACATAAAACTACAAAAATAAAAAAGGTCCTATTTCCATCACCACAAATCCACAATAATATTTTCACCCAAAATAATAAAATCACCATAACCACCCTTTGATAAAATAGACAAACAAACAAAGAAAAATTCACAAGTTAGAACTTTCAAGCAAAAAATTGCAAATATTTGATCGCAAAATAGACAGAAACAGGGCCATAGTATCAACTACCTATCTTTTGACAATTCACCAACATCTTGAGATATACATTAATAGATTCGTTCCTACGGTAGACATGATAAAAAATGGATAATAGTCTTGAAACCTCAAATAGATATGACAAGTGATACAATTTTTTTTTAATCTTTTTATAGTCTTATTTTTGTAATTTATTTTATTCACTCATTCTTAGGATCTATTGAGCATGTACAGAAGGAAATAGAGAAGAAGGAATGGGGCAATTGAGCGACATTTCGATTTGTTGTGTGTAACATATTTTTGTGAGATTACGAAAGTGAATACTTTCTTTATTGAGTGTATGGAAGTTATTTTGAAGCATTTCATGAAGCAGTGGCATAAATTAGGTTCTTAATACCTCTTGTGTTATTTGTCTAACATGTTTTAACATAACCAAACCCTATACTTTAAAAAAAGTTTTTGTATGTTTGGTATGAACAAGAACATTCTTTGTATTTAGAGTAAAATTCCATACAATGGATACAAATTCACCTTCATCATTAATACTAGGTTGCATCACATCAAATAGGATTTTTTAAACTGTGAAGCCTCCAAGCAAAGAAAAAGCAACACATCAACAACTAACAACATCAAATTTCTATCCATCATCAAATATTTCTTCTAACTAATATCCATCTTGCATCACAATATGCATTAATACCATATCCATCCTACATCCATAATATTGTCAATATATATATGATGATAATAAAATAATGAAAACATCATGTATCATGAAAAGAAGGCATACATCCATCATATATAAAAATCACTTAAACATCATATATCAAAATGATATATTGATCATTCATAATAAAACATCATATGATAGAGATTATGATATATCCATCCACATCATATGCATACATCAGAAAATTACAAAACAATATAAACATACATCATCATACATAGTCATCCATGATCATCACATACACATATAAATGAGTTGAATCAAAGAAGATATATCTCATATATATCATCATCAAAAAAGGATAATATAAAATTACAACATCATCATGGAAACACGTGTGATAGGATAATACAAAATAGTACATGTATACGAGGTCTCAACTGGGCTGATGAATATATATACAAAAAACATGTTTGCAATATGTATTTGAGAAATAAACATCATAAAGATCAAGAACAGATATAACACTACTCGACAGAAAAGGGAGAACTCTATAGACTAGGCTGTGAACCACCATCTGGATTTGGTTGTCTAATGAATTGATCACCTTATGGAATAGTAGTAGCAGTACTGGGATCCCCAAACCATGTTCGTCACTATGCTCAAGGAATAGTGGCATCATATAATATTTGATAATAGGTCACCCTCTAAAGCAACTGATCTTGCTTAGCATAAACAATATCACACTCTACTTTGAGCGTATCTCTCTCAACTGTAATAAAATGTACCTAAGCCTCTGTAGCATGTCGTCACCTGCTATCACTATCTCTCTCTCCCCTCAAACTATCCCTCTTTGCGATCGGAGTTATAACCTAAGCCTCCACAGCTTGTCACCTCACTACCTTGGAATCCCTCATGGCTATCATTTGTGCTAACAATATTGCTTCATCTCCAACTAGACAAGGGGGACTTGGAACCCATTCATGAGCCTAAGGAATCTAATCATCTTGACCACCCTATGCTCCATCCTAACAGGCTTGACCAAGCTACTCAACTACATCCTCAATACGTTATCGCTCCCCGCGATGACCTATGATACCTGCTCTGCCAATTATGGGATCACTGCTAGGATCTATAAATCTCAATGGCACATGTTGTGCCCACCATTGATCAAAATAAAGAGTGGTATCTAGATATTATAAACCCAGTCACTAACCCCATATGATTGGGGCAAGACTCTAAAAGCAACAATAGAAACATCTTTATTAGCCAAATGACCCCATACCTAGACCTCTCTGGTGCTCTGACCAAACCAAGCCTCATATGTATCGAGAAACTATCCATATCTCTCTCCAAAATTCTTGCACACTATGTCTAGTAATTATTGATCTAGAAGAGAGTGATAGTGACCAATCAACCATCTGGTCTTTTGACAATACACTAGCTGCTTCTAATACTCTAGCCATGCATCACAATCAATATAAGGCTTCCAAAAAAAACTTGTCATGTCATCAAACACATGCCACCAGTATGGAAGATCCCTAGGAAAGGTATAATGAAGAAAGTCTCCATAATGATAGGAGTATGGATCACTATTAGCACAATTCTATATACCATCAGGACACATCACTGCAATGTGCTCCCAAGCCCATACATGTAAGAGAGAAACACCTGAAAAAATGGATTTCCCACCCTGATATCCAACCTCATGCATATCTCTATAGAGGTGGGGAAAAAGACACAGACCCCATGCATATCTGGTCCCATGCTCAAAAATACCCTCAATACAAATACCCCATCCAACAAGGAACTAACAACCTCTCCTATCAGGAATAACTAGCCCTGAAATCAAACCACACAAAATAAGAGAAATGAGATCTGCATTGCCAAAGAACTCTAATAAATCAATCTCGGATTAGCAAACCTCCAATTTTTTGACACCAAGCACATGTTTCATGGTGCAGGTACCCCGTCGAACATATGTAAGAATCTCACCATGGATAGGAATGCAGAGAACTCTCCACACATCCTCAAGGGTAATAGTGGCCTCTCTTGTAGGTAAATGGAATGAATAAGTCTCTGAATGTCATCGTTCCATGAGTGCGGTCATCATCATTATGTGAGATTAGATAGGAGGCATGTAACAAATATGAAGAATCCCAACTACATCTAGGAAATATCACTCCAAAACATCAAAACTGGAAATTGGATCAAATAGATCTCCAAGCCGTCTCTCCCTCAGATGCAATGGTTTAAGGACCACCTACAATCATTTTAACCCACAATGTTAGGGTTTTTCTCTAAAGATGCAAAATGAAACAAAAATGATGAAAAACTTAGGGTTCCAAATAGGCAAAAGTGATAAAACTTTAGCAAAAGCGATGAAAATTCAAACAAGGCAAGAGAATCACACAAAAGCATGATTTTTTTTTCAAAAGCATTGAGGAATGTCAAAAGCGAGAAAATTAAAAGTTAAGAACTTTTTCAAGGGCACAAGTTTAACTCAAAACTAGTGAAGAGCAATCAAAAGTGAAAAAAAAATCAAAAGAGTGAAATAAAAGCATAGGTTTAAGTCAAAGGTGCAGGTTTAAGTCAAGTGTGCAAAAACAGAGTGAAATTAAGCTTCCTAAAAAGTCAAGTGTGCTAGAACCAATGCAAGTGCATTGAAAAACTAAAAAATAAGCTTTTGACTTGAGCAACTTTGTGCATGGATTACGAGAAAATGGGAAGACAAAAATGAGAAGTGAGAGGGTACATACCAGGCCACTGAAACCTACAAGCCATCCAAACTCTTAAACCAAGTTTGAACGATGTGGGGCTCCCTAAATCCTACAAATTTCTCCTCGACAAATGATAAAATGAGAAATCTAGAGGCTAGAATTCACTATAGGATCAAAATGAAAATGAGATAATTGGAACCCTAATTACCTATTTTAACCTTCAAAAACCATAATTTTTACCTAAGAAACCCTAATTTTCACTTAGGGAACCTTCCTAAATTCAAATTAGGACTTCCCGAGAACATTGGAACAAGAAACAAGGGATCTATATACTTAGTTTTTCATCCTCTCCGCAACTAAATTGAAATACAACAATGTCATGAGTCTGACCTCAAAATTGAAATTTTTTGCCAACCTCTTGAGGAGGCAAGATAGAGTCCTACCATCATTCCGTTGACCGCCAGGGCACAGTGGGGCATAATTGTTTTTCAAAATCTTGATCTTAACATCGAATCTTT